>JAQPPZ010017176.1:3902500-4390000 GCA_028583015.1 Wollemia nobilis | reverse complement strand
CAAGTAATCAAGATATATAAGGATAATTGCATTGGTTAGTCCTATAAAGGAAATGCCCATAGCTCTTTGAAAATTGGCATCTATATTAGATAATCCAAGAGGTATTATTTAGTATGTAAAAGTTCCCCACTTAGTTGTGAATGTATTTTTGTGTTGGTCATCATCCTTGACCAATATTTGATTTCATCCTAAGAAATAATCTAACAAATATAAAATTTGGGACCCTAATACTTTTTATAAGATCTAATCCATGGAGGGAAAATAATAACGATCCTTGAGGAAATTCTTGTTTAGGTTTCTAAAATTGATACATAGTCTCCATTTTTATTTTGAATAGGCATCATTTTGGACATCCATGTACAATGTTTTATGGGAAAGAATATTTGAGCATGTAGCAATTTTAGAAGCTCCTTTATCACTGTTATGATTTTTCATATTTATAATATTTTATTTTTATCTAAAGATATAACTCTAGGCTCTAGATTTATTGTATCTTCAATTATTATATGGTCATAGACCTTGAGGTCTTTATAGATCCATGCAATAACATCATTATATTTACCACATAATTATTTAAACAAATGGGTTTTTCAATCTATGCATTTGTCTAGATTTTGGGTAGCCCTTAGAGTCATTATGTTCCTAATGTTACTGGTGGGATTTTCTAGTTTTACATCTAACTATGTTTCAGTTGTGAATTTGGTAGGAATTGGCTCATTTTATTTTGAGTGGTACAAGGATTTGGTGAATTTTACAAGTTTTATTGCATGTTAAGGTTCAATAGTATATACAAACTTTGACTCCTAAAGGGATTTTGTAGCATATGTTAGGATGAATCTCAAGGTAGTTGAAAAGAGATATTTTGAAGATTAGATTGTTGACTTGATTTGACTTGTGATTAACTCATGTTAGTTTTATAACTAGGATTACCTTGTAAGGTTTCATTTAGTTGAGAGGCTAGTAGACTAGCTAACTATAGTTATCATTGTTATACTGCATTTGATTAGGGTGTCACAAAAACATACACAAATGATTGTGTTCAATAGGTTAAGATTGAAATATTTGGGGTATACTATATAGGCTTTTGTAATAACATTTGGAAGGGTGGGCCTAGAGGACGGCTAAGCCTTATTAGTGCTAGGTAGGGTGAGATCATATATGGGAAGGTTGATGAAGTATCCTACATTAGTTGACTCAAAAGATGATGTGGATGTAGACAAAGGATTTTAAATTTGGTTGATTGGATTTTCCATTGTTATTTCTAGGGAAGTGATCAAGATAGGTTCACATGAATCTCAAACCCACATAGTTATAGTTGGTTTTCTTCCCTTGTTCCCCTTTTAGTGGTTCAATAAATTTTATTTACTCAATTTCTTTGCCATTATCGAGTGACTTAGATATTTTATTCATAATCAAAACTTACCAATTTCTATATACAATCAATGCTTGAAATGCTTGCTATAATAAAATCACTAAAAAAATAGATCAGATCAATAAAATTTACAAAAGTCAGGTCAAGATTGATGAATCACTAAAAAGTCAAAAAATTGTTGAACAAGTGGATTAATAAATAATAAAGTTTATTAGGAAGGGGTAATTTTAGTTAGTAAATTGATGACTTTGATGATGGGGTAATTCTATGTGAAGGATTTCTAGAGAGACTCATACATAAAGCTAGTGAATTATTGATTGGTCAACAAATTATAAAATAAATTAACCTAGAGAATTTCTAATTTTTTTTTAGTTGCACTAATTTTTCAAGAAATGGGATCATAAAACAAAATATTTTTGAGATAAAGGTATGATTATAATGTCCCTAATAGTATTGAATAATTTTTTGAGCATTAATCATCGATGAAGTTATCATTTATACTTAGATTAGAAGAATAAGTGAAACTAGGATGAGAGTACAAAATTGTTGGGTTTGGAAAAATCATGCATAGATCCAATAGGATTTTTCTAGGTTTTATCATATTTATGATCTTACACAAGTTTTTTTATAGATCTATTGGAATCTGCAATAGATTGATATCGATTTAAAAATACAAGTGGACTAGTATGTTTATTCCACCATGACAATCAATTCATCAATGTACATGATGATATGGATTAGACGTCTTGACTAAAAAACAAGGACCTATCCCATTAGAAATGCTAAAAAATTATTGATCCATGAAATTTTTTGATCAACTTGTATTTCCATGTAGACTAATTGAGAAAAGGAGGTTTAAGTGCTCTCAACCTCTAGAATTGGGATGAATCCCCACTAACCTAAACTAAATAAAACGGATCAAAATAAAATTAGTGAAGGTAAGGATAAGAGAAATGAAAGAAAAATGCATGGAAGTAAATATGACCAAGATTGTATAGAGGCTAGTGTATGTGATCAATAAAAGCACTTTGAGGTGATTGAACAATACCAATGTGATTAAATATTTATGCAACACAGATTCATGGAAAAGAGGACTAATAAGAGATGAGAAGTTATCACCAAAATTACCATTTACTCATGCATAAATAGGTCAAAGGACATAGTTAACACACAATCCCTAAGTATAGTTTTCTATTAATTTTCAAAATAAGAGACTACAATGCTAAATCACAAAGCATAGCTCTAGTTCTTTCTTAAAAAATGAAAAAATCATATAATTGAGCCCATGGATCTTATTTATAGTAGATATTTCCCAGTAACTATGATTTACTTTTACATTTACAACACAAGATAAAAATATTATTTTTAGGCCTTAATACTCTATAGCTCTGCAATTATTTGTAGTTAATCGATGAATCAATAGTTGACCAACAAATTGAAATGTGGTCAATGGATTACTACTTGGGTAAATTTAATTAGGGATCTCCATGCTTAGTTGATTTTCCAACATCCTATTTTTTTCCTTGCCTGCCACTTCCAAAATTGGTAGAGACTTAGGCTTTCGAGGCCTACAAAATATTCACTTTTGTCCCTTCTCATCAATATTTTCTATATCCCTTGCTCAACACATTCTATTGCACTAAAAATTTAGAAACTTTACATTAAAGGTTATACATTTTAATACATATACATATAGATCATACTAGCAACAAAATACCTCTTCTTCCTTCCTAATGATAAATTATAGTAATGTTCTATTTCTACCTCCCACCTTCATACAAGATTACTAAGAAGGGTAACATGATAGATTTCACTATTACATATTGGATATCTAAGGGAAATATTCATTTTTCCTTTTAGTATTCTTTCTCCTAGGATCCCTTTACCTCAAGGTCAAAGTAGGGCTCAAAGTGAAGAAAGGTGTCTTTAATAAACCTCCTTAAGGAATGTATTTAGGCATTAAAAGTATTTAATATTAAGGAATAAGGGGTGGAGAATAAGTACAAATTTAGATATATTGAAGATGCTAAGTGCATTTTATTTCTTTTAATATCATACAATCTCTTCACTTTACTTGCATACTATGATTTATTTGCATAACAAATATTGTATACTTGTATTAACATATATTAAAATTGAATTACTTATAACCACTTGTTAGAACTTTTATACATGTGTGTCTTATACTTCCAATGACATCCACCCTTTAAATCATACTTTAGGATTTTTCATTTATATATTCAAACATAACCTTACCTAAATTACACTTTCTAGATGGCTTTACCAAAATTGGAATTGATCTAGTGTTGGTTATGATCAAGGACATAGTGTCTTCCTAATATTCTCCAAATTTATATGAAATATATTGGTGAACATAATGTAAACCACTTCTTGTGAGTGGGAATATATTTAGTTTCAATGTCTGCTAAGAGATTTGACTATATAAATAAAGAAAAAAAACCATGTTAATCACAAAACTAACACTTATGAAAATAAATAAGATAAAGGTTTAAACCTTCACCTAAAAATAAAATTCTATAACTTCCTGATGGGGACACAAAAGTCGTCACCAACCAAATTCAAATTTTCACGTAGAAAATTGGAACACACGCTTTACAAGAAAATGAAATTCTGACGTTTTGTTAAATAACATGCAAAGATTACAATAACAGCCCACAGGCTTTACAGAAACTAGCTCTCAGGCTTAGTTCTTTCACTAACTAGCGCACAGGCATAGTTCTCTCACTCTCTGTTGCAGATCTCTCACTCTACAACTATGGAAGGAAAAGCACTCAAGCCGATTCAGAATGGCTCTTGGCCCTCGACTCTACAACACGACTGTGTAACTCTGCAATTGCAGTTATCCAACCCTTCTGCATGGCTCAACTTCATCCTTTTATAATTGTGGTGTGACTCTCAGTGTTCCAACTGGTGGCCCTTCGATTCATCTTCACCATGACTATTTGGTTCCATAACTGCATTCTGCAATGGCCTCTGTAACTGTCGTCCACTCCCATTCACTGTCGCTTTCTCTTGTAATGGCTCTGCAACTATTGTTACGACTTCTGTTTGCTGTCACGTTGTCATTCTATAATAGCCTCGAAAGTTGCCACCTGTCACTCTGTAATGGCCTCCGAGAATGCCACCTGTTACTCTATAACAACCTTCAAAAATGTAGCCTATCATGATTTCATGACATCTTCTTCCTCTACCTCTTCCTCTTCTCTTTTGGTCGTGATATCGTGACATTTCTGCTCCATCGCCTTCTCTTTCCTCTTCGGGTCGCGAAAACCTGACATGTCGTGATTTCATGACATTTTTGCTCCCTCACTCATCCTTTTCTCTTTCGGTCACGATATCACGAAATGTCACGATATCGCGACATTTTTCTTCCTCGCCTCCTTTCTCTTCTTCAGGTCGTGAAAATGCGACATGTCATGAAATCATGACATCTTCTCCTCTCTGCTTCCTCTCACTTCTTCAGGTCACAAAAATGTGACATGTCATGAAATCATGACATTTTCCTCCGTTGGCTCCTTCTTTGCCTCCTGGTCACGAAAATGCGACATGTCGTGAAATCGCGACATCTTCCTCCCTTGGCTTCTTCGCTTGCCCTCTGGTCGCGAAAATGTGACATGTCACAAAATCGCGACATCTTTTTCCTTGGCTCCTTCTTCGCCTTCTGGTCACGAAACTGTGACCTGTCATGAAATTGCGACACTTCTTCTTCCTCGCTTCCTCTTTCCTTGGCGGGTCGTAAAACTATGACATGTCGCAAAATTGCGACATCTTCTCCTCTGTGCCATCTCTCTCTTCTATGGGTTGCGAAACTATGACATGTCACAAAATCATGACATCTTCCTCTTTCGCTCTTCATCCTGCCTTTGGGTCACGAAATCATGACATCTTCGCTTTCGACTTCCTCTTTCTTCCTCAGGTCATGAAATCGCGACATCTGCTCCTTCCGTACTCTCCTTCTGCTCCTGGGTCACGAAATCATGACATGTCACGAAATCATGACATATTTGCTTGTAGCCTTCTCCTTCCTGCTTGGGTCATGAAATCATGACATGCCACAAAATCGTGACATCTTCTTCCTGCTAGCTTCGTTCTGCGTTTGTGTCACGATATCGCGACACATTTTCTGTCGCAATATCATGACAGCTTTCTCCGTCTGCTCCTCTCTCCTCTTTGTGTCACGATATCGTGACACTTTTTTTGTTGCGATATGACAACAGGTTTTTCTCCTCGCCCTCTTTGCATTTTTCTGTCATGATTTCATGACACGTCATGAAATTGTGACATTTTTCCTCCTTAGGCAACTTTTTAGAAGTGGCCCTCCTGCCACTGGATGCTTCTGCATCAGGTGCTGCTGGATGCTCCTACATCAGACACCCGGGGTTGGTGGAGAAGTGATCTTCACTTCTGCGTTGTCTGGTCACCGCCTTCTGCAATACCTTCAGACATTCGCCTGCCTCTACAGCCTGCTTCAATTTCGTTTCCTAGACTCTACTTCTCAGTTTATCCTCACGCTTTCTATGCCGCTCCTCTTGCCTCTGCAATTTTATTCTGAGCCACTCCTCTTGCAGGGCTTGCACTTGCCTCTGTAAAGCTTTGAAGTCTTTCATTGTCATCATATTTCCCTCAGATCCCAAACTCTCTCTTCTCTCTTAGAACCCTATCATAGATCTTGGTGCAAGCGCTCTGCTTACATGCTCAGAATCTTCTGGCTCTGATACCATTTGATGGGGTACAAAAATTTCAACCATTCACAGATCCAAATTTTACACAAAAATTTGGAAAACACTTTGCTCGAAACAAAAAATCCAATGTTCTATTACTAACTTGCAAAGGTTACAATAATAGTAACAGCTCGCAGGCTTTACCACAACTGGCGCACAGGCATAGTTCTTTCACTTGGTCACAGCTGACCAACCACAACACTAGCCCGCAGGCGTAGTTATTCTCCCTGATGCAGGCTGCCTCACGTTCGACGATCTGCCTGTGCTCCCAGGAAAAATTTATAGCAACTCTGATTGGAATACGTACCCAAGCCAGTTCAAAATGGCTCTTGGCCCTTGACTCTACAACATGACTGTGCAACTCTGCAACTACAGTTATCCAACCCTTCTGCATGGCTCGAATTCATCCTTTTATAACTATGGTGTGACTCTCTGTGTTCCAACTGGTGGCCCTTCGATTCGTCTTTGCCATGACTATTCGGTTCCATAACTGCATTCTGCAACAGCCTCTGTAACTGCCATCCACTGTCGCTTTCTCCTGTAATGGCTCTGCAATTGTCATTACGACTTTTATTTACTATCACGCTGTTGTTCTATAATAGCCTTGGAAGTTGCCACCTGTCACTCTGTAACGGGCTCTAATAATGCCACCTGTTACTCTGTAACGACCTTCAAAAATGCAACCTATCATGATTTTGTGACATCTTCTTCCTCTACCTCTTCCTCTTCTCTTCTGGTCACGATATCGTGACATGTCACGATATCATGACATTTCTGCTCCATTGCCTTCTCTTTCCTCTTCGGGTCATGAAAACCCGACATGTCGTGATTTCATGACATTTCTGCTCTCCCGCTCGTCCTTTTCTCTTTCGGTCGTGATATCGCAACATTTTTCTTCCTCGCCTCCTTTCTCTTCTTCGGGTCGTGAAAATGCGACATGTCGCGAAATCGACATCTTCTCCTCTCTGCTTCCTCTCGCTTCTTCGGGTCACGAAAATGCGACATGTCATGAAATCATGACATTTTCCTCCGTTGGCTCCTTCTTTGCCTCCTGGTCGCGAAAATGCGACATGTCACAAAATCACGACATCTTCCTCCCTTGGCTTCTTCTTCGCCTTCTGGTCGCAAAAATGTGACATGTCGTGAAATCGCAACATCTTCCTCCCTTGGCTTCTTCGCTTGCCCTCTGGTCGCGAAAATGCAACATGTCGCGAAATTGCGACATCTTTCTTCCTTGGCTCCTTCTTCGCCTTCTGGTCGTGAAACTACGACCTATCACAAAATTGTGACACTTCTTCTTCCTCGCTTCCTCTTTCCTTGGCGAGTCATGAAACTGTGACATGTCACAAAATCGTGACATCTTCTCCTCTGTGCCATCTCTCTCTTCTGTAGGTCGTGAAACTATGACATGTCACGAAATCGTGACATCTTCCTCTTTCGCTCTTCATCCTGCCTTCAGGTCGTGAAATTGTGACATCTTCGCTTTCGGCTTCCTCTTTCTTCCTTAGGTCGCAAAATTGGGACATCTGCTCCTTTCATACTCTCCTTCTGCTCCTGGGTCACGAAATCGTGACATGTCACAAAATCGCGACATATTTGCTTGCAACCTTCTCCTTCCTGCTTAGGTCGCGAAATCGTGACATGCTGCGAAATCATGACATCTTCTTCCTGCTAGCTCTGTTCTGCATTTGTGTTGTGATATTGCGACACATTTTTTGTCACGATATCATGACAACTTTCTCCATCTGCTCCTCTCTCCTCTTTGTGTCGCGATATCACGACACTTTTTCTGTCGCGATATCACGACAGGTTTTTCTCCTCACCCTCTTTGCCTTTTTCTGTCGCGATTTCACGACACTTCGTGAAATCACGTCATTTTTTCTCCTTAGGCAACTTTTCAGAAGTGGCCCTCCTACCACTGGATGCTTCTGCATCAGGTGCTGCTAGATGCTTCTGCATCACTTCCTCCAAAATACTATAAGGAGGTATATTAAATAAATCTACGTATTATGATTATGATGTCTTTACGTTAAAAGAAATAGTCCAATGATCACAAGAAGAGTATCTATGTAAGTTAGCCAATCTTGGCATGGATCATAATCAACAAATATATAAAATAAAATGACCATGTTAATGATCATGATCTTGAGGAATTATTATAATCCAATCCTATATTAAATTTCCTTATTAGATAAGAACAATAAAGAATAACACTAACTCAAAATACCAAAAATCAAGGTCCTAGTACATTTCATAAACATATATAATCTAATACAATACTTACTGACATTCCAAGAGAGGAATATGATACACTATTTTTTTAAATACAAGGAAATCAATTACAAGTTTCCTAATCATAGGTAAAATAATATCAATATAGGTAATGACAATTTTAAATACCTCCTAGCCCAATCATGATGAATCATTAAAAATATGGTAGAGAATATAAACCTTGAACTCAAGAAAATGAAATATAAAATATCTAGAACTCAAATGAGTGGAGTGCCTTCACTTTATCTAACATGTGATAATAAATTTGAAAGCCTATTTGGACAAGGCCAATACCTCAAAGCTTATGATAACTTAGTAAAGCTACCTTAAGGAAGTAAATTATTGAAACTTTGGATCCTCATATTGCTCATATTTGATTACCTCATATTCCATATCTTTAATTTGGTGGAACTCAAGATATTTAAGTGTGTATGAAATGAGTTTACAACAATTATATTAATTTGATAAATATGAAACCCCATGATACAACCATAGTCCTAGCTATGTCCTCAAAGGGGCTCATCTTGGATTGGTATACAAATTTTCCCAAAGGATATATTTCAAGATTTAATCTAATAATGGATATTCTTACTTATGATTTTAGATCTAGAATGGGTCAAAATATTGTGATTACATAATTTATGGCTATGAAAAAACTACACAAAGAAAGTATTTTAATTTCATTAGATAATGAAAATAATTTGGTTACCAAGTAAGCATAATATTATTGTTAAGTCTTAAGGGTATGTTTATAAAAACACTTTTTCCACCTATTAGAAATATAATTAAAAAAATAACCTTTATACTCTACAATATTACATGGCTCATCTATAACACTAGGATAAATTAAAAAAACCCTTAAGAACTAGAGTCAAAGATAACATTCCTACTGGTATAGTGAGCAAGGATGAAATTACAAATATTAGGCTACATGTGTTACTGATGCCATTGGGAAATAAGGGACTCATTATATCTAAATTATGTTGACTGTAGAAGAGCAACAATTATAACTAAGAGTATAATAACATGCTTTTGATAATATTGATTAACGGAAGAAAATAATCCCTAAAAAGCAAACCAAGGCTTTTAAGTTTGATGATGAACTTAACCTATGATGAATCAAAGATGATGCATTCTATTTTCATCATTGTACATTGAGGCATGGATTTGAAAATTGTATACAATTTAAAAATCATGTATGATATAATATTTGAAAAGAATATTGAATTTTCTCCTTTAAAAAGTGAAGAAAAGAAAAAATATGCCTTGCTTGCCATATAATTTGTTTGTAATGATATTATGCCATAACCTAAAAACCTACAAGTTGATATTTCTTGTAATATTTTTGCTAGCCAAAAAGTTTCTTATCATGCTAATTGTGTTTTTAATATTTTGTGACATATACACCGATCTAATAGGTGACTTAGAAGTCTTCTATCCCAAAGATGGCAAAATGGTTCAATATGTGCATGTTAATATTATCACTAGGAGTGGACCTAGCTATAATCAAATTTATCATAAGAATGATTTTCCTAAAGATAAATATAATCAATATAAAGCTAAAGATAAATGCTCTAATAATGAGAAATCTAAAGCTAGCCATGGACTAGCTTCCTCAATAATGACTCTACCCAAATACAACTTAATATCCAATGCAATACCAACTTTTCTCTATATAAAATGATGAAGATCATAATGCTTGTTAATTATTTTAATTTACCCCATAGATATGGTTAAAGAACTATATTTCAGCTGAGCTTGAATCCTTGGACTAAAATTTGAGGACATCTCCTAAATAAATATATATGGGTTAATTTATCCACCTCCACTTTAAGAGGAATCTTTTCTCACTTATTCCTTTGAAATGGATTATCCACATCCACCTCAATAGGTGTAATTTCCCACTACTCCATATCCTAAGGTTTATGAAAAGGAATACACTATTAATATCAAGTTAAAAAATTTCAAAGCACTCCTCCCAATATCATTGCCTCCTTTAAAACGAGTGATATAATTTCTACCAGGACCTATATAGAAAGAAGAACCAACTTTATTTTTATATCTTAACATTATCATGGACTTAAGATATCTTAACTTTGCCTCATGTATTACATCACTCTATTTCACTCAATCACTTAGATATTCCTAAATTCATTCGAAGCCTCTAGAGATAGTTATATTGGATATATAACTAATACTTGTCTTCCCTTATTGTATGTACATAGTTTCCTATTACTTATGGTATAAGATCCATTAGAGTCAAACATGTAGTTTTCCAATGAGATTCATATTATATAATCCTCTTAGGATATCCATGGAATCATAGCTTTTTGTGCATGCCAAATGATTATGTTTCCTTATATGACCATCTTTTTACTATAAGAGAAGACTAGATTCTTAGGATCAAGCATTATATTCAATGGAGGAACCGTCATACATACCATTACCTAAGAATGCCATTTCTACTTCTATTATAGAATACCATAGGATATTTCTACTTCTTATCAAATTCATAATCATCTTAAGAGATTATGATCAACACTATAGGAAATTTATTGAAGCTGATAAAGTTTAAAAATAAGATTTTTTTTGTTATCAAATGACATTAGCTTAATCATTTAGATTCCTCAAAATTCAAGGAGGATACCTAAGTTTTAATATTACCAAGTGATACATGGATAATATCCAAGTTGTAATATCACTATGTGGATGTAATGCTAATGGGGCCTTTTTCAATCCCATATAACCTATTGAAAAAGTAAATTTTTAGTTTAGATAAGATTTGTGATATAGAAGTTTCTATCCCAATAAGGTTTAGTTGAATGAGAATACAACAAAAGGACGATAAAATTGATACTTTTGTCATTTTTCTATTTGGTTTATGCAAAAAAGGATTGATAGAATATATATAATACTAAATGAATATCATCCAAGATATTTTCAACACCATTAAGATGTTAAATCTTTATACAACAAATAGTAGAACAAAACCCTCATATAATGGAGATTTAATTGAACAAGCTGGTATTACCATTTATAATATAGTGGATAACATAGTAATTTTCCTAGAAATACCTACTCAATTAGCGTAATTCAGAATTATACACGATTGAGAATATTATCCCTTTATTGAAGTAAAATTTGGAACACCAACATGAAGAAAAAATTGCTCTAATTTTTGAGATGAAGAATAAAGATGCTATCTTAAAATTTCTTAATGCAAAATAAAACTTTCCATGGTGACATCATAAGTTAGATGACGTTTATAAAAAAGAATGTATCTTTCCTATCAATAATATGGATCTAGATGATATAAAAATTAAGAAGCTACTTGATGTATCACATCATTTTTAAAATGGAAATGTTATCTTTATTGATGACACTATTCAAGTTGATGTTGGTAAAAAAGATAAATCTAAAATGGATAAATTAGTAAATAATTTAACTCTATAATAAGTTAATGCATACGTAAATATTCTTATAATATTTCTAAGTATTTTAATTTCTAGAATTAATGCAAAATTTTTCATGTATAATATTGTTACCTATATGGATGGTAAACCCATCCAACATAATACTATAGGATTCCATACCACAATTAAAACTATTATCCATGAGGAGTAAATATCTTCCTAAAATCTAAATTTATGAATCCGATTAACCATATTAACTAGGTTTTAATAATTTTTGATCAATAACAAAGAAATTATGGCTTTAATATCATGTATTTATTGGAAAATGTGCAATAATATCTCACAGGTCTATATTTCTCAAGATCATATAATCACATTCACATAATCTCATTCCATAATAACATCAATATCTCACAAAGTACAAGCTTTATTGATAATCAAATTACATAACATAAACTTTCCATTACATAGCATAGAGCTTTATTGTCAATATAAATTTATGTAAGACTTTTCAATACTCCTAACTTTTGCTCTCCTCAAAATCATGGGAGATGCAACCTTTTATATTCCTTATCTCTCATGATTACATAACTTCCTACTTCTAATATTGACACATCACACATGACTCTTCACTTGCACACATGACACCTTTCACTCATAACTCACACTTGCACACATGACACCTTTCACTCATAACTCCTACTTGATTACATGACATATAAACACACTTCACAACTTGACACCTACTATTGACATAAATAATTAAACACACTCCTAATATAAATATTTACAATAGTACTCAAGGTACCAAATAATGTAATACTACCAAAAACCCCCCATTTTATATTATTTGGTGTGAAGGTTTTTTCCTCTAACTCTTGTATTTGTCTTAATCTTCAATTTCTATCTTTGGCTTTGGCATGGTTGTTGGTACTAATTTTGATCTATCTATTACATTTGTTGTGATTATGATTATTTTTGTCGTTGCTTTGAAAATTATTTTTTTGAGAAGTTTGTCTAAAGCCATCCTGCATAATGAATATTTGTTTTCTCATTTCCTTTTTTAGTTTTCATTTTTAAATTTCTTTTGATGTCAAAATTTATTTCAATTTAATTTTAATTAATCATCTTCTTTTTATTGTTATTTAATTCTTAGTTAATAAATCAATTTCAATTCCAAATTCAATTCATTTCTCACTTCTTATAACTTCGAATTTTAATTTCAAATTCTTCCATCTAAAAAATATTTAAATTTCAAATTTCTTCTTATGTCTCCCAAATTCACAATTTCAATTTCATAATTTCTTTTAATATTTTAATTCAATCTCAATATTCAAATTAATAAAATATTTAGTCCCTTATTTATCCCACCCATTCACTTCTCAATCAAATAAATTACTTCCTTATATCTCTCGAAAGTCACTTTAATTAAATATACCTCAATAATGCACTTTAATACAAAACTCATGCACTTAATAATCAAGTATAAAGTTGTGGCTATTAAAAAATAAATAATATACCTTGCATGTCACTTTACTCTTTATTTAGCAAATCACTTAAACATGCACACATGGATCTATTATGTATCCTCTCTAGGGTAATTTTAATATTCTAATTTTGTGCTACTATGAGCGCAATAAAACCCTCCACTTACCTATATTTTCTCTCAAATTGTTTTCATATCAAGTGCAATGTATTCGTTAAAGAAAAAATATTCATTGGGTTTGCCTTCCTAATTTTTCTACACATGATTTCTAGAACAAAAAATTTCTTTTGATATAATTCTCAAGCAATATATTCCATCAAAACTTGACTGCATTATGTTACTTCATATCAATTTCTATATTTTGATTTAGCTACACTCTTCTCTTCTAAGTTTCAACTTTCTTCATAGATTCTTCTCATGCAAGTTCTTCTTCCTTAAAATTTATCTTCATTTGGCACTTATCCCCATGAACTTCATCCTCCTTTAGTTCTTCTCTCCATAAAATTTGTTCTCCTTTGGTTTTTCTCTTCATGAGCTTCATCCTCTAAAATTTGATGCTTCTCTCCACAACCTTTATCATCTATGTCTAACAATATTTCAATATATCTCCTTACACAAACAAGTAAAATTCTTCAAAACCAATAACATCTCTAGTAAACTCTAGAAACTATCACAACAAACATCCACCAAACAATATTCAATATTTGTTTGTCAATATCTTCTCCAAATCGATCTCTAGAAATCTTCCAATGCTCCAATAATCTTCTACTCCAATACTTTCTTCTCACCAATCATTTTATCCAATTATTTTCTTCCAAACATAACGTGGACCACTGGTCCAATATTATTACATAATATTCACACTAGATTTTGGTGGTAGCTATTATCCAATATTTATTTAATCTCTCCTCACAATATCTTCCTCTAGTATTTTTCAATCTCTAAACTATCTTCTTCCTCCTGCAATCAACAATATTTCTCATGTTCCTTCTCCAATCCAACAATCAACAATTACTCTCACAACCCAACAATCAACAATCTCTCCACCATAGCTCTAAACCAAGATGGATTTCACCAAGGTGGCTTTGAAACCACTATTTGTAAAGGTGCCTTAAGATCTCACAAGTCTATATTTATTAGGATTATATAATCACATTCACATAATATCACTCCATAATAACATCAATATCTCACAAAAAAATCTTTATTGATAATCAAATTACATAACATAAACTCTCCATTACATAGCATAGATCTTTATCATCAATATATAACTTTACATAAGACTCTTCAATACTCTTGAATTTTGCTCTCCTCAAACTCATGGGAGATGCAACCTTTCATATTCCTTACATTATGATAAAGTATCTCATGATTACATAACTTTCTACTTCTAATCTTGACACATCACACATGACTCTTCACTTTCTCACATGACACCTTTCACTCATAACTCACACTTGCACACATGACAGACAAATACACTTCACAAATTGACACCTACTATTGACATAAATAATTAAACACATTCATAATCTAAATATTTACAATCTTACTCAGGGTACCAAATAATGTAATACTACCAACAATATCAATTTTAGAGATGTTAATGTCATATGTCCTAATGATAATTTCCCATTATATTCAATTTGATCAAATTGTTGATTCTATAATGGGCTTTTTGATACTTTCCATTATAAATGGATCAAGATATAATCCCATTAGAATTGCACTTATTGCTATGTTGGCATGCATTTTTTCTCTAAAATATTAGAGCAACTTACTAAAAAATATGACTTAGATATCCCATAATATGATTCATAAAGTTGTATAATCTTATATAGATGACTTACTAGGCAAGTCAAAAAATATTACATTACCATAATGACCTATTAATCATATTTGAAATATGCACCAGGTTCAATGTTAAGATTAACCCACATAAGTATGTTTCTGGGATCTCAAGAATATAATTTTAGGTTATCTAGTCTTTAATAATGATATTGATGTGGGTCCTTTTTAAAATTAAAGTTGTTTTTGATGTGCCATATTCTACCATTTTTAAGAAAAGTAGATATTCAATTGGGTATCTTAATTCCATCATTAGTCTTATACTTTAGTTTACATAAATCCCATAATGGCAATTTTTTTTTATTTTTTGAGAAGAGTGTTACTTAAGCCTTCCACCATCTAGCCACATATTTTAGACCACTCATTGATTTTTCATAAAAATGAAATAATTATGTTCCTAGGGTCTATTCTAGTTGAGGAGGTCTATAAAGAAGTGTAATATATCATTTTATATATCAAAAGAATCCTCTTGGATATTGGGACTAGATATAATCCCATTGAGAATGATTTTCTTTCCATTTATTCTACCACATAAAAGTTTAAATATTACATACTATACCAAACTACTTATATGACCATCAGGTCCAATCCTCTAAGGTATTATATTAAAATATCTATATGTTAAGTAGATTTTCCAAGTAGATACACTTTTTACAGGAGTGTGACTTATGAGTAATAATTTCTAGGTCTATGAAGGGGCAGCTATAACCAACAATTTAGTAGATAGTTCCTTGACTAGTTATACCCCTATTAATAAATCCTTTTGTGATGAATAAATATTGAATATAAAATATATTAAGATTGATAAAATAATGAGTTTTAAAAATCCAACCATAATAGATATAATTCTTAGGATGTCATAATTGAGAGTGTGTTAGACAAATCAAAAGAAGAAGTAATATTCCATATCGATACTTGGGATTTTAATTTTAACGAGATAAAGAACCAAGTTAGATAGGAGAAAGATTAGTCCTTTGATATAATGATGAACGTATAAGATACCTTATATTTCATCTCAAATTTTATTATACAAATAATAGTGTAAAATATGAAGGATTATTATTAGGAATATTAAATTCCAAAAATTAGGTGCTAATCATGTGAATGAAATAGGATATTTTGTAATTAATCATTAAGAAAGTCAAATGTGATTACCAAGTTGTTGGTCAAATATCTGCCTAATCAACAAAACTACATTTGTGCACCCTAGACATGGCCAACATTGAATGACCGGAGGAAAGGAATGTCCTCCGTGTCAATCTCCAGAGAGGGTTGGCTCCCAAGCTAAATCCTACACTGGTTGAAGACTAGAGTTGTAGGAAAGAAATGAGAAATTGCGAAAAGAAATGGGAAATATGGCCATAGGCCGAAGGTGTAGGATTCGAGGTAGACTAACAGTAGGAAATTCACCCAAGCATGAAATAGCATATAACAAAAGAAAAGCAGCAAAATTTACTTATAAACTTGCAGGAACAACCTTCAAAATAACACTCCAGCACTCACTCCCTCATTAGCAACATTTAAATTCAGATGCAGAATTCAAATCTAACAACAAATAAGGCACATGAATGTAAAATAGAAGTGCACGAATACAGAAGGAAATTGCACACAAGATCACTTGCAAATTCAGAAGCCTTGTGTCTTCTATTGATGCAGAGAACTTGGAGAGTTTTCTCGCAAAGTGTCTAACCTCCTTTTACAATGAGAATTGAGTAGTATTTATAGAGGATTTCACCTCTTTCATTAAATGCACATGGAGAAAAAATGATCGCAGATCAGGAACCATAGTGAGGAAATTCCTCCTCGAAAATATTGAAAATTCATTCTCTTGGAACAACGATCCATATTTCAAGGAAACATTTCCAGGAAATCAGCATCTCTGGGCATCGGTGCACAGAAAATTAAGAGACATTTGATGTCTTGAAAACGCGCTCCCGCTTTGGAAATCATGAAAATCCTCCTGTATTTTTAACACGACTTTCTTCTTCACTTGGGATTCACAATTTGAATTACTCCTTGCCTCCATTATTTAATGTTATCCATGATCTACTTTGCCTTTAAAAATCTGGATTCTAGTGGTGAATACGCCTTTCATTAACTACCTTTCTTCTTCGACCAAGGCGACAACAATTCCCTTTACTTTTGGTGAAAATTCTCAAGAGATACACCACTTCACCTTTTAAAATCGTGTTCACCCCCAAAAGGGGCACCAAAGATAGTCACCCTCCCTTTGGGGTGAACGCGACGCTGAATATTCAACGCGCCTCAACCATCTCGATGCATTCGCCCAACCTTCATTCGCCAGTGCGTTCACGCGATCCTACTTTTGGGAGGACGTTCACCCATGGGAGGGGCAAACAGGACGTTCACCCCTCAACCTGGGTGAACGCGATGTTGATTATTTAGTCACGTGCACGCCGTTGACTTCCCTTCTCTCGTGCACTTTATATTACGTTCACCCCAAGGTGGGGCGAACACATCTTGGTGCCAAAATAATTTTTTAAAGATGGGCGGGCACTATTTTTCAAACTTTTTAGAAAGATGTTCACCCCAAAGTGGGGTGAATGGAGCTTTCACCCCATATTTGGGGTGAACGCATTTTTCACGTCTCATTCTTTGGGCACTTTCAAGCCTTTCAATCCTTCACCATTTTTATTTTAATGTTTCCTTCTTTTCCTTTTGACAAAGTGTGCAGGGCCGAACGCGTCTTCAATTTGCAGTGTGCTTTCGAATGTTGCAAACTTGAATTTCTAATGCAGTTCTCAATTTGTTTTTCCCTTAAACATTCATCACTTCCAAGCTAAAAGGGTACATATACAAATAAAAATAGAAATATAAAATAACTGTAACATATAAAATTGACCCAAAATAATATTTTAGGATTAATGTCACCGTATTACAATCAAAATGCTCCATTAAAATAAAATAAAAATCCCAATGTGGCAAAGTACAAAACTACCAATATTTTTGGTGACTCACGGGGTATCCAGCTCGCATGGATGCAAGCGATCCCAGGCCTTTATCCATTGGGCTGCTATGGAGTCTTTTTTCCAGCTGCCTTGGCTGGCACCTTTGCTTCAGATGCCTTTCGATGTGCCTCCTCTTCGACTTTCTCCTTGGCTTTAGCTTCAACTACAACTTTGAGGACTTCAGCTCACTCTACTTCTTCTGCTGCCTTCTCTACCATCGCGTGCTCTGTTTCTACCTGCTCCACCTACTCTTTGAGGTTTTTAGAGGTAACCTCATAAACTGTAACAACTTCTTCCCAAGCATGGGTGGTGAATAGGCTAGGCGTACTCAAGGATTCATAGACAAAGCACAGGTTCTGAACATCCTCCAAGCTGAGGCACTTTGCTCTCTGAGCCAACTCATACAAGGACAACTCCAAGCGGGTATATTTCTGCATTAGAGGCAATACCTATGCTTCTATGATGGGCTCCTCCCATGCATCGATCTCTGAGGTATCCTCTATGAACTTTCTCCAAGCCATAGTCAATTGTTCCTTAGGGAGAGGTTCACCCCATTCATCAGTGAAGTCTGGGAATCCCAACTCAGCAAGAGTATCAAAATGAGTCATGGAAATAGTATGCTCTCACTCGATGGTATTGAGAATTTTCTGTCCCTCTCTCACCAGGTCCATTCTCTGAAAATAACTACGCAACGTGACTTTGGCAGTTGACCAAGCGTGATCCATTTCGCTTAGGGGGCGAATGTGAATGCTAGAATTGGCTAGAGCTTGAATCTTTACTACCATCTCCATATATGGCTCTAGCATTTCCTCTATGTTATCAATCAATTGTTGGCCTAGATGAATTTGTATGCTAGCCATCCATAAATAGTGCAATACCTGAACTACTTGTTCGACCAACTTCTCATAGTTTTGGGTAGAATGAAGGTGCACTTCTTTAATATTCTTCAGAGAAAATCCTATAACTTATGCAGCCTTCTCGACTAGTTGATTCTGGATAGCCTCTAACTACTATCGGAGTGAATGCATCTCTATCCTGGCCGTATCTCTTTCTTTTAAGTGCACTCCGACCTATCGGTGCAAGTGTTCATTTTCTATGGCAGTATTTTCTTCTTGCACTCTACTTTTCGCCAAGGTGGCTTCGAGCTCAATAATTTTATTTTCATTCTCAAAATACTTCTCCTTGTAATGCTCACCATGCAAGTATACCGAGCTCATATCAGCCTGTATATTACCCATATTTTTGATCGGATCTATCTTGGTGAGATCTTCAGTTATAGTCTCATAGACATAATCACTCGACAACATTTCTCCTTGTGGCTTTTGGACTAAGGGAGTGATTCTAGTCATGTGAGACTCCATGGTGACTAGGTCAAAAGCAACCTTTTTGATCGGTCGAGCTAGAGCCAAGGCCTCCTTTCACCTCTTGCTCTTCAACCATTATGAAGAACTTAGGTGCGCCCGATTAATTTTTTCCATATCTGGCTATTTTCACGCCACTTGAACATTGGGCAATGCTTGTATTTCCAAAAATGGAGTGAATGGAATTAAAACTTCTGAGCGGTTAGGCTCAAAAGAAGCAGTTGAGATGGCTAGAAGAGGGGGAACTGAAATGATAGATTGGATGGAGGAACTAGGTTTGGCTACAGTTATGCTTACTCTGGGAGGAGCTTGCGTACTTATAGCCTCAATGGTAGTGGTGGTGGCAATGGAAGGGGAAGGGCACAAAAATGGGTTCAGCCCAGATGCATATGAACTAAATGAAAGGGAGGCCAAAGAAAAGGGAAGAGAAGAAGGAGCAATAGTGACTTCGGGAAGGGAAGATGAAGGAAGCGAAAGAGATACGGAGGGCATACCAAAGGGTGGAGAAATGGAGATAGAAACTGATGGGAGTGAATCAGAAGTCACTACATGCTCTGGAGAAGAAGAGGGAATAGAAGATGTACCTTCGGGCATGGATGTCATGTGATGCGATGATGGGAGCGGTTGCAAAATAACTTCTTCTTGTTGCTCTTCCACTCTCTCCCCAATATTCACATTCTCCTCGATATCCACAACTTCCACTTGAGAACTCTTCGACTGATGGTCCTCCTCTTGTTCTGGAACCATTGGAAACATTTGTGCAACCCTAGTCGGAACCTCTACTGTTGGCGAAGGATTAACAACTATGACTGAAACAATAGGAACTAGAAGAGTTGTGATGACTAAAACTTCAATAGTAGAAGTAGTGATGACACCAGTCCTTGGTCTTTTCGCCACTTTGGGAAATGGTGGCACCTTTGGTACATTTTGCTTCTCTGATGTAGGTGCCTCCTCAACTTTCTATCTCATCCATTACGATCTTCGTCTAAACACATATTGTTGTTCTTCTTCCTCTGGAGTCTCCTCCTCAACTAACAAATGTTTTCCCTCTGTCTCACCTTCACCACTATCGGAGTGTTGAAAAATTTGAGGTAGAATATTGGTGAAAGCAATGGGTTGATATGAATCAACATACTCATCATAAATCTCTGAAAATGACTCATCCAACTTCAGCCCATAAGGAGTTGTCGGCTTCCCTCGGTGAACCCACATTATCCACCAATTCATAATTTTCTCCTCAGTCCATTCAGGTTCACTTTCTTTAACTTGGCTAAACAAACCCGATGGAGGGATTTGAGATTTATACCTGGCCGGATTATACTCCACCTCTTGCTCATAGCAATCGTGCCAAGGTGGAAGTGTCATCATCTTTTCAATGTGCCAATTCATATCGGGCCCATCAAAATTATTTTGATTCTTCTGAATATCAGGTCGAGGGCAACAATGAAATGATTTAGATTTTATAATTGCTAAAAACTTGCCCAATGGGTCATACCTCCAACGTTGCGGTAGCTCTATGAGTCCCAAATCCTGCAACATTATTTTAAGGAGCCGATTATGTCCTACTTGGCTCACCTCTATACTACCAAATTTAAATGGCATATTGCATGTCATTTTCTTACCATGCCCAGCTCCATACACATCATTCACATAATCTGACTGGCGCACTACTTCCATAGCAAAAACATGCTCGATGGCAAAATAGGGCAACAAGAATGGCTTACCCGTAAAACCAAAAATCCTCACAACTACGCCCTGAGTGAGCAGAAAAATATCTCCTTTCTCTTGGGCAACCACTGCTTCTCTTAATTCCCATGGCACCCTCTCACATGTACCACAAAGTAACTCTATTGCAGGCCCCAAAAACCAACTGTTAAAACTGTAGAATGACTCCCTTCTTGTCAAGATGGAAGTCCACCTATAAACTGGCAAAGGTTCATTTTTCTCATCTGTCTGTGTTACTGCAATGAAAGGAAAGCATCGTTGGAGTTGGAAAAAGAAATACCATATCAAAAAAGAAGTGTGCCTGAATGACTTTTCCTCCCCAATTTGCAACTTCTCCAACTGAAAATTCAACCTCCGGGAAATAAAATCAGCCCAATCAAAGAAAATCGGATTGGTGCCCTGTCTCATAGCTGAAGGGGAATAGAATTCCACCTGAAAAATACATTGTGCTAAGGCCACTTGCCACTTATGAATGGTATCATCTGAAGGTAAACCTATGACCCACGCCAACATTGAATAAATATCCAAGCTTTTAAAATCCGTGAGCGGCTTTGGCAAGTTAGGAAGCTACCCCATCGGTGGCTCCTTAATCAGCTGGGTCTCCATAAATTGATGCATTGTTACTATGGAGACATATCTATCCTCCTGTTCATCGGTATGCAATTTTTTATGAACCCCATAGGAAGGAGGCTTTAAACCACAAGCGAATGCCTCCCAAACCTCATCCAGGGTGATGGTGAAGAGTATTTCCCTCTTTGCATTTCTCATAGCTCTAGTAAATGGGTCATAAAATTGAGCGATAAACAACACTAACTTAGGATAAGGATGAACTGGTGGGCATAGGTACCAAAATAATTATGAATGATAGGGCACTATCAGCCAACTTTTTGATGTCAACCCCTGGTTCACTATGAACTCAACATCCTACCATAATTTTTCCACACCTTTGTGGGTAATGATACAATCACCAATTTTTGCCATTGTGTCATCATATGGATCTAAGTCAACATAGTCATTCCTTCGGGCCTTCTTAGCTCTAGATCCTCCTCTTTTCTTTGAATTTTTGGGCTCTACAACCTCTATAATTTCTTTAGTCTCTTTACTTCACTTCCCCATTGTTTCTTTTTCCTAGAAAATATTTTGAATGCTCTCTGGGAACTTCTGCAATGATAGTTCGAAATACACGATGGTAATAAAAATTTGAAAAATAACTATAGGCTTTTACCTTGTTCTTTATATAGAGCGCTCTCCCAACTACCGTAATAAATGTTGAGTTACCCTGGGCACTTTCGGGAGGACGTGAGCATTGATTCGCTCACCTGGCACCACTCCCAATGCTTTAATGGTATCACCTTTGATTCACTACCAAATCATCCTAGGAAAGAGTGCCCTCCCTTGCTACATAAATTCATTGTAAATCGTGCCCTGGTTGTTGAAGCTTTCTTGGAAAAATAAATCAGCCACCTAAAAACCAATGGTATGTATTCTTTGCTCCTCGAGAACACAAATATTTCATAGGGTGCACATTTGAATTAATTGCTTTTAAAACATTCTTCTACCTACATTCCTGCTCTCCAATATTTGCCATGTGTTCAAGGGCGCAATCCTTCCACAACGTGCTTCTAAAATCATGTGCTTCCCCTTTTCCTTCGGTGAAGTCATTTTGTGGGCGCCCAATAATCCCCTTTTACTGCACCTTCAAAAATAAGAGCAAATTATTTCCTTTTTCCTCATTCCAGGGCACCTTCGATTTGCTTGGTAATTCTATGGCAAATAGCTCCCTTTAATAGACTTCTCTCTTTTGCCTTTTCACCCAGATTTAGAAAATCTGATAAAAAAACAATTGCTTTTCAAAGCGCTTTTCTCCTTTTTTAGATTTTTTTCTATATTTGTTTTCTTAAAATTGCGCCTTGCATTAATATTTGAAATTTTTTCCCCTTCTTTTTCTCTCTTATACATAACATGTTTGCCCTTTAATCAATGCGTTCACCCAAATTAAGGGTGAAAGATCATTTCACCTCTCATTTGGGGTGAATGTAATTTAAATGTCACGTTGACCAAGGGTGCCAACATATATATTTTTTGTGCTTCTCCGTGCCTAAAGAGGGCATCTATGTCATCAACGAGTTCACCCCAACCTTGGGCAAATGAATGCATCACCCCCTAGTCAGGGTGAACACGACTTCAAATATATATATTTTTCTTTTGTGTTCATTCCCCAAAGGGCCAAAGGCTTTGCTTCCTCCTTGGGGAAGAGCTTTAAACACTTTGAGAGGGGAATTTCTTCTTTTATATTTTGGGTTATAGAATATACATTTTTTAGAAATACCATCACCATTTTAAAGCAAATAAAATACTATCAAAAGAATATATACATATTTACAAGATGGTACCTCATTAAAATATCATCATTGAATATAGGCCTTCAAATGAAGGCCATTCATCGAGATAGGAAGATCCCAACCCTCCATGTCATGAAGATGATAGGCATTTGCCGAATTCACTATGGAAATATGAAAAGGGCCTTCCCAGATAGCATCAAACTTATGGTGTTTCCCTGGCTTAGCCTTTTTCTCATTCCATTTGAGAACTAAGTCTCCCACCTAAAATTTGTGCTTAGTTGTTTTCTTTCCGAACCACTTCTGCATCTCTTTAGTGTGCTCGATGAATGTTTGATACACCTTTTCCCTATCTTCTTCCAACTGTAATAATTGTGCCAATATTGCACTCATAGGATCATACTCCTCATCTTCATCTTGAAATAACTACAATGTTTGAAGGACTGGAAGCTCAATGTGGGTGGGTAAAACAACTTCTTTTCCATACACCAAAGAATATGGAGATGGACTTTTTATAGATATGCGATCCACCCAAAGAGCCTGGTTCAACAACAAGTGCCAACTCCTTTTGTTATTTCCCAGTGTCCTTTTTAAAATATGCAACAAATTTTTATTGGTAGATTCGGCCAAACCATTCCCTTGTGGGTAATAATTGGATGATGTTTTGAGATAAATTCCATATTTTCTAGCGAACTCTATGATTTTGGCCCCAATGAATGGAGTTCCATTATCAGTTACAATTGAATCTGGGATGTCGAAGTGAGTAATGATTCCTTCCAGAAAAGATATGATGGTCGCTTGATCAACCTTCTTGGTAGGAATAGCCTCCGCCCATCTAGTGAAATAATCAGTTGCCATTAAGATGTATTTGTGTTCTATGGAAGAATGTGGATCAATGACTCCAATGAAGTCAAGACCCCACTACTGAAAAGGCACTTCCACTTGAATTGGGTATAGAGGCAATGCTCCTTTCCTGATTCTACCAATGTATCATTGACAGCTATCATAGTGTTGACTTACTTTATGAGCATCGACGAATAGAGTAGGCCAAAAATAGCTAGCTCGAATAATTTTTAAGGCCATAGGCCTCCCTGCATAATGACCACCAGAAAGTCCAGAATGAAACTCTTCCAGTATTTTCTCCTTTTCAGACTCCTTCACACATCTAAGGAGAACTCCATCAATATTCTTGTGAAATAGCCCATTAGGCAATATAACATATTTGAGGGCTTGCAATCTAAACCTCCGATGCTGTGAAGCATCAAGGTGTGGTGGACACTTCCCAGAAGTAAAGAAATCAATAAGCTCCTCTGTCCAGTCATGATTGCTTGGAGTATGGTTTGCACAAATACTTTCACCAACTTCTTCTTCTTGCATTATAGTCAATGATTCTGATGTTGCACTTTTAGCCAATTCTTGACAAAGAGCTCATCCATGAACTAACTTTATCAGTTGTATCTCTATGTCATATTCTTGAATTTTTGATAGCCAACCTGCTCTTTTGTCACCTAGTTCTCCTTAGAGTATGAAGTTTCAAACATCGATATGTATAACATAAATGATAGTTTTGCTCTAGGAAACAAAGTGTCAAAACTTCTTCAATGATTTCATCATCGTGTACACCTATTTCTCAATGAAATTGTACTTCTCTTGGTGAGGTGCAATGACTTGGCTCAAGAAGGCAATTGGCTTCTCATCTCCATCTTCTTGCTTCTATGTCAAAACTACAACATAGCTCTCTTGCTCACCTACTGCATAGAGAATGAAGTCCTTTGAATAATCAGGATTAATCAACACTAGAGCTTGGGTGATTCTTTCCTTGATCTCCTGAAAAGCTCATCTTCTGGATTCTATCCATTTAAACTTGGTATTCTTCTTTAAGAGCTCAGTCATGGGTTTCACAACTTGAGCAAAGTCAGAAATGAACTTTCGGATGAAATTTATTTGGTCGAAGAAAGATTGTAAATATTTTTTGTTAGCAGGCAATGGTAGCTTCAGGAGTGCTTCAGCTCTTGTAGGATCAATTGCCAATCCTTCTTGTGAAATCACATGACCTAATAATTTCCCTTCTTTAATAACAAATATTGACTTCTTCAGATTAATAGAAATCCTAAACTCACGATACTTCTCGAACACCTACCTCAAATGAGAAACATGGTCTTCTCTGCGATGTGAAAACACAATCATGTCATCAAGATAGATTACAATAATTCTATTCAATAACTCACCGAAAGTGATGTCCATGGCCCTCTGAAAGGTAGCACCAACATTTGAGAGTCCAAATGGCATCCTTTGGTAGGCGAATGTGCCCCACTTTGTAGTGAATGTTATTTTATGTTGGTCTTCATCCTTCACCCATATCTGATTATAACCAGAGAAGCCATCTAACAATGAAAATATTTGCACTCTAGTGACCACATGAAGGATTTGATCAATCTACGATAGAGGATAATGATATTTTAATGATGCCTGGTTCAAGTTCCAAAAATCTACACACAATCGAATGTCTCCATTCTTTTTTGTACTGGCACCAGATTCGCCACCCATGTCGAGTGCTTAATTGGGTAAATTATCTTTGCCTCTAGCATCTTTAACAATTTTACCTTCATGAGTACTTCTATCTTGGGATTGATAGGTCATTATTTTTATCGAAAAGGTTTTACTCCCTCCTGTAGCTCGATGGTATGTTGGATCACGTTCTTGTCATATCCCTTCAAATCTTGATAGCTCCATGCAATGATGTCGGGGTACTCATAGCACAAGTTCTTAATGTCTTCCAACTCTTTCGGCATACAATCAGTTCTGATTTTGATGATCTTCTCAGGTTCTAGCTGCAATTCCTTATACTCCTTGGCATCCACCTTGATTCTGTGCTTTTCGGCCCTATCATTTTGATCAAATAAACTTTCCAATGAAATCAGTCCCCTAGGAATATGATTATTCTTCAATTGTATCATCCCCTCCATCTCTTCTTCGACAAGCTTTCTATCATCTACGCTTGCAACTTCCTTGATGAGAAAATTGACTATTTGCTCATCATTATCGAATACTTGCCAATAGATGTTCTTGTTAGGGATTGAGGGTCTATAGATCACCTTGATAGTCTTGGGATTTCTAACTATTTGCTCTATGGGAGAATAATTTACGCCAAGAGAGGCTAGAATATCTGCGTGTTTGTTTTGCTCATAGGAAATCGCCTGAATGTTCAAGGTTGTGAAGGACTCAAACAAATCCCACACTTTGTTGTGATAGGCTTTCAGGTAATGTTGCTTAGACACACATTTATTTGTGGTTTGATTGACAATGAGTTCGGAGTCACCAAAAATTTGCAACTATTTAATGCCCAACTTTTTAGCCTTCTTCAATCCGAGGCACAATGCTTCATATTCGGTTGCATTATTTGTGCAACTCCAAGTCAGTCTATAAGAATAAGTCTTCTATAACCCTATGGGAGAGATCAAAATAATACCAGCTCCTACACCATTCTTACATCTAGCACCATCAAAATAAAGCTTCCATAATTGATCTATGATAGGATCCAGGGAATCAGGGACTTTTTCTTCAATTTGCTCTGGTTTGGTTATCGTATAACAACCAATATCTATTCCAATCATTGCATTAAAATCCATGAGTGAAAACTCATCCTCGAGGTGAAGTTCACCAAGCACTTCTTCCATCAAGTCAACCTCTCCTAATTCTTCAGTCATCATGTTAACTGCACCTGGGGGATTTTCTTCTTCCTCCAACTTCTCAATGTGAAAATTTGATGGCTTTTCATTATATATGTGAATCCTCTTTCCTTTGAATGGTATTTCCAAATGTGAGTAGTCTAAGGAAAGGTATCCTCCTAGTTTCATTGTGAACTCCCTTGAGAGGCACATGCTAAAGTATGGCTCTAGGTCAACCACCACTACTTCTTGGATGATAGTGATTTATGGCATGCTATGTAGGATGATGGGAATATCTTTGATTACTCCCACCATTTTGATCGGAGTCCCATCCAACTACAACACTCCTAGGCTACTTCTTGTGTATTCCATCCCCATCACTTCACATACTACCTTTGGCATGATAGTAGTCACAACACCAGAATCAATCATACAATTGTGTACAATCCACCCCTCCATTCTGAGTGACAAATAAAATGGGGGTGGCCTATTCTTTCTAGTGGCTGAAGTCGGTAGTGCTTGTGCCAACACTATTTGAGAAGGACTTTTCTTTTGGTCTTTAGCAGTCTTAAGAGATTCTTGCAGTAGGTCAACTTGTCCAAGCAACTGTAGTGCATCATATAGGCTCACTTTCATAGGTATCTTCTTCATTTCTTCCACAATGTTATAATTTGAGATGGTTGGAGCCTTTTCTTCTGTAACCCACTCATACTTGTCCTGGTACTACTGAGTAGCTTCTACCCTTTGTCTCTTTGTCAATGATGGGTACTTGAGGTGCTCTTTGGCCTGCTCCTTTGCCTCATTTTGAGTTTGGGCAGCTGCTACAGGTTGTGAAGTCGATGCTCTTGTTTGTGTCTTTTCTTGAGTTTTCTTAGGTAGTAAATATTTCAACATGATAGAATCCTATTGCTTAGCCATTGCACCAGGTACTTTTATTGGAGGTTGCCCTTTTTCATTTTGCACCTTTGGTTCTGTAGGCACCTTCAAGGGTTCAAGCTCAGCTGGATCTACAATTATTGGCTTCTTTCCGGACCTTGTAAGAACCAAAACTTGCTCCAAGGATGGCATCATAAAATTATGATCAACCTCCTGAATCATGTTGATTTGTCCACTAGCTAAACTTTCTGCAAGCGTCTGCACATAATTCATATGCACCATGCAGGTTTCTTCTCCATGAGGATCATTGCATGTTGAACACCAGTACACCTTTTCTGTTATGCTAGGTTCTTCATTTTCTAACATAGTTGTGCTCTTCTTAGGGCCTCTACTAGTAGATGCTTGCTCTCGAGTAATCGATGGAGTTTGAAATCTCCTTGACCAAAATTCAGCCTCGACTTGCTTCTTCCTTACTGTCGTAAGCTCGTTTGATATCATCCTTAAGGTTGAATTATTAGATTTCACCTCCTGCAACAATGTCATGAAAGGATCATGATTAGAAGGTGTGGGGGGTTTTGGCAAAGGTAGAGGTACTGGAGGCACAAGAAATGATAATGGGACCGGTGGCATCGATAATGCTAGAAAAGGAGTGGATGATGGCAATTATGGTACTGATTGAGCGGGTAACTATGGAAAGCTTGGAGCTAGGTGTTGTGGGATAGGGATCAGAGCGATTTGAGGTGGGCTTGAGCTCCATGAGGGAACTGGGTACATGGAAGGCATGGGTTGCAAAAATATGCTTGAATACAAATGTTATGGTAGGTCAGGCAGAATAGGCATCATCATTTTTGGAGGAAGCTTGCCTATGGCAATCAAGTCGGATTCAGATTTTTGGGCTTGCGTATACAGATCAGGGAAGGTATTCACATTGGTTTGTTGAACAACCATGCCAATGTCAGTGTTGAATACCCTGAGATAATAGAATGCAACTTGTTCATGCATGGGCCACAAACCATCGAGAACTCTTTGCCAGCTTTGGGTAAACCTGATATTGAAATCAACTATCTCCTCTTATGGATGTCTTTGGATCATTGTAAACTGATGCAGCAAGGAGTATGGGTCAGCTTGTTCATGGAAATTTTTTATCAACAACTCTACCAACTGATCCCATGAGGTAATAGTACCAAGTTGCAATGATCGGTACCAATACAACAACTTTCCTCTCAACGATAATACCAATAATTTTACCATTACATCTTCATCCGTTATCCCATGGATCGTAGCCAAAGAAGCTACATCCTGAATATGTTCATAGGCCATTTTACCAGTGCCATCATAGGTCGGTAAAGCCTTCAAAGCTGCTTGAGGCACTAGATTTTGTGCTTGTAAGTTCAAGGTCCCTGAGCTATTCCATGTTGGGAACTACCTTGGTGGTTGTGGCTGCTGAGGTGGTGGGTTCTGAGCCATGTGGACTAGTGTGTGGGGTGGAGCTTGAGGAATGCTAGTGGCAGTACTAATTGGACTTGTAGGAGTAGAAAATACACCGGCTAGTCATGAGGATGTGGCGGATGATATATGGGATGTATGAGGTAATGAAGATGTACGATGTAAAGTGGCTAATTGAGGATGCTCTCCTAACCTTTGAATATCAAGTTCGTAGAACTCAATTGGATTTTCGGATTTTTGGCCTTCGATCTTGTATTCATGAGACACAACTTTTGCCACTCTCATGTTTGGAGGTTTTTAGGTATAATCGAGTCACCAGATGTTCTAACTATACAACACGAAGGTGAACATCAAACCTTAATACTGTCGGAAGTGGAACTTTCGGGGTCCCACCGGGCGTGCCAAAAATTGTTGGTCAAATATCTGCCTAATCAACAAAACTACGTTTGTGCACCCTAGACATGGCCAACATTGAATGACCAGAGGAAAGGAATGTCCTCCATGTCAATCTCCAGAGAGGGTTGGCTCCCAAACTAAATCCTACACTAGTTGAAGACTAGAGTTGCAGGAAAGAAATGAGAAATTACGAAAAGAAATGGGAAATATGGCCACAGGCTGAAGGTGTAGGATTCAAGGCAGACTAACAATAGGAAATTCACCCAAGCATGAAATAGCATATAACAAAAGAAAAGCAGCATAATTTACTTATAAACTTGCAAGAACAACCTTCAAAATAACACTCCAACACTCACTCCCTCATTAGCAATATTTAAATTCAGATGCAAAATTCAAATCTAACAACAAATAAGGCACATGAATGTAAAATAGAAGTGCATGAATACAGAAGGAAATTGCACACAAGATCACTTGCAAATTCAGAAGCCTTGTGTCTTCTATTGATGCAGAGAACTTGGAGAGTTTTCTCACAAAGTGTCTAACCTCCTTTTACAATGAAAATTCAGTAGTATTTATAGAGGATTTCACCTCTTTCATTAAATGCACATGGAGAAAAAATGATCGCAGATCAGGAACCATAGTGAGGAAATTCCTCCTCGAAAATATTGAAAATTCATTCTCTTGGAACAACGATCCATCTTTCAAGGAAACATTTCCAGGAAATCAGCATCTCTGGGCATCGGTGCACAAAAAATTAAGAGACATTTGATGTCTTGAAAATGCGCTCCCACTTTGGAAATCATGAAAATCCTCCTGTATTTTTAACACGACTTTCTTCTTCACTTGGGATTCACAATTTGAATTACTCCTTGCCTCCATTATTTAATGTTATCCATGATCTGCCCTGGGCACCTTTGAAAATCTAGATATTGATGATGAATACGCCTTTTATTGACTACCTTCCTTTTTGACCATGGCGACAACAATTCCTTTGATGCTTGGCGAAGATACTTAATAGTTGCATCGTTCACTTCTTTTACAATCACGTTCACCCCCAAAAGGGTGCACCAAAGATAGTCGCCCTCCCTTTGGGGTGAACGCGATGTTGAATATTCAATGCACCTCAACCATCTCGACGCATTCACCCAACCTTCATTCGCCAGTGCGTTCACGCGATCCTACTTTTGGGAGGACGTTCACCCATGGGAGGGGTGAACAGGACGTTCGCCCCTCAACCTGGGTGAACGTGATGTTGATTATTTAGTCACGTGCACATCGTTGACTTCCCTTCTTCCATCACACTTTATATTACGTTCACCCCAAGGTGGGGCGAATGGAGCTTTCACCCCACCTTTGGGGTGAACGCATCCTGTCACCAAAATGATTTTTTAAAGATGAGCGGGTGCACATTTTTCAAACTTTTTAGAAAGACGTTCGCCCCAAAGTGGGGTGAACGGAGCTTTCACCCCATATTTGGGGTGAACGCATTTTTCACGTCTCATTCTTTGGGCGCTTTCAAGCCTTTCAATCCTTCACCATTTTTATTTTAATGTTTCCTTCTTTTCCTTTTGACAGAGTGTGCAGGGCCGAACGCGTCTTCAATTTGCAGTGTGCTTTCGAATGTTGCAAACTTGAATTTCTAATGCAGTTCTCAATTTGTTTTTCCCTTTAAACATTCATCACTTCCAAGCTAAAAGGGTACATATACAAATAAAAATAGAAAGATAAAATAACTGTAACATATAAAATCGACCCACAATAATATTTTAGGATTAATGTCACCGCATTACAATCAAAATGCTCCATTAAAATAAAATAAAAATCCCAATGTGGCAAAGTACAAAACTGCCAACACAAGCCAAAAGTGGGCATACTAAAAAACACGAGATAACCTTATATATCTTTACCAATTATTCAAGTAGTTTTCTGTTGATCATGTCCTAGATTGTAAAATTAGGTTGTTGATTTTTTATCCTAGTATGTCATCTTATTTAATCCTATTTTGCACTTACAAGAACTAAGTATACCATTAAGGTCAATAATTATGGAATCATTGTAGAACCTCAATTTTAAGGAGATAATATTGGTATAATTGAGCTTAACCTTATTGAATCCATTAAGTATTCCCCATATTATGAAGATATTATCCAATATTGTGAGTATCAAACCTAGATTGGGGGAAACAATATCAAATAGAGGTATCTAATTTACAATGAAGTTCTAGATCATGTTATTTAAGATATACCCATTGCTATAAGAACTTTGGATGGCACCTTACTTACATCCTTATTAAAAGATGAAATAACTAAGGCCTTACGTGAAGTATATTTTAAAACTCATAAGGAAAACTTTAGTGGAAATTCAACCTCTCATAAGATCCTCCACATGTAATACTTTTATTCCATCATGGAAAGATATTATTATGAGTTTGTGACTAAATGTGAGGTTTTCCAAAAAATCCTAACTCGTTCATAATCTTGCCCAAGCTTTACATATTATTGATGCACCTTGGCCTTTCTCCTAATAGGGAGTATATCACAGTGTAACATTTTTGTCAAATTCATCTAATGGTCATAAATTTATTATTTTTAATTGATTATATTACTGGTAGAAGAGAATATGCTTTTCTAGGAAGAATAAAAAAAACTTGGTAAATTTGTTATATTTGTAGTAAAACAATCTCCATTAGTATTACATCATGACCACATTGCCACAATATTTCAACAAACCACATTGTGGTATTATAATAATATTTTAGAAATTATACATATATCACATAACAAGATTTGAACTTGGGTTTACTTTAAAATTTGATGTATATCCACTTAAGTTCATGCCATTTGATAAAGTTCTAATAATATTAAGGTTAACCCAAGGAGAGAAACTTGATTAGTGGTATGAATATCTTCACTCCCTATTGCTTATTCAAAACCCGTAGACCAAAATAAATGCAAACACATAAATATTAAGGTCCACCCATGGGATTGAAACCTTGATTAGTGTGCATCTCATGTCTTCCCACTACTTACCTCAAACCTGATGGGCTAGTCATAAATTCATTATTGCTCTCATTAAATATTTTAATAAATCAGTTGAGGTAATATTTTATCATCTACTATAAGTCTTACTATATCTAGATTCATATTTTATCATATTGTATATAGGTTTGGAATACCCAGTATAATCATTTTAGATGATAGAGTATGTTTTAAGAATAAATGTATGAAAGGATTGTGTGACAAGATAAGTTCTATTTATCATGTTATCCTTAATACAATAGTAAAATAGGATCCCCCTAACAAATTCATGGCTAAAGTGTTATAAATTATAATGAGGTTAAATTATAAATATTGGTGCATTAAGTTCAATATTTCCATATAGGCATATCATACAAGCTATATAGTTACCACTAGGACAACTTTATTTTCTATTATATATGGTGAAAAGATCATCATACCTTTTGATGTTGAAATCTTATATCTTTAGTATCATTAGATGACATCATTAGTGAAGAAAATTTTAAAGGAATAAAAATACATAAGTTTGATATATCAAATGCACGAAGATAACAATCATTTGAATATAAAAGATCTTATAATGAAAAGTATGTGAAAATATTTATTAAGAAAATAAAGTTTGTATAATTCCAAGTTGGTTAAAAAGTAATTAAGTTGGATAATACCCATGGTAAGAATGATAATTTTTCAAAAATTTCGGGGACCTTACATCATTTTAGAATCTTATGGATCTATATTTTTAAGATTCAAACACTCAAATAAGAGGATCTGAATGTATCCATCAATTAAATATACTACAACAAAATTTATACCTAGGATAACTCTCAAAGGCATATTGAGACCTCAACCCTATTTAGTGTTCCTATATAAGGTACTTGTTTGTATTGTATTGTATCCTGATTTTATTCTATATAAAAATATTGAATCTCCATTTTAATTCATTTTGACTTTAGTAAGACCAAGTGTGAAGATTTCAAAATTTAATAAATATAAATAATTTGCCAAGTTATATCGACCATTATTGCATAATAATCTATCCAGTATCAATATATTTAATTTCTAAATACTAAAATTAATATTTATGACACTATTTTTAAAAGACATGATCTTTGCACCAAGGTTGTTGAAATAAATGGTGTTGATATTCAATGGATACCATGACTGATCTTGTATTAAAATCATTTGTATATTTTCCATGAGCCCATGAGAATATTTAGAAGTGACTTAATTAAATTTTATATGATTAATTATTAGGTTATTTTTTTAAGGTTAACCTTAACCTAGTTTCAAATTGAATTTATGAAATCTTCTCTTACTTGTGTAGTGAATTTTCACTATAAATAAATTTTTAGAGTGTTGAATTGAGAGAAAAGTAGAGGAAAATAACACATTTAACAAATACAAAATGACTTACCTTTTATTAGATCATTTCAATTCAATGGATAGAACTCTTTCATAATTTTTTTGATAAGATGTGAAAGGAAAAAATTCCACAAATCATCTAATCAATCAATGGTCTATAGGATTTCTCAAAAATCCCCAAAGATGGTGGTGAAGAAAAAGTTGCATACACCAATAAAGTCAAAAGTTGGCATTCCATAGGGTTTTAAGAAAATTTCAAATGTGGAGGACAATAAAAAATCTAAGGATTAGATATTTTGAAGAGATGTAGATGAAGGGAATAAAGGGAAAGCACCATGGAGTGTTCGACTTGGAAACAACGACCTATGGAACTTCATGATATTTGTAAAAGATAGATGTAGCAAAAAAGTTTCAAGGGTCAGACCCTATATAAGATTCCAATGAAAAATAAGAAAGGATTTCTAATAAAATCAAACCATAAAATGTTTATAGAGATCTGGCATGCAACGACAAGCAAAATTTCTAAGAATTGATCGATCAAAAGTCAACAGACTGCTCTACATCAAAAAATGAAAGCTAAGAAGAAGAGAAGAAAATTTGAGATAGGGGAAGGAAGTTTTATCAAACTATAAAAATGATCAACAAAGGAAAGCAATCCATCATGGCAAAAGCCTTAAAAAAGTAAAATATAATAGTAATAGCCAACTAGAGCCTAGGATCAGCAAGATTCAGGGATTGTATGGATGCATGAACTACTAGAAAAATTATTGAGCTGATTAAATGAGCCATTGCTAAAAATACTTACCTACAACACTTGGGTTTGGTAATCCCAGAAGAGTGGTTAGCATATTGCAGATAGAAATATGACAACCACAATAGGATCATCCATGAGTCTAACAACATTGATTATTGTGGGTGCCTTTGCTCACTATCTAGGATACCTAGGGTGGTAGTTGAATATGTCAACAACAATTGTATATCCAGAGGTTCAAAGTCATTGACATTAAATATTTTAGATCTAGAGGTGTTGAAGGGATAAAATGGCATAATGTAGGTATGCAAAATAGATATCCGTAAAGGTAGATATTTGATTCTTGCACAAGTTTTGGAGGGAAAATTTTCCCTACTGTACCTAGAAATAGTAGATTAGTATGCATTATAAAGCAATGATTAGTTGCTTATTCAAGCCTATTTAAAGGCCTTGTATGTAACTCTTATTTTATTTGCTTCAATAAAATAGTTTGAACCCAAGCCATGGATCATTTTGTGAGTATGATTTCAATCCCTCTCTTTTGGCATGATTATAAAGGGGTCTTGTGACAATTTCAAGAGGTGTGATACATGTCAAAATTATGACAACCTTATTCACACCCAATTTTGATCTCTCCAATCCTTGACCTCTCCATGGCTTTTCTTTGTTTGGAAATTGGATATCATTGGGAAGATAAAACCTTGTGCCCTTTGATGATTATAAATTTAGCATTTATGATCTCTCCAATCCTCAACCTCTCCATAGCTTTTATTTGTTTGGTGATTGGATATCATTGGGAAGACAAACCTTGTGCTCTTTGATCCACAAAAATTTATCATCATGGCTACTGAGTACTTAACCAAATGGGTTGAAGCTATGTCATTAGTCTCAACTGCTATACTCCAAGTCTCCAAGTTTATCCTCAATTAAATTTTTAGTCATTATGGCATACCTTTTTTACTACTATCTAATAATAGAACACTCTTCAAGAATAAATATGTCCAAATTTTTATGATAAATATAAGATTCAACACAAATAGTCAATGCCTTACTATCCTCAAGGTAATGTCCAAGTTGAAGCTTCTAACTAGACTATTTTCAAAATTCTTAAGAAGCTCATCAACAAAACTAGTAGATATTGACATATCTAGTTGTATCCCACCTTGTGGGTCTATCGCACTAGTGTCAGAACTCCTACTAGTGCAAAATCCTACACTTTGGTCTACAAAATTGAAGTAGTATTCCATTTTGATCTAGAGGTATATTCCATGCATGTTTTATTACAAGACTCCTCTGTTGGAGATGAATATCATCTTACCCATCTTAGCTAGGTGAAAATACTTAATGAAAATGGATCCATGACTTAGAAAAACTATGGGTCTACCAACAAAGACCTAAAAATACCTATAGTAAAAGGTACAATCTTGATTCTTTAATTTTTTTTATCTTATCCTCAAAGAGAATTAGAAATACACCAATACTAAAAGTAAACTCTTAAGATAAATTTAAGACTAATTATCTAGGTCCATACATCATAATGATCTGAGCACGAATTGGCATGAACATGCCAATGATCAAATAAACAATTGACATGAACATGCCAATTAGAAATAAATAACTACTAAAAGAGTTTTTTCTCAATTAAAACTCACACACCTAATATTATTCATATCTAGTTTTTATAAAGGAGTACAATGATGCTTTTTTTTAAAGATATTTTTTATTTTAGAAGATACTAATTTAGAATAACTAATTTATTATTCTATTATAATAACTAATTAAATATTATATCACATGAATATATATTAAATATAGTCTTGCATGAATATAGGTACTAAGTCTTATCAATTCCTCCTTGCTTAGTGGAAAGTGGTCCCACTTTCACCAGAGGAGAGAGAAAAGGTTGCTAAAAATATGATATAGAGACCCCCTATGCTTCGATTGAGAGTGTACCCATATAACTAACCAAGTATGTAGTGCTACTCAGATGTTGTTGCTACTATAAATAAGAACACAAGTATGGTAGTGCAAGGTGCTACGATGGTGGTTGTTGTTGTGTTGGTGATTATGCTTGTAGTGAAAATTGTTGTTGTGGATATCATTGAAGAGTTGGTAGAAACAAATGTTGTTGTTTTTGAAGAGCAAGTAGAAAAAATGATACTATGTAATCTATTGTATATCATAAAATATAGGTGGTTATACTTGATGTTGTGAAACTAGTAGTTGATCATACAAAGGTAATGATAATGGTGACAATAATTGACCAAAAGAAAATTGTTGTTGCACCTTGTCCTATATTATTGAAAGATGATGATAAAAATATTATAGGGGATACCAAGATGGTTTCACCTAAGAGTACAATTATTGAACTGGTTGATTGTATTGTCGTATAGAAAGGGACAATTATTGTTATCCTCCTTGTTTAAGAACTATGTCTATAACATAAGTGGAGGCAACTGTCTTAGTTTTTCCATTTGCATAAGTATCCATATTTGAGTAAATCTCAACCAAATTATCTATAGTAGAGGGTATCAGTTATCTTGTAATATCCTCTGTAGATTAATGAGTGATACAAAGTGCTAAATGCCAGAGCATTGCTTGAAATACTACCATAAGATCTTGCATGAAATGATTGTGGCTCTCTGCTTGAATTTGTAAAATTTGTTGGAGTGTACTCATATTTATTGATGCTTAGAAGTCTCTTCATGATGGGTACCTTTCTTAAGATCCATTGCAAAAGGGATGGCTACAAAATATCACTTGCAAAACTTGGAATGTGTGGAAGAAAAAATAATGCTCCTTGTTTACAATCATAGTTGCACAATTGGTTAAATAAAATTTATTTAAGAAGCTCTCTTTTAAAAGAAAAAACTTTTATAGTAAAGAACTTTTAAAAATAATAAAACACCCCCTTTTTTTATAAAAATAATCTTTGCTCTTTTAATTTTCTAAAAATAAACTCTATTTTTTTTTGCTTGACAAATTTTCGTGCAACAAAAAAATAACATTGTTAACCCAACTTCAAACAACCACAAATTCTTCAATATTTATTTGAATTTGGCATATGACCACTTGTTTTTATAGTACTAAAAATGATCTATGTTATGGTGGAAGAATATTGTGAATTTAACTACTAGAAATAAATATATAGCTCTATTAAACAAAGTTATATTTTTTGAGAAAAATAAATAGAGATCTAACAAGGGTAATATGTGAAAATCCTTGAGGAGGCTAGATATTTAGAAACATGAGATAAGGGATTCAGTAAATACTGTGTTAAAATATTTTAGAAGACTGAATCCAAAGCTATGATCGCTTGGATTTTTGAGAAAAAGCAAATAGAGATCTAGCAAGGGTAATATGTGAAAACCATTAAGGAGGCTAGATAATTGGTAACCCAATATGAGGGATCTGGTAAATATTGTACCACAATATTTTGGAAGACCAGATCAAAGGTCACAATCGCTTGGCTCTAATACTAGTTGATATGAATGAGAATTGTCATGAACATGCCAATGAGCATAAAAGAAACACTAAAAGAGAGACTTTTCATAATGAAAATTCATACATAATATTATTCATATCCATTTTTATAAAGAAGTGCAATAATGCTTTTTAAAAATACATGCTTTTTAGTTTAAAAAATATTAATTTAAAATAACTAATTTATTATTCTATTGTAAAAATTAATTAAATATTATCTTGCATGAATATAGATACTAAGTCTTATCAAATAATCCCTAAGTATGGTTTGGGTGGTAATCATTGTGCCACACCTGATGTTAAAGAACTTAAAGAACAAGTTAATATCATGCATCTTAAATAGTATTATAGCTAAGTCTTCAGATGTCTATTTACTTTTAGTTGCTTGTCATTACTTACATCTTCTCGACTTCATATCTACATGTATGCATATTCATATATTTGTTTGGATTGCTTGTTATATATCGAGTCATGGATCCATGATGATCCTAGTTAGGATAGAATATTTTTCCTTTCAATAGGAGATTGATATGAGCAGATCCTCCTAGCCCTAATTTATAAATCAATCATTGTTCACACAACATAATCCATCTCAATCTATCTCTCTAATCTAGTTTACCTCAAGATATATCTTCATCTATTCTTTTGTCTCTTCAATCCTTAATCTCTTTCTGCATGATGAATACTATGGGATTGGTAGGTGTTGATGGTACACTCAATCTTATGAATTCATTATCACAAACTATAAGGTTCATAGGTACTAACAATAAATTCCATCACCTCATCTTCTATATTCATAACCTATTCAACTTCATGAATTTGTGCTTAACTACCAAAAAAATAAAGGTCTCATTATTAAATGCTAATGCTAAAGCTTGATAAGGTTGTAAAGATAAACAACTAGTTTTAACTTCTTCCTCTAGTCAAATTATGAATATATATAATTTTTTATAGGTTCTAATGATGAAATTTATCTCTTCATATTCATAAACTCTTCTACATTAATATCATTTTATATGATAAATAATGCAAGACTCATACATGCTAATAGTGACATCAATCATATCATCTCTTATCTACCATATATTAAAATGCATGGATGAAATATGCTAACATGATTTCCACATGTCTATTGGGGTGTAATATGTTGTTACATTAATATCTAATTAAATTTCTCTTTGAAACTTCTCTATAACGCCAATCAACCCAAATAACAAGTCCTTTAGGCATTTGTTTATAGGAAATCAAATCTAAATTAGAAATCCTCTAGGTAAAGCTAAATCAGAATTACTTCGAGTAAAGCTAAATTAGAAGTCTTCCAATAAAATCCAAACCAATAGTTCTCTAAACAAAGCTATATCAAAAGTATTATAGATGAAGCATAAGTCCTTTAGGCATTTATTTAAAGGTTTATCTTTTATATTTATTTGCATATATTTGTACATACTTTGTATCATAGTAAACTAATGATAATTCCTCTCAGAAAAGATAAATAAAGCCTCCCTTGATAAATCTCAATACTAAATAGAAATCCTTCAAGCAAAGCTAAATAAAGTCTCCCTAGTCAAATCTTAAAACTAAGCAAAAGTCCTATGGACAAAGCTAACTAAAGTCCCCTAATCAAATCTTAAAGCTGAATAGAAGTCCTTTAAGCAAATATAGCTATAGTAATCTTGAGCAAATATCTATATATAGTTGTACATATATTTTTTTATCAAATCTAAAGTTCCCCTAGGCAGATCTAAGCTAAATTCCACTTGGGAAAACCTACATCTATAATTAACTATATATAGTTGTATTGTAACAATTCTCCTTGGCATTATCTAAAGCCCTTGGGAACATCATCTTTTCAAATCATCCATCATAAATCAATTAAGGATATATCATCATAAACTTTGAGAGCTAATCATAATTTAATCTACTATATAACATCTAATCATCTCACCATAATTATTAACCATCATAACATTAAACATCACATCAATCCATTCTAATTAGATGTAAATCAATATTTTTAAATCATGCATCTCTATCAATAGAATAATTATTCATCACAACATAATTACTAAACACCATAATAAATTACACCATATAACTAACCATCATTTATCACTTAACCCACCACATAAACATTAAAAATATAATCATCCATAACATCAAGTCTTAAAGTAAATAAACATACAACACACACACACCATCATATCACGTTATAATGAGCCCATAAAATCAAGATATAATATATATTTCAAGTTTTTACATACATCAATAGACATCATAATCATCTCATATAGTAAAATAGAACAAACTCGAGGATAGCAGCCCAAACATTTGATAGGATAGCTAGCTTTGGGAGTCGATAGCAGCCCAAACATTTTCTAGAATAGCTAGCTCTACGAGTCGATAGCAACCTAGAAATTTTCTAGGATAGCTAGCTCTGGGAGTAGTTATTTGGTGCTCCTATAACTATTATTGATGGCATCCTAACTAAAACTTGGATCTATCATGTCATTTACTATGAGTACATCCACAATAGTATCCATGTAAGCAATGGTGTATTCTTTTCTACTGAGATGACTATACGGTATACTACTCTATAGTGTGTTGCTTACTCTATATCTACCTACATAACCCTCTACACTTGAGTTTTCTAATCCAATAAGGTCTAGACCATCGATTTCCTACTAGATATCCCTACTACTAAATCCCACTATTACTACATCTCACTTTATAGTTAGAATTTGAATAGTCTATTGTATCATAGTGCCCTATCCTACTAGTTGGTGGTCCTTGTTTGTCATCCTTGTTACTAACACTATATTTAGACTCACCATTTGACCAGCTAGGGAATCTCACTCTACCCCTATGATAGACTAATATGGCATACTAGATCTAGTCTCATTTTCCATGATCATCATCAATGGTGATGGTGGTAGTATTGTTGTTGCTGCTACTACCATCATTGCTATTACTACCTATCTCTTCCTCTAATTATAGTACTCCATGTACCACATAACCAAGGGTGGCATGACTTGTTATGCCATACTCACCCATAAATATAATTCCCTAGCTATAGCCCAATGATGGTCAACCTTAGTGGTTATATGATTTGGTACCATACCCAATAACCATCACTGCTCCTAGACTTATCATCAAATATGAATATGGGTCTAGCTATGGCCTAAATACTCTTTACCATATGGATTGATGGTACCATATTGATCATATTGGGATACTTTGCTCTAAACTAGTGGACCACATGACCAAAATGAAGGACCTCTTTCTCTTCCTATGGTCCAAGCAACTATCTAACTCACTTGATGTGATCCAAATGGTAGGCATCTTGGTGTCATCTCGAATGGCGTCTATATGGTTTCCATATGACTTGATCTTGGTGTAGGTCATCCAAATTATTTTTAGATATACCCAAAACTCTCTTATGGTGAAAACCTATCCTACCTCAAACCGATCCCCCTTAAGATCTACCACCTATCTGAGTGAGCTTGGTGGTCTCATAATAGCAATGTTATCCCAAGCCCATACTTGGAGCAATGTACAACATGTGAGGCTTCTCCTTCCCCTATTTACCACCTAGTTTAAGTATTGATAAAGTTATGCGAATACCACCAAAGACTAATAAAACATAGTTTTGTACTATGAGTATATCTACAATTATCTTTCCCCAATCCTAGTGTTATATCCTCCTACTAGTATCCTCGATCAGGCTTCTAGATACTAGTGTATGAAGAAGTATGGTTTTCCTATCTAGGTGGCCCTACATAGGCAATAATGATACAAATTCTTGACCTTACTATAAGAAATTTATTCTTTGTTTATGATTTGCCTAGTGGTGTGATGTACACCCTATACTATGACTAAGATTAAATGGTTGGGAATTGCTTCCTGAGATAACATCTAGAGAAGGTTGGTTCCTTATTATGCAAAGAAAAATAAAACAAATGGAAGAAGACTAAAGAGGAAAATGGAGGGTTAGAAAGAGATAAGGGAGGGAAATATGGACAATATTTTACTAACAACATTACCACATCCTATGCAAAGTACACTACAACTTGAATACATACAAGGTCTAACAAACCAATAACCAAGAAAAGTATTACATGATGTAAATTAAGCTCAAATAATACCTTCTACTACAAGATACCTAAATAATAGTCCAAAAATAACTATGGCTTAATAGAATAGACCATTGATAGAATTTTATAGAAGAAAGCAAAATTATAATGATTAATACTATGCATCCCTAATATTCCAATAGCCTAGAGTGATAATCCAAACAAAAACTTAGGCCTAATAGAATAGACCACCCATAAATATTTTACAAAAATATCTAGAGACTACAGAGCATGCATACACAAAAGGATTCATTAACACATTATGGGAAAAGGTCAAATAGCAAGCTAATTTATTAAGAAGCAAAGAAAAATTACATAATATACAATAGTCAAATACTCAAATTGTTGACCATTATATTGAGGTAAATTATGATACTTATAACTTACTATACTAATCTAGATAATGATTACATGGATAACATACCATAGGCTTGGCAAGAATAGGCATGGCCTTGCCTAGTTTAGGACTCATCCTCAATAAACATACTTGATAAAGTGGATATCAATATGTTTTCTTTATCACTACTAGCTACTCTAATACAACAACCAATCATCACCTTAAGTAGCCATGTGTCTTCAATAGCCACAAGTTCCTTGAGCATACTTAACTCCTCCCACTATATCTTATTATTGTGTTAGCTATCAGATTTGTAGGCACCTATGCTAGTGGTGACTGATACTATTGTATGTTCTAGATCATTGGTTGTCACTTTCTTTTCTAATAGCTTCATTCTTGATGGATGAAAAGTGTCTAGATGGCCCATGCCTTTGATATGCATAATATTTGCTAAAAGAGACATATATAGGAGCCCCCCTCTTTTATTCCCATTTGTTATAGTATTTTATTTATCACCAGGCTTCAAGGAATTGGCCAGGACTATTATGAGTCTTTGTTGATATTATTGTTTAGAACCTTTAGACACTCATGACCTGACCATTCATATTTTTGGTCATTCATGCTTGGCTTCTAGGTGATCGAAACCTATGTAGAATTAGGCTAAAATTATGTTTTGAAAGTCCTTGGCCACTCTTGCTCTAAATCATGAAGTTGCTGAACATCCTTACCTTTATCAAATTTTGGGCCCAATAAGTTGCTTCTTTGTCTCTATCTACTTACATGCAAAGGATGCCAACCTGATAAGGTTTCCTTGTAGCTTAAGCAATACTTTTAAAAAAAAAATTGATAGTCCATAAAATCTACTAGGACCTATCTATGTGGGAACTCTCATGGATCCACATAATTGGTGTTTCCCAATAATTTTTAACTACAAAAAGGAGAACCTAGGTTGCCTTATCTATTGGGCATGAAGTTAGGATTTGAGGTAAGAAGTCAAAAAAAAATGTAGTGATATGAAGACAAATATGAATAGGGGGATTGAATGGATTTGGATTCTAAAGGTATAATAGTGGCTTTAAAATAAATGCATTGGAAGATATCCCTAAGTAGATCATATTCCATTGTTCTATAAAATGTGGGATTTTTTAGAATCTGGAGGAAGAAAAGTTTCATAGGTGGCAAAGAACAACAAGAAAATATCATGGAAGTGGTATAAGAAAATGGAGTGATTAGGATGGTTCGAGAAGGCAATGAATTAGTACATAATAAAGGATAGGGAGATGAATGTGAAGAATATGAGGGTGTGGAAATAGGAAGTAAAGGAATAAAGAGGAGGAAGATATGAGAAGAAGAAAGTAAAGGAGTGAAAACAAAGATATTAGTCTAGGGATACCTTTGACAAAACTAAATTTCCATTGATAATTATCTACAATAGTTGAGAGTTTTTTCATATAAGGGAAAGTTGCCTTAGATAAATATTCCAAGCACTTGCAGATTGGTCCTATTATTACCCCTTGTTATCTTTTTCTTGGTGAAATTTTATAGGTTTTCCTCAGAGTTGTAAATAAATTTTACACACACATGTACTTTTGGGATATTCATAACTACCATCCTAAAAAAACTTATAGCCAATTACTACCCAATTGCTCAAAGCTTCTACTAAGCTTCTCAAATATTTTGATAAATTATGATAGCCTTGATATACTTTTATAGCCTTGGTGAATGACCACTATAGCTAGGGTTTTCAATTATTATGGATATTTTGTCAAAGTTAAAACTTCTTTCTAAAATTTAAAGTCATGTGAGTGGTTTGATCACATACCTTCCTTTTTCAAAACCAATAGCCTCTTGACAATACAATGCTTTTTTTCCTTCTATTTATTTAGTCTAATAATTATCTCATGCTTTCTTTTATGATCATAATACTAGGACATAAATTTCACACTAAGCAATTTGTGTACCACATGGCATCCTTTTCCAAAAATATTTCTCTAGTTATGGCACACCTAATGAGGTAGGGTTCCTAGCATCCAAATAGATTTTCATAAAAATAAAACTATCAGCATGTGTGAACACCATGATTGGATTTTTAAGTCATAAAGGTCATTGCTATTATAACTAATAGAACTTCCACATTTCAAACATAGTCTCAAAATACCTATCATAACTTTCTATATATCTATACACCCTTTTCTATTTACACTATAATACAACTTGATATATATCACTTATGCATAATGATTCAAATATTAGCCATTTATCGATATTGGTAAGATTTGACCATCAACAATTGCTAATTCAAAAGTATTATACTTGTGATTACCAATAATTTGATATGACCCAAACCATAGTATAGACACCTAAAAGTCTCACGTTGTTATTTCTCCCATCATCATGGTTGATCAATTTGCAAAGCCCACAAAATTTGCATATATTAATCTCAAAACACTATTTATTTATCAAAACCACTATTCATAAGCATTCTTTGGCCACTTAAGCCCTTTACTATGCTTAACCCTAGGTTCCCATGTGACCATCATCCTAGCTTAACCTTGGTTGATCTCTAACCTTGGTCAAAATCCACCTCATGGTCAAACCCAACCTATGGTCAACCTGACCATGGTCAATCTAACTCATGGCCACCTCACCTAGTCTACACTTTGACTAGCCTAGCCTCCACCTCATCCATTTGAACTTAGCTAAACCTATGGTCAACCTAATTAGGGTTAACTTTGACCCTTGCTCCACACATCTCCCCATGTGCATTTAACATCATAAATGATATTTGGAGACTTTTGTATCTCAAAGCATGGATGGCATGGTGAGTCATCCTCCACCTCACCCATGTTGGAATTGTGTTGAATATTTTCCATGTTATTTAGGTGGGGTTAACTCTAAGAGGATTGGATACATTGCCCCTATACTCATTTTAGTTCAAGGGTTTAAGCTATTTTTTAGACCCACATGGGTGATTTTGGGTTGATGTATAGTTGACCCATGGATTTGTACCCATGGTATTGTAATACAAACTTCTTGAGTTTTTGGTATATAAAACATCACTTGAATGAGGGTTTAGGATGTGAAATGCACAAGAAAAGTAATCGTAAATGAAATCAATTGAAACATGGATAAGGATATTATTTTATTGGAGACGATCAAGTTTATACAATAAGGAAATTTTCTTGCTGGGTTTTTTCTTGAAAGGGTTTTCCAAGATAAATTATTGTGTAATGTATTTCTTCTTCTCTATTTTTCCTTTGATTATGCACTTACTACTTTTCTAGATTTCATTTATCGGTGTCTTCTTTCTTTTCATTTGGTATCAAATCTAGGTTTTAGCTTTGTTCAAGGATTAAAGGTTTCAAACCTAGGATAAATAAATTCTTTAGTGGGAGCAATGCGTGAAAGAATATGGGCAAAGAAAAAATGATGGGAAGCACATGGGTAGAGATAAAAACAATTAATGCATAAAAATTTGAGTTATGAAAACTCAAGATGGAGGATCTATTGGTGGATAGAGATCAGTGGGTTGTAGTCTCGAGAATAAAACCAATAGGAATGATAGATAAGGAGTGGATAAATATTGATAGGAAGGCAAGGAGTTCTATCAGATTGTGCTTATCTATTTTAGTATTTCTGAACGTATCAATAAAGACCACAACAAAGTTATTATGGGAAAAATTGGAAGTGTTGTATTAGACAAAGTTGCTGGTAAATAAACTCTTTCTTTAAAAGAAGCTATATTCACTTTGAATGAATGCTGGTGACTTTGTGGCTAAACATCTGAATGATTTTAATACTATTTTGTAGATGTAAAAATCTATGAAGAGGAAAAGTGTATTACTTTACTTTGTTCATTATTTGATTCTTGGGATAACCTAGTATTGAGTGATACATATGCATAGTTGCAAACATACACCAATAGCTAGGATAAGGTGTCCTCTCTTGAAAGGGAATATTGATCTCCCAAGGTTTGGGTAAGGTTGGTCTAACCTGATTGATAATGTATGTCAATCATTAAGTCTTTAAATCAAAAGAATATAGGAATGTAAAGCATGTGGATCACTCAGGGTTACATATAATTGTTATAAGGACAAGTTTTGTTTCACTATTTAAGCATGAAGAACTAAAGGTATAACTTAATTTCTCAATTAATCATTAGATGTGAACATTTAATAGCACAAATTACTTCAAAAGATCAAATAAAAACAAGATTCTAGGCTTGCTACCTTGAAATTATCAATATATCACATTCATTGCATTATGAAACATAATATTTATAGCAAATTGCAATGTTTGTTCTGAAACTTGAAAGAAATGAAGCACATAATCATAAGAATAAGCTTTAGAAATTGAAATTCAACTAATATACTCCTAATATAATCAAGTTTCAAAGAAAATTAAAAAATAAAAGGGTTAGAGAAAGAAAAGAAAATAAGTTAGTGCATCATCGAAGATTTGCAGAAGAATTTTTTGAAGCAACAAACTCTGAATCAAACCAACTCTAACTAGACCAACTCTTGCACAATCTGAGGTCAAAGTGGTGCCATATTCAAAGGGGAAAGAAAAAATACACTAGAATTGACTCAAATGAGACCACCATCATCATGTGTAGATCACACAAAGAATTCCAACATATAGCATTGATAAAGATGTTCAATAAGTACATTTTCAGAATTGTTTGCTATAGATGATTGCAAATGCAATTCTCCAAGTAAAATGACATGGGTGCATATTTCCACCAACTACCAAAGAAAAAAATTTATAATTTTCCTATTGCTAATAGTGGAATCTGACCCTCTAGAATTGGGTTTCTATGGTTATTTATAGCCTTACAATTTCAAAATTTAGTGGTTTACAGTTGGACTTCAATGGTTTATAGTTAGACTGATGAGCTATCTCGTGGATGATGTGTCAATGTGTGGTTCCTCTTGGTTTGGATCTAGAATTCTAGTCTTTGATCTCTATAATTATTTGTTTGGCCAAGTTGTCAATCTTGATTGCTAAGTGATGGGATTTTGGGACTCTATTGGGGGGTTTCATACTTTCATTTTTTCAACACTTTATTTCCTTAGAAAAATTTCATTTCTTAGCCATTTCCATGGAATTTCAGGACTCTATCGGGGTCTGAAATTTCCTATTTTTTTGACATTGCTCACACTCAGCAAATTTTTATTTCAACATTACACATTGATTTCAAAGACTCTGAATTTATGTATTTTGTAATTTAATGGTTCATGAAGGATTTTATCATTGCTTGGAAATGATTTTAAATATTTGGAAACAAATTCGAATTTTCCAGATGTGAATTTCGTGTGGTGCAAAATTATGGCAAAAATTAAAAATATCTGGAATTTCATGAAACTTTCCATGTGTCTAAATGAAGCAAATGGGGTATTCAAAACTGTTGAGATATCTCAAATTTTTTTTGTGGAAAAATAAATATTGCATTTTAAAATTTGTTGGCTGTAATAGAAAATTACTATTTTTGGAAAAAATCACATCTAAAATTTTGTCAATCTGGTACCACTATAAAGATGAGCTCAAGATGTTTCCACTAGGATTTGAATCACCTTAAATAGATTTTTTATCAAAAGTGCCAATTTCAATTTTGTAGTAAATTTAGGGCAATATGACGAAATTTAATGAACCCTAAAATTGAATTTAATATTTTAAACTTTAGGATAAACCTTTGAAATTCAATTTTCTAAAATATTCAATCTAAAATAATGCCATTGAAATGCAAATATTCAAAATGTTCAATCTAAATCAATGGAACTAAAATCCAAGTCTTCACAATACTCAAATGCAAGCAATTTTAAAACCTTAATGTGAGCAATGTAAGCAATTTCAAATTCTTGATGTAAATAAAAAAATTAAAATATTTAAAACCAAAGTTTCAAGTCGATCCCCAATTGGAGTGAGTTGTGCAATAGCAACAACAAATGGTGACTCTTCTGGAAACTCGGGTCACAAGTAAGTGGCTATACTAAATGCTTATCCCTTTCTAGGTGCTTTCAATGTTGTAAAAGGTTTAAAATACTCCTGAGTATTCTGGATAAGAACCCAACTTGAAATAGGTGAAATTTTAACTAATGAAATGCAAATCACTTGATAATATTCTAATAAAATGGGGTTAAACAAACTTTGTTAAAAATAAATGTCCCATATTGCTTTAGCTTAAAGTGTGTGCAAGTGCATTCATTTCCATTCCTAAATTAGTTAAAATTTCATCACTTGGTTTGAAATTAGGTTATTAAATGTTTCACTTATAAAAAATGATTCACCTTTGCATTGCTTCACTACCAGTTAAGCATCTATAGCTCTGGTGGAGATGATGTTGATCCCTTCTAGACATTGCTCTACTGCCATCCAAGCATCTATAGCCCTGGTAGAGGTTATCTGAATCACCCAAGCACTTTAGTTCATTTCATTATTAATATTTTCCTCTTGGTTAAGAATTATTTTAATAAATTGCAAACATCGAATGTGCTTTTGGGTCAGGGATCTATAAGGTTAAAAGTAGAGTGTATGTATTTTCACCTGATTATTAAACCAAGATGATTTCATCTTCATGACCTCAAAATTATTTTAATGTGTTAATAATTGTGAAGCTTCAAAATTATGTTATACTATTTCTAGTTTTATATATTTTAGCTCCATAATCAAATAATAACACCAAATAATCTAATTCACTAATTAGTTTCGCCTAAACTCAAATAGGTCCTCCATATTCAACTAATTAAGCACATTTTCCTTTAAACGAGCCAAGATTCAATTGCAATTGTAGGTACATGCCATAATTAGAGGAATAAGTATAAATTGACAAAATGTAGATGAGAACTAAAACCATAAAATAAAAGGAAAACTCACAAAAGTGAAGTCTAACTAGTCAAAAAAAACAAGTAAAAGAAAACAAAAACTAAAATAAAACAAAATCAAACATTTGAAGACTAAGAAAAATTGAAATACTAAACAAAAATAGAAAACAAAATGAACTATGAATAAAATTAGAACCTAACCTAAATGAAAAGACAAAAAAAAAACAAAAAAAAAACTATAATACAAGGTTGTCTTGCTGCCATTGAATTTTTTAGGATCCTAGACATGGTTACTATAATTTGAGAGATGCATACAATGATAATCATACTATTTTTCATGTGCCTTATCCCACAGTAACACTAGATCTAGACATTTGAAAGCCCTTATTTTACCTCTCTCACCCCACCAGCTTAATTTTATTTCATCATCTTTGCCATATTTAGACTTTGATTCATCAAACTTAAAGGTCCATACCTGGTCTTCAATTACTTTCCATCTACTTTATGAAATATCTTTTACTGAGTATTTGTCTTCAATCATAGTTTCTACTAGCAAGGTGTAAATTCCCAATTTTAGTTTATTGCTTAGAATTCTATTCTCATTCTTATGATTAGATATAAGCTCTTTCAAACTTGACCCTATTTCTAAAAATTTGATTGCCTAATCAGTATTCACAGTTTCAGACCAATCTTAACTATGCAACAATTTACACACATCTAGTATATTTAACACATGAGGATCATTGTAATTTTATATCCTAGATTCAGTAGTCAATTTTTTATGAACTTGATTCAGTACCTCAATCAAATACTTTTCTATTTTGTCCAATGCAAAAACATTATTATCTACGTGAGTAGGGGTCAATCCTAATTCATACGATATTTCATTATCAACAATATTTGAATCCACTAGGTAGTTATGTAGACTTTTACCATAAATTCTAGTAGTCAACAATGAAGGTGGAGAATATATCCTTCCTTTGTTAATTGCAACTATAGTATTAGTAGCTTTTGTAGTCTCTTCTTTCTCAAACAAAAAATCTTTGTGATTAGCCAACTAAACTATCTCAATCAAAGGACTGTTTTCCTTGGATTTATTAAGATCTTCAATAATATCATATCCAACATTATTCAGTTTTAGAGCTTTCTCTACTTCTAACAATGATATATTATTTTTTGACTGTTAGGAATTGTAGGATCTTTAAGTAAGACAAGGATTTCAGTGTCTAGCACCTCAAGTGAGATGAATATTTCTTTGAAAGGTGTGAAAGAAATGAATGATTCCTCATATTTATTTTGAAGATTATAATCATTATCTTCCTTGAACAAGTGGTGAAATTCTACCACTTCTATGTAATCTCCAGATTCATCTACAAATTCATTTTTTAGATTCATGTTCATCCAATTTTGATGGTTCATATATATTTGAAACTAAGTTAATCCCTGCATTTTGATTAACTTGATTGCTACAATCCTCATTGGTGATTAATGACTCTAAAATTTTTATTTCTTTCTAGTCATTAGAATAAGTTGGATTTGTTGACAGTTAGTTTTAGCAAGTTCATATAAATTTGTGAAATCTCCTAGGTTGTCATCTAAATGACTATTAAGAAGATTTGTATTGTCTTCATTATGCATTATTTCCATATTTTTCACATTTTATTGTACTTTACTACATTTGTTCAAAGCTAAATCTAAAATATTGACTACTGTGTTGAATTGATGTTGATTGGCCATGGGGTTGGGTACTCCTATGTTGTTTAGCTATGTATTTTGAGGTGTTTACTTTTATAGTTGAATCATATCACAAATGAGTTTTTAAACTAATCTTTGTAAATTTTCTATTTGTGCATTCTCATTGTTAATCTAAGCTATAGTTTGATTTGTGTTATTGGCAAAAGGGTTTGGATTCACAAAAGTGGGTACATTTTGATTTGAATTTACATTCAAATTTGGGAACGTTGTCATTGAGTTTGGGGTAGCATTCATAAATGCTAGTGTTATTTGAGGATTATTATTAATATTTGCATGGATGGTATATTGGTTATTTGGATATGAAGGAATGGTAGGATAAGTATGAGTAGAAAATGGTTGATTATAGTTAGGATATGGTAAAGTATTCTTCAATGGAAATTATTGAGATAAAGCTTTATTAATCATGGGAACTTGATTATATGCGCTTGGTTGCCTTGAAGAAGGTAATTTACCTATTCCAAAACCTTGAGGTATTAACTGTTGTTCAATTATTAAAGCTTCACTATATGCCATAGGTAGAGTGGTGATATGTGGTGCTCTCCTTACAAACATAGAAGTGAGAGGATCTAGAGCTCTATAGTACATCTGCATAACTGCATCCATGTTAAAGAGTATAGGGTGGAGTCATCCTATTATAAAACTTATGAAATCTAGTATTGAATAACATTAGAGGTTCATTAGGTTCTCTATTGGTAGAGGTAAATTGATAATATATGAGGGCAAATTCTATAGGTAACCTAAATTTATTAATGAATGTTGTTTCCAATTGAATCCAAGAGGTAATAGAATTTGTAGGTAGACTGATATACTAGTCATATGCTTGTTCATATAAGGTAAAAGGAAACATTCTTCATGTTCAACTTGTAAATGGATCAAAGCATCCTTATAAGCTTGAATGTGTTCTTCAACTATCCTAGCTCCATCATGTTTGTATTTAGGTAAATATTTCTCTGCATTCTTAGGCATGTCATGGGTTGGTCCAGGTATGTTTAGTGGACTACTACCACCTAACCATTGGTGAATTTAATGGTGTGGATAATATATTAGTGAATGGTATAATGGGTTACAAAGAAGTATGTATGGAATATGATGAATTATAATAGTGAAAATTAAACAATTTTAAGTTCAAGAAATCAAGAATTAAGAATTTAAGCTCAAAATTAAATAATGTGCAAAAAATTTAGACTGTTTTAGGCCCTAAAGTAACAATAAAAATGGATTTCATTTCCATTTCTTTTATTGTGAGTTAAGGAGACCAAATATTTATAGAAGTCAACAATTAAACTCTAGTAATAGTGAAACTAACTATTCAAGCCCTCCTTCTAGTGCCAATTCCATTGAGTTTGAGGGCTTATATGACTTAGAACAATTAATGGCTTAAAATAATAATAAAACAAACAGTTCAAGCCTTCCTTCTAGAACCAATTCTATTGTGCGTTAAGGAGGCCAAAGATTTATAGAAATCAAAAATTAAACTTTTGTAATAGTGAAACTAACCATTCAAGCCCTCCTTATAGCACCAATTATTGTTGGGTGTTGAGGATTTATATGACTTAGAACAATTAATGGCTTAAAATAATAATGAAACAAATAGTTTAGGCACTCCTAGCACCAATTTTTGTGTGCACTGAGGGCTGAGAAAAAATTGGTAATTCAAGGCTCTAAAGTAATAATAAATCAAACAGTTTAGGCCCTAAATAAAAATTCAAAAATAATTTTATCAATTCATGATAATGAATCTAACAATTCAGGCTAAAATAATAGTGAATCAAACTGTTTAGACTCTCCTTCTAGTGCCAATTTTTGTTGAATGATACATTTGCATAGTTGTAAACATACACCAATGGCTAGGACAAGGTGTCCTCTCTTGGAAGGAAATATTGATCACCCAAGGTTCGAGTAAGGTTGTTATAACCTGATTGATAATGTATGTCAATTGTTAAGTCTTTAAATCAAAAGAATATAGGAATGTAAAGCATGTGGATCACTCAGGGTTACATATAATTATTACAAGGGTAAGTTTTATTTCACTATTTAAGCATGAAGAACTAAAGGTATAGCTTAATTGCTCAATTAATCATCATATGTGAACATTTAATAGCACAAATCACTTCAAAAGATCAACTAAAAGCAATATTCTAGGCTTGCTACCTTGAATTTATCAATATATCACATTTATTGCATTATGAAACATAATATTTATAGCAAATTGCAATGCTTGTTATGAAAATTGAAAGAAATGAAGCACATAATTATAAGAATAATATTTAGAAACTGAAATTCAACTAATAATTCAACTAATATACTCCTAATATAATCAAGTTTCAAAGAAAATTCAAAAGAAAAGGGTTAGAGAAAGAAAAGAAAACAAGCTAGTGCATCATTGAATATTTGTAGAAGAATTTGTTGAAGCAGCAAACTCTAAATCAAACTAGCTCTGACTAGACCAACTCTTGCATAATTTGAGGTCAAAGTGGTGCCATATTTAAAGGGGAAATAAATTGTAGACACCTAAAATACATCATGTCGAGGGTGACTACTCATATGGACATGCTACAAGACCATATGGAGGATCTTGGATAGACTCCAAGATAGAGCAGTGGTTCTAACCACTCAATTTGGGCTCCTTGGCCTAATCAGTCTGAACCGTAGCCCAGACCTACGGTTTATAGGCTGAACCATGGCTGAGACCTATGGTTTATAGTCTAGACCATAGCTGTGACCTACGGTCTTAACTAAAGTTTAGTTGGCCTTCAATCCGAGCCAAATCGGTTTGAACGACCATTTGATCTAGAAGAAGGTGGTTAATGGATGGAAGATTCCAGAGGCTTCCATTCCAACTATCCTAACCACCTCTTCTTGATCTTGGCTTCTCCAGGAAGCCACCCCTAGTCCTAGGGCATCCTATAAATACCCCCTCCAAATGGGGAGAATATATAGAGAAATATAGAGAGTTAATTGATCAAGTGAGCAACGAAGCCCTATCGAATTGCATACTGAATTCATGCATTGGAGAAGGCCACTTTGCTATTCACCCAAAGATAAATTTGCCATGGAAGTTCTAGGAGCCTAGAAGAGCCAAGAAACACAAATTCGGGCAAATGAAGGCCCATCATAGTGAATCAACCACCAAATCAGTCAGAAGGACACCGAAGGCGACCCTTGAACATCAATTTGGACAAGGAGGTCAAGCCCACTACCCTTGGAATTGAGGGTAAACCTATCAGATTGCTAACCATGGCTTTCAACCATGGTTTATAGTGCAGACCACTCACCAAAGCTACGGTTTGTAGTAGAGGTATCACCACCTTACCCTTTTCATTTCTATCCAGTTAATTAGCTTAGATTAGCTATTTTCATGGTTTAATTGTAGTTTAGCAGACTTCTGACCGATAGAATTAGGTTAGATTAGTTTCTTTATGTTAAGCATCAATTAGGACATAAATGGATTCTTTATGCACTTTTATGCTTTATTTTACATAATTGATCCATGCATAGTGTAGTTGTTATCTTTCTTTATGCTATTATATGAATCTTGATGCAATTAACATAGTTTAGAAGCACTTTTCATGTTTTCTTGATTATACATGCTTAATGGTGTCTTTATGCAATTTTCCTAAAAGGGCCTCATCATGAGAGGTTGCCTATATTTTTGACACTTCTATGTTGTTTCTTGACCGTAGGGAACAATTTCAAAGGAGAACCAACCATCAAGTTCCTTCCCCAATGTGAAGAAGAGGGCACCTCCACCCTAGAGCAGTTTGTGACCAAGTGAAAAGCAACATTAGTGCACCTACCCTATTGAGGGCTTTGGCATTGTATTAATCGTATCATCATTTGGGTGACCCTAAGAGGGGCATGATTGTAATCGAGATTCTTTATAAATATTAATACAAGAAAGTCTATTTTGTTGAATCTATGCAATCTTGTCAATTTTATGCTTTGAATGAATGAATACGACATAGTACAGTAGATGGGTGCACACTTTTTGGTTGGATCAGAAGGCGATCATGGTGGAACTCCACAATTCTAGCATCTGACTATGTTTTTTGGTTTTTGTGACTTGCAGGTACAGACCACAGCTACCAGCTACGGGCCAACAATTGAACCGCAGGTTCAACCCGTGGGCCACAATTAGAACCGTAGCCCAGACCTACGGTTTCCAATAGACATAGCAGATAGCAGAGGGATAAAGCTAAATCGGATGAGGATTTGAGGTAGGACCTACTTCTCACTCTCTGTCATTTTCTCTATCTCTGTGTTTTTCTAGAAAGCTAAATTTTGAATGCAATTAAGAATTAAGAAAGAAAAAGGAAATGAATTAGGTCTTAGTTGTATTTATCTTTCGTGTCATTAGAAAGGCGCTGCTAGGAATAGCGGATCTCTGATTGTAATCCACCCTAGAATCCAACGTGCTTGATAGAATTTGTGTGAATGGTTTGCATGTGTGAGGCCCAATTAGTGGCCAATTATCATCGTAATGTGCATAGTCTCAAAGAGCATCTAGAATAGCTTGCATTTTCTGAATTTGAAATGTTCTTTCATTTGCATAGCATTTAGAAAATGAGCATGAATGCTATATGATGCATTTATTTTATGTACATTAAAAGGAACCACACACACCACTTGGCACTTAAACGCTAGTGAGTTGGGCTTGACATCCAACCACTAGTAGGGTTCAATGATGGTGGGCGTAACTTCCATCCATTGGCCCAAATCCCATGAACCTTTTGGATACTAGACCAATACCGGATCCGAGAACCTTTTGTACCCTAGAAAATTTGCATGTATTCTCTTCGGAGGGTATAACATTGACTAGGGGAAAATGGGTGAGGATCTGGGAGGACCTGTGCTCCTTGACCATGTGTGGGCTTCATTACCACACATTATAGGTTGGATTACATGACTTGGAGTTCATAGCCAAGTTGTCAAGCTATGAGCGTACAGGTGAAAGCCATTAAACTGAGAATAAAATCCAACAAGTTTTGCAAAACATGATAAGAGTTTCTACACTGATACAACAAATCATTGAAACACATCAAATAGTTTAGGGCTCAAATTTTAAAATGTAAAGGAGATAATCACATTGTTTACTTTGTATGCTTCTTTATTGCTTAATACATCAAGATAAGGCCCTCCTTGAGGCCACAATTTTTAGTAAGAGAGGAAACCTCTCGAGTCTTGTTTAGTCGGTTCATCATGATGACTAGGCATGATAGAGCTCAATCATGAGCTAATGAGTCGGAGAGTTCATGGAGGGGCTCTGAATGCTCTCGATGTTCTCCTAAGGATATTTCAAACCTCGTACGCCTCCTTGCTAGGTATCGCACTCATCATGCACTTGAGGATCCAATCCTCCTAGCATGACATTCTGAGAGTCATCATGAGCTCCCTTCATCACGTAGGGGGTTCACCCATACAGATCATGGGGTTTCTTCACATATGGTGAGAACCCAAGTCATTAGGTCTCCACCTAGGGAGATAGAGAGTTGTGGATCATACTCCATGAGTCAGTCCTATAGGGAATCTGAGTCTCATGCAGCCCATGAGAGGCAACTACTCCAAGACCAATTGGAGGAGGCACGCCATCAGCGTAAGCGCCTAGAGCGTGAGTCCACAGAGAGAAAGAGAGTGCATCAACAAAGGTTGGATGAGCTCCAATGATGTGAAGAGAGGATTTACCAATAGAAATCATATGAAGAACAATCATGTGAGGTAATTCCCAAAAAGAAGCTCATACCTAGAGTGCTTAGGCAACAAGTCAACGCGATGCACCCAGTGCATCATCAAGAGTTGCCACTTAAGCAAGTAGATAGCCATTCTTCTAGATAGATAGACATGCCTAGGGTTATCGAAGAGCAATAGAAAGAGATGTCTAGGGATCCCATGCGTAAGCGTGAGGTCGAGAGTAGTCAAGTCCGATAGGTGAGCAATGTCAATGCTCAAAAGTCATCACAATCCTTGGGGCATATACAGTCTATTCCACCATATAAGGAACCTATGATTACTTTCCATAAATAGGAAGTCAAACCTATCCCTATCAGGGAATCTGATCCTCCATTGCATATCATAGTGAGGATACAATAGATTGCGTATAAGCGAGTGTTGGTGGATACAGGATCATCGATTAATATCATTACCACCTCAGCATTCAAACATCTCAAAATTCCACCTTCTCACATCAAGGAAACAAATTTCATATTGCAAGCCTTTAACGATGTGGAATCCCCTATAGTAGGCACAATAGTCCTCCCCATCGAGGTGGGACAAAATATTATTCCTACATTGTGCTACATTTTAGAGGGATCAAGATAGTATAATCTACTACTTGGAAGACCATGGATAAGAGCCATGGAGTGCATACCATCAATAGTGCATCAATGCATTAAGTACACCCATGGAGGTGAAGTTCATGTAGTTGAGGTAGACCCAGATCCCTTCAAGTATTATAAGCTTGAGGATCATCCACAGGAACTTGGTGAGGCGCCTATGCATCTACAAGTTAAATTGGATGAGCCTATCCAAAGTGTGGATGCAGCCTCATAGACTGTGGTGGAGTTACCATCCCCACCGTTATCACCTATGGAGTCACCTACAACCCCTACACTCTCGACACCACTTAGTAGGGAAGGATTAATGAATGCCCTTATGGAGTTTCTCACAACCACTTCAGAGGTATCATTAGAGGATCTTCACACTCCTATCAAGGAGGAAGAACCTAGCATGGTCATGGATGCACCTGAGTGTATCACACCCTCTTCATCCGACATGTCACCAGATAGTTCTCATGAGGACTATGGTGAATATGAAGAGCTTATAGAGGCTAGCATTATGATGCTGCCCACCATAGAGTCCACTGAGGATCTAGGTCAACTTTTCATCGAGTCTCCACCTACGGATCCTATCCTGGAGACATCGTATGAGTATGAGGAAGGTTCAGTTATCATGACTGAAATAGAACAACCTCGGTATGTTGATGAATTACCTATGATGCATGCAGTTGTGGAGTTTTCTCATGAGTTTGTGGGAATGGTCGACATTAGGCCAGAAGATCAAGTGATTCCTAATCACATAGAGCCGGAGATGGGGTAATCCAGTGGTGTTTTCACATTTCCAGGGCTAGAACTTTTGAAATTAGTCACTCCTGACTCATTTCTCATGGCACCATCTCGAGAGCACAAACAAGTAGGTTCCTCACATCAGATTGGGGGTACCGAAAGTGACACAGTTCAACACAATGAAGTGAAACAAGAGCTTGAGCTGAGTCATATGCATGAGCATGTGGATAGCACTGATGAAGTGTGTCATCAAGAAGCTTCCACATCAACTCAAGTGAAGGAAATAGGTGATTTGCAATTACCTAATGGATCCATAGCATCCACTTTTCTATTTCCTTCAAATGACAAAGGTATTTCGAATCAGTCATTGGAAATACATATGAATTCTTTGTCAGTCTTGCGATCCATTTTAAGCCATCTAGAATGGATGGAGCATCGAATGGATGAGCAAGATAAGGCATTGCATTTTATCAAGAACCAGATTGAAAATCTAGAATTACAAAAGCAACCCTTGCCTGAGGATGAATCGCTTCCTATGCAAGTACAAGAAAAGCCTCAATGAAAGCAAAAGCCCATGCGACCAACCCAACCATTGGATTCTCAAAGCAAACCAATGCGGGGCAAGAGCCCAAAATAGTCGCAACATAGTGGGACTCCATTACAAGAGTCTATGTCTGATATCTTTCAGAAGCTGCAAGAGGCTAAGGTCATCACCTTGCCTAATGTCATCCCTCTAAACCCAAATAGAGTTAAACCTATGGGTTACAGGGAGCATCACTACTATCTCTACCATCGAATAGAGGGTCATGGCATTCGATATTATCATGAATTTAAGAGTGTGGTGCAAAATTTGATAGATAAGGGGGTTTATCATGTAGATGGTTCTCTCAGAGTGCCCCAACATGTCTAAGTGGAGGTCACACCTCCTCAAGAGTGACCTCGGAGTCATCAGTCACCTCGTAGGCCCAATAGGCCAGTGCAATGAGTAGTTTCATTTCAGATGACTACTCTAACTTTGTTTCAAAAGTTACATGAGGCACATGCATTCATATTACCCAAATTCAAGCATAGGGCATCCGAGACTAGGTCACCTAATAGGGGTCCCTTTTGTGTGTATCATCGAGTGCATGGACATGACATTCGGAGTTGCCAATCATTTAAGAGGGTCATCGAAGACCTAGTAGAATGGGATGAGATCCATGAGGATGGTTCTCTCATTCACCCATGCCAAAGCATAGACACACCGGTGAGGTCCGATATTCACCTGGGGAGTCGATTTCTATCACTCTTCCTAAACAAGCTGATTACTTTTTAGTAAATAGCATGCACGTTAGGGGTCTTCAAGGTAGCATACCTTTCCCACTAGCCATGCCAAATTCGATAAGGAAAAATGAGGAATCTAGAGGTATTGCACCTCCCTCACCATCATCGAATGGCACACTCACTAGGGGTATATAGGGCAGCATGCCCTTCCCAAAAGGCTCCAAGGGTTCCTAAAACGCTTGGTCATGTCAATTAAAAGCCTTGAGGGTTTTCTTATAATCGCTTGGTCATCCTAAAAAGCTCCAAAGGCATCTGTAAGCCCTTTGGTCAAATTCAAAAGGCACCAAGAGTTTCTGAAAAATTGCTTGGTCAACCCAAAGGCTCCAAGGATTCTCAAAATCGCTTGGTCATCCCAAAATGCCCCAAAGGTACCCATAATCCCTTTGGTCAATCCTAAAAGCTCCAAGGATTCTTAAAAATTGCTTGGTCAATCTAAAGGCTCCAGAGGCATGTACTCATCGTTTGGTCAATTATGAGGCTCAAAACCCATAAAAATTATAAAATCAATAAAATCCAAAAAAATTGGTAAAGCATAAAATCCAAAAACATTTGCATTTGCATTTGAATTTTGCATTCTCATTTTGCATTTACACATGCATTCGTTGCATTACTGCATTGCATATAGGCATTCATCATCCATTGCATTTCATAGTAGGAGGGATTATGTTTGTCAGTCTTACAAATGACACCATGTTTGTGTTTAAATCATGCATCTCTGCATTTATCATGATCCATCATTCATGTGAGTAATTGTGTTTTTCAACACAACTTGTAATGTTGCTATGGAGATATACTAGGGTTTTTCGGTCACTCAGCCATACCTAGTGGTCTTATCAAGAGTTGGTAGAAAGCTTGCTTTGCTTTTGTAGCTAAGGTTCAGTTAGTATAGCCCTTAGCATATCAGAAGCCTATCACTAATCAACAAATTTAAATAATCCTAATAAGGACTAGGGGAAGATGAAAGCCATGAAGCAGGACCGGGTATCCTGAAGTGAAAAGAGTTATTCTTGCTTATCCCTCTGTGCGGACGGTATGGGAAATATTGGTAGTTGGAAAAAGGACAGGTTAGTTCCCTATTCAGAATCCCTTGCTTACGATAAAATGAGCAATATCCCAAAGTGATATCCCACATCAATCCTCATGATTGATACCCTAGATCGATATCATAGATCGACTCCCTAGAGTGATATCCCATATTGATATCATAAGATCGATATTCTCAATCGATATACCAAAAATAGTTTTCCCAAGTAAATCCCCCCAAAGGAAAGTTTTTGAAGAAAATTATCAAATGTAAATGCCAAAAAGTGAAGATCGAGTGAAGATCAAAAAATAGGCTTAAATCAAAGTTCAAAGTGAAGATCAAATGAAGATCATAAATCAAAGTTCGAGCGGAGATCAAATGAAGATCCAAAATCCAGTTTGAAGAGAGATCAAATGAAGATCCAAAGATAGTTCAAAATGAAGATGGAATCGACTCCCTTGCTTCACTACATATGAGCAAGTATCCCAAAAATTGAAGGATAGAAAGGAATGAGCCTGAATCCCTAGAATTGTTGGCACTACTGTACCTTACGCATGATGATATGTCTGATGCATTAGCACCTCGCTTATGAACAAGACCAATGTTTGAATGTGGAAGAGCTAGCTTCAGGTGTCCTGCATTGCCTAGTGGCTTAGTCCAACTAAAATCTAAACTTGGGATTGGATAAGACATTTGTGGAACCCCTATCTTAGCAATGGGCTGAAAGAATCCCGCCTGACATCGGGGAACGCTCATGTCTTATCTTAAAATAATCATGTGCACACACAGGGATAATGAATAGTTAGGGCCTATCCTAGCAAAAGCCTTTTATCTCAAAAGTCTAGTGTGGTTAGTATGCAACTTTTGATAAGTCTATTAGGGTGTTTGAGTCTCATGGAAAACCTCAAAAATTTCTCCCATAGCAACAAAATATCAAATATCGCAACCATATAAATCATCAAATTGCAAAGTATCGAATCCATGATACATCATTATATAAAGCACAATCAACATATAGGATAGATACCGGATGGATATTAGAAATAATATTTAGATGACCACTGACTATATCATGCATATTTTTCAAATTTTGCAAAAGAAAATCGAATGACACATTATATCATTCACATCATAACATCGCATTCATTGCATTTCATATATGGGTGATTAATTGATTAAATTCTTATCTTAAGGATTTTCAATTACATTCATGATTTTTATACATTCTGTGGTGTCATCCATTAGATTGATAAACATATTTGCATTCATTCCTTATGTTTTAAGTGATTAAAGCATACAGGTTCATTTACATTAGATTAGCATCATGTAAATAAATCATTACATACATTAATGCATACAATAAAGCAATATCAAATATGCATTAAGAAAAACATTGCATCCATATGCATCTATCATAAAAAGCACATCTAAGCATCTAGATCACTGCATACCATCATCATAAATTAAATAGCTATCTAGTGCATGTCATCCATACATCACATCATATAACATCAAATTAACATAAGCATTGCATCCATGTGCATCACATAAACATAAAATCAAAAATAAATGAGTACACAATAATGAGCCATAAAATGATCAGTCATATCATATATAAATATGTGTCTCAAAGTACATCGAGAGTACAAAAATGCTCGTAGGCTACAACTATGTAGGTCCTCGACCTTACACTCAAAAATGGTACAATACATATATAAAAATGTGTACTAAGGAGGGCCTACACCCCAGCTATGAATCACCACTTGTATCCCTATGGCTCCTATGAGAGCTGGCTCCGTGTGTGCTAGAAGATCGATGAGTCTGCTCGGTCCTATGAGTTCGATGGCTGGAACTCATTGAGGACTACCCTGTAGTCCTGGTCCTGGTCCTCTATGACCCTGCAACCTACCTATCCTCTAGAACCTATAAACTCCTCAGCTCGATGAAGCCCTCTAGCTGAGAGATGCGAGCTACCCTCACATCCAATCGATCATTTCTCTCCTCTATGAGAGAAGTGAGCCACCTGATCTCTACCATAGGATCCACACCTATGACTAGTGGAGCGGTTGGAGGTCCCATGACAACCTGAGAGGATAGAGGGTCTCCCATCTATAGCCTAAGTAGGTCCCTCTCTACAACTACCTCACCCTATTGTGCCACTGCTACATCATGGGTGCTAGTGAGCTCTTGGACTCGAGCCTCTACTATTGTAGCTCACTCTGTGAGACTAGTGATCTCCTCCTATGCCTTAGCTAGCTACCTATCTCGGTCAGCTAGCTTCACCTCTAGAGTGGTGATAGTAGTGTCTCGCTCACATTATTGAGTCTAATATCTACCAAGCTGACTCTACAAGTTAGCAACCTGAGCTAAGAGTAGCCCCTCTACACTTTCAGGAGGAACCTCACCCTCCTCTGGAGCCTCATCATCTGGGTCATCCTCGAGAGCCTCCTCGATGGTGGCCTCTATGCCCCATCCACCCTCTATTTGCTAGTGCACCCTATGCCCATCAGGATCCACCACTGCCTCTACCTGATCATCAACTCTACCTAGAGGTCCTGATCCATGCCATCATAGCATCGACCACCATCCATCGTATGCTGGAGTGGTAACAGCCTGGTCAACTCCAGTCTCCTAGAAATCATCTGGCTTATCCCCTAGAGCTGAAGGCTAGATCCATGGAAGATGTGTCTCTAAAGCCAAGCACTTGTAGACAAAGGGGATCTCTGGAATGTCTTGCACTAGGTCAAACTATCGTAGGATGTGAGAATAAAATTGGTACTCTCTAATCTCGACCTTCTAGCCAAGTAGCCATCTATCTCGATGAGCCTATCGAAGCCACTCATCGACCTTAGTCCAGTCAGGGCACTCCATGTAAGGCCACCACTCGATATCATCCAGGCCGAGTCCTACAAACCATGTGATATAATGTTGGACGTCACCAGCATGGGTCTTGCTCTTGAACCCCTCCTCCTCTCGAGGCTAGCAGGTGGCATAACACTGGTGAGCATCATCTATCTCTATGATATGTAGTGGCAGCTCCCTAGGATGCTCTATCTTGATATGCTGCCAGCCCCAAATCTAAAGAAGTAAGCTACAGTTGATACCCGATGGCTTCGATCTATAATCTGGTAGAGCTCTCTATACAACTGGTAGAGCAGGGTGCTCCCCAAGCTAGTCATAGTGGTCAATGGATGGTGCTCTGAACAACTCTACGGATAGTGGCTAAGAGGTTCTAGGGAATCCTCACGCTTGAGGAGTCTGGAAGCACAACTTGCACCACCAAGTGCATAAATACGACCTCGCATATGAAGAAGACATTCTTCCCCTACCAATAGCCGATATGGACCCCTCCATGATCAATATCACGCTGAGCCTCCTCGCTTCGAGTGCCAAAGATAGCATCAAAAATGGACTCCTTAGCCCTAGAAGTAGAAGAGATGATGGCCTCACCATCAATGGGGATCCTAAAGATCCTGTAGACATCCTCTAGGGTCACCATCATTTCACCTATAGGCAGGTGAAATGTGTTGGTCCACGCATTCCAACATCGGGCCAACACAGTCAAGTAGGCTTGATCTACCCTGATAGTGGGTAGATCCAGTACGTAGCCGAAGCTGACAACTCTGAACCATTCTCGCTCCCTAGGAGTGAGCTCTCCATGGAGAGTCTTAAGGATGTCAGGCTCTCGAGCTCTAGAGGTCAACCTCTGAAATAGAAAGCATAATATAAGGAGAAAATCTAACTAAAAACAAGCAAAAACATTTAAAAATGACCTAAAAATCATCAAAAACATCTAAAAATTGATAAAATTACAAAAACATGTCATCATGCAGGCCTAAAAATAAAAAATGTCACTCAGACAGGTCAAAAATGCATTAAAAGACATTAATTGCCTATTAAAACTTAGAAAAATTAAAAATTTGATAATTTTTTTCTAAAGTTTGCGAACCATGGGTCAACCCTATGGTCCGCATGCGGTCAAAAATTGACCATTGGGATTTTAAATGCTGACTACAATTGGCAGCTGTGGTCCCCAATTGATCAATTGGGAACCATAGTTGGTACCTACGGTCTCCGACTGAGATCCCACCCGGTCTAATACCATGGCTAAAAATGAAAAAAATTTAAAAAGAGCAATCCTAAGCTACCCTAGCCTAAGGTGGGGTTCATTGCCAACAATTTAGTGTGATTGATTAACCAATTACTTAATTTGGTTCATTTTATTGGTAATGGATGCGAGGTCTTGGTTTCGAATTACCTTGCCCTCACCTCGTCCTCGTGGCTAGAAGAAGCTTGCCCGTGCTCTGCCATCGTGCTGTGAGTAGGTGTGCGTGTGAAGTTTGGTAGGGTGTAGGTCAGTTTCTCAGTTGTCACTATCAGAGCTCCAAATTGCAAGTCATTGTCAGGGAATAATGAGAGAAATTTGAAAATTGGGCTTTTTATAAGCTTTTCATATTTCACGTGGACCGTAGGCCCTAGCCATGGTTCCCAAAATTGCAAATGGGAACCGTAGACCCTAGCTATGGTTTGCAACTTGCAAGCAATTTAATAAAATCCCACCATGGGAAGGTTTAAAATGATAAATTAATGACTCCCATTGGATCAAAATTCAATAAAATCAATCAATTTGGAAATTTGGTGATAATCAAGCATCGGGATCCAATTAAAAATCAAATATCTGGCTGAGATTATAAAGTACATTCAACCGAGGTCATCACTATGACAATCCTTTCATGGAGCGATGCACCTCCCAGCCAAATAAATAAACTCAATTCATAATTCAAAACATTCAAAAAAATCAAATAATTAAAAACACCAAATGCGCCTCGTATTCAGTAATTTACCCTATACACTTGGCGGTTGCAGCGACTTGCGCTCCATGCAATCCGACAAGATGAGTAAATTACCATAAGGACATTTGGGGCAAAATTGTCATCGTTGATCTGATATGCTTCTTTTCAATCCCTAAGAAGGCCTTCACGGCTGGACTGCTCCATGGGAATGAGGTGTTTCATGTCATGTCTTCTATGACATCTTTTCAACAAATCATCGATAATTTGATTCAACACAAATCTAATTGGATTTGTATCATTTCGATTCCCTAAGATGACTATTGTAGCCCGATTGCTCCATGGGATAGAAATGTGCAAATACTATTAATAGTTGGAATCAAAAGCTGAACTAGGCCTAGCCAAGGCATTAATTTGCTCAAATCTAAATTTGTTCAGATCATCCATGGTGGTCAAGCGACATCGTCGCTTTAATCATTGTCATTACCCTCATCGACTCATCGCTTGAGGGGGTAGTCATAATATCAAATCATAATCAAAATCAATAGAAGATCCCTAAAATCGTAGATCCCTTGATCTTGTCAAAATTGCATTCGTCCTTGCGAATCATTGTCAACAACTATCATAAGCTTACCCCTTTTCTTGGGGAAAATAGCAAATATGATAATTTGTTTGTAACTCTCATCCTTTCGGATTGACAAGTATGAAAGCCTACTTGGAATTGATGCTATCCGAATGTCTGATGATGAGTACAAAATTTTCAAGTTTAAGCCTCCAAAGAGTTGGAAGCAATGATTCTAGGATGCACATCCTTTTGCAGGACCTGGGGCATCTAATGTTGATCTGACTAATGATCATCATAGAACCTTCGACATCATTTTAGGAGGTATATTTTTTCTCAACGTTGTTCGATCTCACAATGCATCTCAAAAGGGGCATCTGTAGACACCTAAAATGCATCATGTCGAGGGCGACTACTCATATGGACATGCTACAAGACCATATGGAGGATCTTGGATAGACTCCAAGATAGAGCAATGGTTCTAACCACTCAATTTGGGCTCCTTGGCCTAATCAGTCTGAACCACAGCCCAGACCTATGGTTTATAGGCTGAACCATGGTTGAGACCTATGGTTTATAGTCTAGACCATAGTTGTGACCTATGGTCTTAACTGAAGTTTAGTTGGCCTTCAATCTGAGCCAAATCAGTTTGAATGACCATTTGATCTAGAAGAAGGTGGTTAATGGATGGAAGATTCTAGAGGCTTCCATTCCAACTATCCTAACCACCTCTTCTTGATCTTGGCTTCTCCAGGAAGCCACCCCTAGTCCTAGGGCATCCTATAAATACCCCCTCCAAATGGGGAGATGATATAGAGAGTTGATTGATCAAGCGAGCAATGAAGCCCTATCGAATTGCATACTGAATTCATGCATTGGAGAAGGCCACTTTGCTATTCACCCAAATATCAATTTGCCATGGAAGTTCTAGGAGCCTAGAAGAACCAAGAAATGCAAATTCAGGCAAATGAAGGCCCATCATAGTGAATCAACCACCAAATCAGTTAGAAGGACACTGAAGGTGACCCTTGAACATCAATTGGACAAGGAGGTCAAGCCCACTACCCTTGGAATTGAGGGTAAACCTATCAGATTTCTAACCATGGCTTTCAGCCATGGTTTATAGTGCAGACCACTCACCAGAGCTACGGTTTGTAGTAGAGGTATCACCACCTTCCCCTTTTCATTTTTGTCTAGTTAATTAGCTTAGATTAGCTATTTTCATGGTTTAATTATAGTTTAGCAGACTTTTGACTGATAGAATTAGGTTAGATTAGTTTCTTTATGTTATGCTTCAATTAGGACATAAATGGATTCTTTATGCACTTTTATGCTTTATTTTACACAATTGATCCATGCATAGTGTAGTTGTTGTCTTTCTTTATGCTATTATATGAATCTTGATGCAATTAACATAGTTTAGAAGCACTTTTCATGTTTTCTTGATTATACATGCTTAATGGTGTCTTTATGCAATTTTCCTAAAAGGGCCTCATCATGAGAGGCTGCCTATATTTTTGACACTTCTATGTTGTTTCTTGACCACAGGGAACAGTTTCAAAGGAGAACCAACCATCAAGTTCCTTCCCCAACGCGAAGAAGAGGGCACCTCCACCCTAGAGCAGTTTGTGACCAAGTGAAAAGCAACATTAGTGCGCCTACCCTATTGAGGGCTTTGGCATTGTATTAATCATATCATCATTTGGGTGACCCTAAGAGGGGCATGATTGTAACCGAGATTCTTTATAAATATTAATACAAGAAAGTCTATTTTGTTGAATCTATGCAATCTTGTCATTACAGTAGATGAATGCATGCTTTTTGGTTGGATCATAAATAATACAGTAGAATTGACTCCAATGAGAACACCATCAGCATGCGTAGATCACACCAAGAATTTTAACATATTGCATTTATAAAGATATTCAATAAGTACATTTTAGAATAATTTGCTATAGATGATTGCAAATACAATTCTCCAAGTACAATGATAGGGGTGCAAATTTCCACCAACTACCAAAGAAAATAAAATTCTAAAAGTCCTATTGCTAATAGTGGAATCCGACCCTTTGGAATGGGGTTTCCATGGTTATTTATAGCCTTACAATTTCAAATTCTATTGCTTTATAGTTGGACTTCAATGATTTATAATTGGATTGATGAGTTATATCCTCGGTGATGTATCAATTTATGGTTCCTCTTGGTCTGGATCTAGAGTTCTAGCCTTTGATCTCTGCAATTATTTGTTTGGCCAAGCTATCAATCTTAAATTATTGAGCTAATATATTTTATAAACATATTCTATTCCATCATTTGGGTTATGTAAATGTATCTTCCAAGTTACATACTTATATTACTTTAGGGGAAAGTTATCTAGTTACTTAATGCAACGTAATAAGTGCACAAGTATTATTGTGCAAGTGTAAATATGCAAGTTGTCCCTTGCACAACTAGATAGAGTGTTGGCCAAGTATCCTATTTTACCTATATAAGGATGGCCTCTTAGGTAGAAAGATATAGAGTGATAAATACATAGAGTGTGAAATATATATAGTGTAGCATAGTGTGTGACACCATCCATTGGTGATGGATGCAATATAGTTTAGTAGATTTATATTGGAGTGTTCATTTCCTCCATAGCTACATTGTAATATTTTTTATTTTAGTCATTCAGTAGATTTAGTTTCTTTCATATTATTCCACATCTTGTTATTTCTATCTCTTCATGCTTAATACATTAAAAGCTAATTGTGGTATCAAAGCTGCGATAAATCTATTTTGTGTATGTCTATAGGAAAGCTACCATTATCATTGAGCTTGAGCATTTTGACAAACTAACGTACCATTGGACCAACCACTATCAAAAGTCCTTAGAAGAATAAAGGTTATAGAATAAGAGAGAGTCATGAGTGAGGAATGAAAGAAGTCTCAGTTCAAGGAAATACTGAGAGTTTAATTGACCAGAGTCTTTCCATAAGAGTTTCAAAAAAAAACTTGTGAAGACCAAGACTTAGGATTCAAGCCACTGGATTGATAGACCATTTAGTGAGGATCATCAAGGATATCTAGAAATTTTCTAACTAGTGCCTAAAGTTTCTTTTGTTTGTAGGAAGATATTTCTCAGATTATTGGGACTCCTACTATGATAGAAATCTAGTAGAATCCAACTTCATTTCTCAAAGGTTGGTGTACCCTCATAGTGTAGAGATTGGTTCTTTGTGCAAAAGAAGAATACTATGGAAGGAGACTTATTGTGAAGAGTTGTGGTGAAGTTAGGAGATAGAAGATCTCCATTGTTGAATAAAAAACTTCATAAGTTGAAGAATAGGCCATAAAAGCCTTTATATAAAAAGGCCATAGAATCCTTAGAGAAGAGGCCATAGGAGCCTTGAAGGAGAAGCCACATAAGTCTTAATACCAAAAGGTCATAGGAGCCTTGGTATTGGAAAATGCCATAGTAGCCTTGATGCTGAAAAAGGCCATAGTAGCCTTGGTACTAAAAAAAGGCCATAGTAGCCTTGATCCTAAATTTGAAGAAGAATATCTGATTTAGAAGTAGACTAAATATTTTAGTACTAATACTTTGTTGCATGGAAATAAGATTTAGTGAGTTGAGAAACTTCCTACAATAAATTTAGGAAGGGTATCTTCTTCAAAATAAATTCAGCACCTAAAGCAAAATTAAAGAGATCAAGAGAATATCTCATTGTATAACTTCTAGTCAAGAAAAGAGAAGGAGAATAAGGACTAGGTGAGTCCTCGAATCCAGAAGTAGTAGATTCAGATATCTAGAGGAAGATATCATAACCAATGCTTCCAAGAGCATAAGTTTGAATAAAATATCTCAAGGAAGACCATCAGAAGCTGACAGATCAGAGACTTTGAGAAGGTATTATCAAGCAGAAGATATTATTAAAGAAGAACTCATTGGAGAAATCCACTATCAAGGAGAAGCCTCTAATAGTGAAGGACTTGGGACAATTATTGACATCCGACAACAAGCCCAAGAGAAGAAGAATTTGGCAAGGAGTGCCAAATATGAGAAGAAGAATTTGGCAAGGCATGCCAAATCTCAGAATAAGATCTAGCTTGAAGTCAGAATTTTACAAGATGACTTGAAGATATAATAAGATCACCAAAACTTGAAGATTTGAATATTTTTTCTCACAAAAAGAAGGAATCACTTCAAAGACAAAGACTTCTCCAAATCTACATCAGAAGGAGAATAACAAAAGAGGAGAACAAGCCATCAAATCCTAGGCTCATAAAAAAGGTTAGAGACCATCATTTGGTGAATAAGGAGATATTCAAGATAGTCTACAAAGATCTGCAAGGACATTCTTGTAGCATCAACTTGATGATCCTAGACACCAAGATCTACATCCTCTATAGAAGTGATAAAAGAGCTACAAAAAAAAGGTATGCAACTTTCTGGTGCAAGTAGGTTTATTATTCATCTACCTATTAGATTTGTTAGATGCACCTACATTTGTATTAATGTTACAAATAGAAAATTAGATTGCAGTATTCAAAAGTATAAAAAGAAAAAGTTCTTTTTAGGTTCATTTGCACTTTTATTAGGAGTTGATTAGATTTTAAAAATATTTTCTATCAACTACCTATTATCTATTCTAAAAAATAAAAAGAATACTAAGCTCTACAATATTAGTTGTAGTGAAATTTTAGAATAACTCTTAAAGATTATTTTTAGGTTATTCTTGATTAGTTGTAGTATATTCTTAGTGCATTAATTTGAGAGTTGATCAATGTGATAAAGTGTAATCTTAGTGCATTAAAAGTGGAAAAATGTGTTCTATTACACTACTCTCAAAAGAAATTAGTTTTATGTTATTGAAGGGCACAAAATCTGATTTGTATCAAGTGTCTAAAGACACTATTGAAGCACATATATCTGCAACTCGTAGTGGTCTAAAGGAGCCACTCAAAGAAGGTTAGAATCCTCCAAAACCTGAAGAAGAACATAACTAACCAAAAAAAAAAAAGAAGCTTAAAAGATGAGACTTGGTGAGTCTCAAATACAATAACATTAAAGGATTGAATGCAAGAAAAGAATTGCAAAAAATAAAAAGCTTCTGTCTACTGTTTTATAAGCTTAGAATTTTCATCTAAGTGACCAAGAAAAAAGGAGGAAGTTGTCTACTTGTTAAAGACAATCTCAAAGCCCTTATAGTGCAGGAAAAAATCTACCATAAAATCAGAAGACTCTAATCTAAAATAAGAGCGCCAAAGGAAGGTGCATTAAAGAAAATTTGTGTACACATTATATTACATCTTATTGCACCATTTCAATCTGGTTTTTATAATCTAAAAATAGATTTGAATCTATCCTAAAAAGGGATAATTAATATAGGGAAAATAACAAAGAGAGGGTTAAATGTAAGCACTCTTACCAATATATAGAAGCCACTCAAAGGGGTTCTTCAAGGATGCTTGAACCTGCAAAAGATACAACATAAAGAGAAGATAAAACAATGTACAAAGAAGAAGATACAACATAGGAGAAGATCAAGCAGTGGATAAAGCAAATGGACGTCAAATGAAATGAGCATTCATACCAAAGCATTTCTACTATTAGTAAATGCTCACAATGAAGTAAAGCATCAAGGAGTCTTCACACAAGTATTGCTATTCAGAATCCATTGAAGGACCACCAAATATACTCCATATCTCTACCAAAGCTTCGCCACATATGCACTACAACTCCACGATTAGCTGGAGATACTTGAGCATCTATGTAAAACAAGGATTAAGGTGGAAAATACATTGGAGAGTCTTCATATAAGTATTGATAGAAAGAAAGGCATGCAACTACCACTTTTCATCTATTGAATCTATAACACTCACAAAGGAGACATTACACTTCTTGGCACCCATACTCCAAATAGTTGAGTTAAACACAACTTGGCATACATTACTAGAAAGTCAGCTTGGAGACATTAATAAAGGAGTGTTACTTGGATAGTGCTCAAGAAAGAATAAAAGAAGGGAAAATTTTAAACTCAAGGGTGACACTTTTCACCAGTAGTTGAGTGAGTTCAACACCTACACCAACCAAATGAAGAGCTTCCATGAGCATCTAAGAACTCATAAAGTTATATTTGTCTATCCTCCCACCTAGTATTAAATATGGGTTGGACTTTGGAAAGGAACCACAACAGTTGGAAACACCACAAGCAGTAGTAGAAGATACTTTATAGATTGACAATAGAAGCTCGATAAGAGTTTGGGTGCTACACAATAGATCATAGAAAGATGCTTGGTAGTTGTTTAGGAAGAATTCGACAGAGTGATGGTGAACGTTCGGTACCAGTTTGGGTGCAATTCGAAAGAGGTCCGAAGAAAGGCAGATATAGTTTGAAAACTCTTGGTCAACCAGTATTCATAGAGTGCATTAAAGCCTTGGGAATCTACACTCAATAAGGAGAGTTTATAGCCTCATTCACCCAATGTCATAAAGGTACATAACCTTAATTTCTTATTTACTTTTAATTTCAAAAAGGGAGTTATAAGGTTATAAGATAAGGTTTATATATCATTTGAAATCAATCTTTGTTTGAAAGCAAAAACTTAGGAAATTAATATTTGCACAAATTAGGAGCAATAAGGATTCTACTTGGAATTAATATTTTGCAAATATTAATGTGTTCTAGATTTCCAAATTTGGGAGTTATAAGATTTTCAACTTCAAACTAGTTTTTTGGAAATTAGAAACACTTGGATAAAATTCCTAAGGGTTTCAAAAGGGGTTATCAATTTTTTTCATTAAAGTTGGAAAATTATGTTCTTGTCTCAGAAAATTTATCCTTAGGGACAAAAGATATCCAACATTAAAACCTCTTCAAATTTGAAAAGTTCTTAGTTCAATAGGAGTATTAAAAATATTGAAAAGTTGATTTTTGATGCTTACAAAAATTTTGTACAAAATAAAAAAAAATTGAACTATATCTTGCAAAAACACTATAGAATACTCCAAAACAAAACTAGGGAGAAATAAGGAAGACTACACATCGAAGGATTGATATTAGGGAGATTTAAATGGCATCAAATAAATTTTTCCTAGCAGAATATCAATTACTCAAAGGGATAAATTAATTTTCTTGGAAAAATAAAGTGAAAGCAATCTTAGTATATGAAAAACTTTGGGATGTTGTTAAAGGGAAAATACGAAAACCTACTACAGGTGAAACTGAAATCCTAAAGTTTGAAGAAAATGAATCAAAATCCTTAATGATAATAACTTTTGCTATCACTGATGAGATTCAACTATATATATATTCAGCCAAAAATTCTTCAAATGCATGAACAAGTCTGGAAATATCTTTGAAGGAAAGAATAAGGTGACTATCCTTCATCTCTAGATGCAACTTCACTCTTTAAATATAAATAGTGGAGAAAGTATTGAACTATTCCTAAGGAAGGTTGCAGATATTAAAGGGAAACTATTGACCTTAGGAGAATTAGTTAAGGATGAACTTCTTACTCAAGTAACCACGAGAGCACTTCTAGACAGTTATAAACATTTCATCACATATTTATAGGTTCTAAGTAAAGATACTTCTTTTGATGATCTAGTCAATATAATTCAAGAATATGAAGTAGAAAATACTATGAAATATGAATTGACTAACATTGCATTAGAATCAAAAGATAATCCATAGGGAAACATTGCATCTTTAGCAAGAGGACAAAAAATATGGTATTGTCAGATATGCAGAAAGAAAGGCCATAGTACCAACTATTGCAGATACAATCTCAAATCAAAAGCAAGAAAATAAAATGCACAATGTAAATCCTTTTCAAACTCAACAATATCAAAGGAACCCTCATCAATAGCAATTTTAGTGACCAACCAATAATCCTCAACTAGAATATTAGAAGAGAAATCAAAAGGGAAACCTAGTACATAGGATAAAAGAGATTGAATAACTAGAAGAACCCACCAATACCTATGAGATGAAAGCTTTATCAACAAATGCCATATTTTACAAAGACTCTAATCATTTTCTTGAACAGGTTACAAAGAATGCAGTAAAAGATAAATTTTAGGAAGAAGAAGAAGATCCATATTTAATACTAAAGTCCTTAATAACCAAATAATATAATACAAGGGGATGTTTTAAATAGAGCCTATTCCATAATTTGGGTTATGTAAATGTATCTTCCAAGGTACATACTTAGATTAATTTAGGGGGAAGTTATCTAGTTACTTCATGCAATGTAATAAGTGCACAAGTGTCATTGTGCAAGTTGTACATGTGCAAGTTATCCCTTGCATAGCTAGATAGAGTGTTGGCCAAGTATCCTATTTTGCCTATGTAAGGATGGCCTCTTAGGTAGAAATATATAGAGTGAGAAATACATAGAGTATGAAATATATAGAGTGAGAAATACATAGAGTGTGAAATAGATAGAGTGTAGCATAGTGTGTGACACCATCCATTGGTGATGGATGCAATGTAGTTCAGTAGCTTTATATTGGAGTGTTCATTTCCTCCATAGCTAGATTGTAATATTTTATATTTTAGTCATTCAACAGATTTAATTTATTTCATATTATTTTGCATCTCCTGATTGCTATCTCTTCATGCTTACTATGTCAAAAGCTAACAATATTGTTGAGCAAGGTGTTGCAAGAGGTTTGTCATTGTTGTCAACACAAGCAGTTAGATCTAATGATGCAGTGGACAGACAGTTCAGGAGTCATTCAGATGCAGAGGACAGAAGTTCAAAGGATAGTCAGATCATGTAAAGTGCAATTCCAGGAAAACAGAAGTGACCCAGATTCAGAAAATCAAAGAAAAAGACAAGTAAGAAAACTGTCGCGATATCGCGACATGTTTTCTGTCACGATTTCGCGACAGGTCGGAGGAGAGAGAAGGCGCAAAGAAAATTGTCACGATTTCACGACATGTCGGAGGAGAGAGAAGTAAAGAAAATTGTCACGATTTCGCGACATGGCCAAAGCAAGGAGAAAGCGTTAAGTGGAAAAGTTGTAGCGATTTCGCTACATGTTGGATTTTCGTTGGTCGAAGCAAAGAGAAAGTGCCAAGTTGAAAAGTTGTAGCGATTTCGCTACATGTTGGGATTTCGCTAGTGCATGAAGAGAGAATTGTATGGATGCGAAAGATGTCACGATTTCGTGACGTGTTCCATTTTCGCGGGCGATAGGCACAGAAAAGCGCTAAGGCAAAAAGATGTCACGATTTTGTGACATGTTCCGTTTTCATGGGTGATAGGCAAAGAAAAGCGCTAAGGCAAAAAGATGTCACGATTTCGTGACATGTTTCGATTTCGCTAAGGGATGCGATGAAGAATGTACGACAACGAGAAGTGTCACGATTTCGCGACATGTCATGTTTTCATGGGTGCAAGCCTAGAAAAGGACAAAGACGTGAAAAGTGTCACGATTTCACGACAGGTTGCAAGAAAAGCCTCTGGAAGTGAAAGTACGATTTCACGACAGAATGAGGATGAAAAAAGTGTCACGATTTGAAAAGACAGAGGAGAAAAGTCAGATTTCAGAAAATGGAGAAGGCCTAGAAGCAAAAAGGGTCACGATTTCATGACAAGAATGAGGATGACGTCAGTGAAAGTTCGAAGTGTCACGATTTCATGACAAGAACGGTGGCAAAGCTAACAAAGGCCAAAAGTGTCACATTTTCACGATAGCGGGATAAAGAAGGCGTACGGCTACAAAAAGTGTCGCGATATCGCGACATGTTATTATTTCACGACAATAGTTACAGGAAGGTGATAGAGGTGGCAGAGGCGGTTGAGGCCGACAAAGTTGAATCTGGGCCGACGAATTTAGGGTTTTGCAATCGACAATTTCTAGGGTTTTGCAGCCCACAATTTCTAGGGTTTTGCAGTCAACGTTCTTAGGGTTTCAGCCGACTAGTGTTTAAGATTTGATCTTGAAATTTCTTCTATATAAGGAGGACTGTTTCGAGTTTGAAAGGTGAAGTGAGTATTGAGTTTGCGCAAGTGAAGTCCACGTCGAGCAGAGAGCGAGTCGTATCGATCTTGTGCGAATTAAGTGCGCGGGTGCAGATGTTGAGTCGTATCGATTCGAGCTGAGTGCGAAGTCGTAGTTTGTTTGAGTCAAAGCGAAGTATGCATGAATTAAGAGCACGGAGTGCAGAGGTTGAGTTCTAAGTGCGAAGTGATAGCACCCAGATAGCAGAAGTGTTCGATCATCTGGTTGCAGTAGAGAGTGCAAAGAGATTCACAGAAGAAGTCGGATAGTGCGAAGCGTTTGCGTAGAAGAAGCAGAGTGCATAGGAACTACGATCTGTGAGAATTAAGGTGAAAGTATTATTCTGTAATTTTCATTATCTTTATTGAATTCCAAGTTGCAGCTTGGCATAAGGGGTTGGTGCTTCTTTCCAGTAGGTGCTGGTAAATTAGGAGTTGGTGCTCCATTCTGTTTGGTACAGAAAAAGCTAAGGGGTTGGTGCTCCTTCCAGTTGGTGCTGGTAAAAGATATTGTAAAGTTGTAGCTTTGCATTGGCTGGATTTGGATGGTAGTCCAAGCAGTCATTTTGAGGAGTAGCCACATTGGTGAACCTCGTTAAATTACTGTGTTATGTGTCATGCTTTCTTGCTGTATTTGATATATCTTTTATTAGATTTAAACTGCTGCTAGATTTAAAACTATATATTAGAAATTTAAAAGATCACACTGATTCACCCCCCCTCTCAGTGTCACTGTGATTACAACAATTGGTATCAGAGCCAGGTTCCTGTACAGGCTCAATCAGCTAGGGTGTTCCTGGTAGTGACGCTATGGCAGGTGGTGAAGGTTTCTCCTCAAACAAAGCACCACTGTTTGATGGAACAAACTATGTGTTCTGGAAGATCAGGATGCAGACATATCTCTGAGCTCTGGGATTTGACATCTGGAATGCAGTAGTTAATGGCTACATAGCTCCTGCCACTGCTCCAACCGACAGCACCGGTAAAAAGGCTTTTGAAAATGACTCTAAAGCAAAAAATGCCATCATGTGTGGACTAGTGGACAGTGAGTTGGTCAAAATCATAAATTGTGAATCAGCAAAAGATGTTTGGGACAAACTAGAGAATATTCATGAGGGAGATGACAAGATCAAGGAAGCCAAGCTGCAAACTCATCGAGCTCAATTCGAATCTTTAAAAATGACCAACGATGAGAACATAGAAGCCTTCATGCAGAGAGTTAATGGAATCACTAATTCAATCAGAGGTCTTGGAGAAGAGTTGGATGATGCTACTATCGTGAAAAAGGTTTTAAGATCGCTTCCCCAAAGGTTCGATTCTAAAGTCTCTGCCATAGAAGAAGCTAAAGACCTAAATCACTTTAGTATGGATGAGATGCATGGTTCCTTGACTGCTTATGAAATGAGAATCGGAAGGTCTAATCCTACAGATAGAGAAGCAGCATTTAAAGCTCTAAAAGGTAAAGACACAAAACAAGAATCTGAAGAAGAAGAAACTTCAGATGAAATGGAAGCAAATTTTGTCAAAAAACTGAGAAAGGGCAAAGGAAAATACAGAGGAAAACTACCTTTTAAATGTTTCAACTGTGGGGGTATTGGACACTTTGCAACCAAATGTCCTCTCAATGAGAAGGACAAAGGTGAGGAAACTTCGCATCAAGAAAAAGGTGAATGGAGGAAGAAATCTAACTTCAAAAAAGGCAATTTCAAAAAGAAAAGCTTTATTTCCAGGAATGCATATTCCTCAGAAGACAGTTCTAGTGAGGATTCTGAAGTAGGAACAGGTGAAGCTCTCTTCATGGCATTTGAAGTAGAAAATTCTGAAGAGGCAAAAATCTCAGAGAAGAAAGAAGGTATGAACTCTAAAGTGTCTATTGAAAAAACTGAGGCTGAAGTTGATCTAGAAGGTGAGCTAGTTTCTGCTCTTATGGAATGGAAATCTGAGAAAAGAAAGAATAAAAAACTGTCAAGGAAGCTTGAGGATGCAAATGACATTATAACCAGTTTAAAAACATAGATAGAAGAGTACAAGAAAATGTCCGAAGATCTTGAAGTTCAGGTAACCATGAAGATAGATTATTGCTATAAACTGGAAGAAGAAAATGTTGGTCTTCGAATACAGATACAAGAGCTGGATCAAAAAATTAGCTGCCATTACAAACGTGAAGAAAGTTTGATGAAGTTGGACAAAATCCTAAGCGATCAAAGACCCGCAGGTATCAAATTCGGTCTGGGCTTTATTGAAGGAGAATCATCAAACGGACCAAAGGCAAGCAATGTTGAATGTGAAAGGAGTAAAGACAAGAAACAAGTTGTTGAAAGAAAAACAAATCAGGCAAAAGAAAGCAGTAATGCCAGTCCTGAAATAGGAACTGACAATGATGGCTTTACCAAGGTCACACATCAAAAGAAAAGAAGATCTAAGGCTCCTACAACAACTTGGCAAAGACCATATTTCAGGTTCAATCATTACTTTTATGGTTTCTGTTTCAAATGTAATGGTTATGGACATAAAATTGCTGACTGCAAGTATAATGTAGGACCAAGAAGTTTCACTAGTAGAAATACTTTTGCTCCTCTAATGAGTTATGCAGTAGAATGCTTTAATTGTCACAACTTTGGGCATATTGCTAGAAACTGTCATAGTACTTCTATTTCAAATCAATCTCAGAAAAGAAGAGTTCAACCATATAGGGCAAAACAAAATAGAAATCTTTCTGAAAGATATGTGCAAGATTCTAAAAAGGGGAAATCCAAGCTAGAGCCCAATACCATAGTCAAAATAGAATGGAAACAGAAAGAACAGCTCAGGGAAGAAAAGGAATCTCTAATAGTACAGACAGCTTTCAAGGCTCAGAATAAATGTGTTCCATGGATTCTTGACAGTGGTTGCTCAAGTCATATGACAGGTGATAAACAGAAGTTTGAAAAACTACAAAAATATGAGGGTGGCTCTGTAAAGTTCAAAAATAATGATGGAGCCAAGATAATCGGAAAAGGATCTGTCAAAATTAGTGATGGGAAAATCAAGTCAGAAGAAGTTCTGTTTGTGGATGGTCTGAAACACAATCTGCTAAGTGTGAGTCAAATCTGTGATAAAGGACATGAAGTAGTCTTCAAGAAGCAGGGTTGTGAAGTCAAAAAAATAAACAGTGGGAAATTAATAGCAACCGGCTCAAGGACGTCTGGCAACCTGTACACACTCTCAGAATCTTCAGAAGGTATGTGTTTCATTGGACAAGAAGAAGAGAACTGGCTGTGGCACAAGAGGCTTGGACACATAAGTTTCGATAACTTGGTGAAGATCAGCTCGAAACAAGCAGTGAGAGATATTCCAACCATTAGAAAACCTTCAAATAGTGTCTGTGCCTCATGTCAGAAGGGAAAGCAAACCAGAGTTTCATTCAAAACAAAAGAGTACCACACCAGCAAGCCTTTGGAGCTTATACATACAGACTTATGTGGACCCATGAGAACACAAAGCATCAATGGAGACAAATACTTTATGTTGTGTATCGATGATTATTCCAGAATGACCTGGATATTTTTCTTAAAAGATAAAACAGAAGCTTTTGAAATGTTCAAATATTTCAAACATCTAGTTGAGAATGAAACAGGAAAAAGGATCAAATGTTTACGATCAGATAGAGGAGGAGAATTCATTTCGAATGAATTTTTAGAATACTGTGAAAAACATGGTATCAGGAGACAATATTCAGCAGCTAGAACTCCCCAGCAGAATGGTGTGGTAGAAAGAAAGAACAGAACTATACAGGAAATGGCACGCACTATGCTGGCAAAAAATAAAATAGCAGACAGATTCTGGAAAGAAGCAGTTCACATAGCAGTATACCTCCAAAACAGATATATGTTAAGAACTCATGAAAGCAAAACACCTTATGAGTTGTGGTTTGGTAGAAAAGCAACAACAAAACATCTCAAAGTATTTGGATGTAAGTGTTACATCAGAAAAACTGATGACAACCTTGGGAAGTTTGAAAATAGAGCAGATGAAGGTGTTTTTGTTGGGTATTCTGCAAAAAGCAAAGCTTACAAATGCTACAACAAGAGACTCAAGAAAATTGTGGACAGTGCAGATGTTAAATTCGATGAAGGTGGGAAACAAATAGTTAACTTTGAAGAAAACTACCCAATCTACGAAGAAGTCATTGAAGGAGATGAGGTGAATGAAACAGAAAATAAATCTACGATTGATTCAGATAACTTATTTGATGACTCAGAGGTGCAAGAAAACAATAAATTCAAAACAGGCAGCTGGCAGAAAAATCATCCAAGAGACCAAATAATTGGAGATCCCACAGCTGGTGTTCAGACAAGAAGGAAAGTTATAAGTAATTACTCTCTTTTATCCAGCATTGAGCCCAAAAACATAGATGAAGCAAGCCAAGATGATAGCTGGATGAAGGCAATAAATGAAGAGTTAGATCAAATTGAAAAGAACAGAACTTGGGAATTAGTACCTAGACCTGCGAATAAGAATGTAATCGGCACCAAATGGATATTTCAAAACAAATTAAATGAAGACGGACAGGTCATTAGGAACAAAGCAAGACTGGTTTGTAAAGGCTATGCACAGGTCGAAGGTATTGATTTTGAAGAGACTTTTGCACCAAAGGGCCAGACTAGAAGCAATTAGAATGTTTCTAGCCTTAGCAGTCCACAAGAACTTTAGAGTTTATCAGATGGATGTAAAATCTGCCTTTTTAAATGGGAAACTTGAAGAAGAGGTCTATATTGAACAACCAGATGGCTTTCAAATTAGTGAAGATCCTAACCTTGTCTGCAAATTAAAGAAAGCATTATATGGATTAAAACAAGCACCACGGGCATGGTATGCAAGGCTAGACAACTATCTCTCTCAACAGGGATTCAAGAAAGGTTTAGTGGACGAGTAATCTGTATGTGAAAACAGAAGGTGGGCATCTCATTGTTCTTGTTGTGTATGTAGATGATATCATATTTGGCAGCAGACAAAGATGAATCTTGTAAAGACTTAGCAAATAAGATGCAGAATGAATTTGAAATGTCTATGATTGGTGAACTGTCTTACTTTCTTGGGCTACAAGTTAATCAAAATGAGAAAGGCATATTCATTTCCCAAATCAAATATGTGAAAGAAATGCTAAAGAGGTTCACAATGGAGGACTGTAAGCCAGTTAGCACTCCCATGACAACAGGCTGCAAATTGAGTAAAGAAGACAAATCTCCACCTGTAGACCAAACCATGTACAGATCTATGATTGGAAGTTTACTATATTTAACAGCTACCAGACCTGATATTCTGCAGGCAGTTTGCATGGTAGCAAGATTTCAGGCCAGTCCCAAAGAGACTCATGTGACAGCAGTTAAAAGGATTCTTCGGTATCTCAAGGGCACCATGGAGTATGGGTTGTGGTATCCAAAAGGCAAAGACTTCACTCTTATATCATATTCAGATGCAGATTGGGCTGGATGTGTTGATGATAGGAAGAGTACAAGTGGAGGTGCTTTTTATCTCGGTGAGAGGTTGGTTGCTTGGCACAACAAGAAACAAGAGTCAGTTTCTTTATCAACAGCTGAGGCAGAATATATTGCAGCAACAACTTGCTGTACTCAAGTTTTATGGATGAAACAAACTTTGAAAGATCTTGGAATTAATTTTAGTGAACCAATATCAGTTAAGTGTGATAACACCAGTGCAATTAACATCTCCAAGAATCCAGTAATGCACTCACGGACAAAACACATTGCTATAAGGTATCATTTCTTGAAGGAGAAAGTTGCAGAAGGAGAAGTCAAATTGGATTTTGTCCCAACCACAGAACAAGTAGCAGATATTTTTACAAAACCATTGCCCAAGGAAGTGTTTGAGTACCTTCGAGACAAATTGGGAGTAGTCACACTTCCCAAGAAGTGACTAGCTACAAGGATCACTTTCTCAGGGGGAGCATTTGAGTATTTGACTATTCTTTTGCTCATGATCATAATTTGTGCTAGATGCAACAAATTGTGCCTAAGAATTGTGAGGATGGACTCAGGGGGAGTTTGCAGTAGCCCTTTGGTATTATTGACAAAGGGGGAGAAGAGTTACAGGAATGTACACAGGTGTTGCCAACAATTCCAAAGGGGGAGATTGTTGAGCAAGGTGTTGCAAGAGGTTTGTCATTGTTGTCAACACAGGCAGTTAGATCTAATGATGCAGTGGATAGACAGTTCAAGAGTCATTCAGATGCAGAGGACAGAAGTTCAAAGGATAGTCAGATCATGTAAAGTGCAATTCCAGGAAAATAGAAGTGACCCAGATTCAAAAAATCAAAGAAAAAGACAAGTAAGAAAACTGTCACGATATCACGACATGTTTTTTGTCACGATTTCGCGACATGTCGAAGGAGAGAGAAGGCGCAAAGAAAATTGTCATGATTTCATGACATGTCGGAGGAGAGAGAATGCGCAAAGAAAATTGTCGCGATTTCGCGACATGGCCGAAGCAAGGAGAAAGCGTTAAGTGGAAAAGTTGTAGCGATTTTGCTACATGTTGGATTTTCGTTGGTCGAAGCAAAGAGAAAGTGCCAAGTTGAAAAGTTGTAGCGATTTCGCTACATGTTGGGATTTCGCTAGTGCATGAAGAGAGAATTGTACGGATGCGAAAGATGTCGCGATTTCATGACATGTTTCATTTTTGCGGGTGATAGGAAAAAGTGCTAAGGCAAAAATATGTCACGATTTCGCGACATGTTCCGTTTTTGCGGGTGATAGGCAAAGAAAAGCGCTAAGGCAAAAAGATGTCACGATTTCGCGACATGTTCCGATTTCGCTGAGGGATGCGATGAAGAATGTACGGCAGCGAGAAGTGTCACGATTTCGTGACATGTCATGTTTTCGCGGGTGCAAGCCTAGAAAAGGACAAAGAGGTGGAAAGTGTCACGATTTCACGACAGGTTGCAAGTAAAGCCTCGCGAAGCGAGCGTCGCGATTTCGTGACAAGAATGAAGGAATGTACGGATGGGAAAAGTGTCACGATTTCATGACAGGTGAAGAAGGGAGATGATCGATTTCGTGACAAGCTGAGGAGACACTAGGAGGAAAGATGTCACGATTTCATGACACGGAGAAGAAAAGCCTAGAAGCCAAAAGGGTCACGATTTCATGACAAGAATGAGGATGACGTCAGCCGCGAAAGTTCGAAGTGTCACGATTTCATGACAAGAACGGTGGCAAAGCTAACAAAGGCCAAAAGTGTCGCATTTTCGCGATAGCGGGATAAAGAAGGCGTACGGCTACAAAAAGTGTCACGATATCGCGACATGTTATTATTTCGTGGCAATAGTTACAGGAAGGTGACAGAGGTGGCAGAGGCGGTTGAGGCCGACAAAGTTGAATCTGGGCCGACAAAATTTAGGGTTTTGCAGCCGACAATTTCTAGGGTTTTGCAGTCGACAATTTCTAGGGTTTTGTAGCCGACGTTCTTAGGGTTTCAGCCGACTAGTGTTTAAGATTTGATCTTGAAATTTCTTCTATAAAAGGAGGGTTGTTTCGAGTTTGAAAGGTGAAGTGTGTATCGAGTTTGCGCAAGTGAAGTCCACGTCGAGCAGAGAGCGAGTCGTATCGATCTTGTGCGAATTAAGTGCACGGGGTGCAGACGTTGAGTCGTATCGATTCGAGCTGAGTGCGAAGTCGTAGTTTGTTTGAGTCGAAGTGAAGTACGCGTGAATTAAGAGCGCGGAGTGCAGAGGTTGAGTTCTAAGTGCGAAGTGATAGCGCCCAGATAGCAGAAGTGATCGATCATCTGGTTGCAGCAGAGAGTGCGAAGAGATTCACAGAAGAAGTCGGATAGTGCGAAGCGTTTACGCAGAAGCAGCAGAGTGCATAGGAACTACAGTCTATGAGAAATAAGGTGAAAGTATTATTCTGTAATTTTCATTATCTTTATTGAATTCCAAGTTGCAGCTTGGCATAAGGAGTTGGTGCTTCTTTCCAGTAGGTGCTGGTAAATTAGGAGTTGGTGCTCCATTCTGTTTGGTACGTGATAAAGCTAAGGGGTTGGTGCTCCTTCCAGTTGGTCTCTGGTAAAAGATATTGTAAAGTTGTAGCTTTGCATTGGCTGGATTTGGATGGTAGTCCAAGCAATCATTTTGAGGAGTAGCCACATTGGTGAACCTCGTTAAATTACTGTGTTGTGTGTCATGCTTTCTTGTTGTATTTGATATATCTTTTATTAGATTTAAACTGCTGTTGGATTTAAAACTATATATTAGAAATTTAAAAGATCACACTGATTCACCCCCCCCTCAGTGTCATTGTGATTACAACAAATCTATCTATCAAGCACCAAAGAGTTTCTAAAATTCTATCTAGGTTCAATGAATGTAGTCCCAACGCTTTGGCTTCCAGTATCTTTCATGACTTGGTTTGATCACCTTCTTCCAAATGCTTAGATGGTCTCTAAATTTATCAAGGCTTCCTCTATTTTCTTCATTTCTTCTTTTGTTGGTTCAATTGCCTACAACACATGAGAAAAGCATGAATTAGTATTTTGACGGTAAAAGAAAATTAGTTTTAGCTATTATCTCTTTATTATTATGGCTAAGATTGATTATTATTAAATTTATTAAATGATTTTCTAAGGTTTGACATTAGATTTCATTTTAATTTTAGGTCCAAAGTATTAGGTTTAACATTTAAATTTTATTTTAAATTTAATGTCAAAGTATTAAACCCAATGCTAAAGTCTTACTTAAATTTCTTGCAACAGAGACAACATATTACATTTATGGATTTTTTTGGGTCATATTTTTCTCACATTATAGCATCACATTACAACATTAATTGGGAAGATCTAGGTTTTTGAACACAATTTCTGAATGTGGGGTAAAATTTTCAATATCCAAACTTAAATTTCAACTACTGAATTTTATGATAGCCAAAATTTTAAGTGTTGGGCTTAATTTTTTAATGTTCGAATGTTCATTTACAATTGTTAGGTTTGATTTTGATTGTCAGATTTGATTTTCCATTTGTTAGTTTTCATCTTTTTTATTGTTGGACTTCATTTTAATTTGTCTAGTTTAGTTTTTTTTAATTGTTGAGTCTCACTCCATAGCAAAATTTTGAGCTCTTAACATATTTTGATTATCGATATTTTGGTTTCTTTGATAATGACATTGGTACAAAATATTTGACAATGCCCATCCTTAGCCAAATTTTCTCCTTCTTATGGATTTTAGGTGACTGGATTTCGGTATTTATTTTGCTCGTGACATGGTACATTATTTTCAATGACGTTTACACTTTGCTAAATTTACTTCATTCTTTCTCATAGCTGATGGGTGATGGGATCTAAAGAACACAAGATTATACTGAGAAGGGGGGTGAACAATATAAGACCACTTTTTACTTTTCTTTCCCAATAAATATTATGCAATATATCAATGGCAATATAAATGGCAGTAATCAAAGCAATGTACAAATTACCATACACAATAGAGACACCAATTTAACATGGTTCACCCAATGTGGGCTACTCCATGGAGAAAATATTTCATTAAAATTTTCTCAACAAATATCTTGGGAATCCTTTCCCTATTACAATGTTTATGGACCTCTATCCAAAGGAGAGACCAATCCCCTAATAAAGTTCATGGATATCTATCCACAGGAGAACTCCTTCTCCTCTACTCTAGTTGGTGATCTTCTATAAGAATGGTTGCCTCCACTAAATTGGCTTATGGATCTCTATCCACTAAAGACTCTTACCCTCACTCTGAAGACCTATCTTCACTACCCTGGCTAATGGACCTCTATCCACTGGAGACTATTGTCCTCTATATTTTGTCACCTCCAAAGCTTACTCTCAGATCTATCTCAAATCTACACTAAACACGGTCCTTCGGTCTAGCACAAATCTACTCAATATATATCTCTAATATACACTAAACATAGTCCTTTGGTCTAGCACAAATCTACTTAATATTTATCTCTGATTTGGCACAAGCCTGTCCTCAAATCTGCACCAAACTCTATCCTTAAATCTATCCTCAAATCTATCCTCAAGCATTAACACAAAGCTTGACTCAATCACAAATCAACTCTACTAGATCTGCCCCAAACCTTAACTCAATATTTGAACAAATAAATCAATCAACTATGCTATCAAGTCTTCTCAAAGACTTACCTCAAATCTGTCCACAAGTCCTCTCTAGAACTTTCTCAAACTGCTCTCAAGTATTCACCAATACTTTCCTCAAATATGCTCAACAAGTCCTCACTAGAACTTGTCTAGTCTACTCAACAAGTATTCACCAAGACTTATCTCAACTCTACTCAACAAGTCCTCACTAGAACTTGTCCAATATACTCAACAAGTCTTTACCAATACTTGCCCAATCTACACAATAATTTTTCCTCAAATTTGCATTGTAAGCTTCCACAAAATCTTACTCAACTCAACTCAATCTATCACAAAAACCTCTTCAATCACACCAACAAGTTTCACACCGAATCTTGTTCAATATCGCATAAACATATAGAGAATTGTTAGAGACTCAATATGCTTCACACTCACAACAATGCTCAATCAATTTCAATATTTCTTTTTACTATTGAAACATATAGAGAATTGTTAGACTCAATATGCTTCACACTCACAACAATGCTCAATCACTTTCAATATTTCTTTTAACTCAATCTAGAAATAAAGAATAATTTGTTTCACAAAACTTGAACTATCACTTCAACACTTCCAATCAACTAAGCTCAATCAACTCCTCTCAACCAAACACTCAATGAAGGCTTTTTCAACAATTCTTATCAAACAAAATTCACATAACAATGATACTCATGATCTTTCACAAATCCTAATCATGCACATGAAGGCTCACTCAATATTTCCAATAATGCTTATAAAACAAGGTTTCTATCATCAACCTTTATTCCAAAAAACCTTCATCAATCAATATTGGATATCTCAATACCAAACTCAATGAAGCTTATCAAACAATCCTTTTCACTCCAACTTAGCATACGCAACATCCAATCTAACAATATTTTTCTCACAAGGAAGATGTACCCATACTTTTATTTTGATGGAGATATGTCTTCAAAACCTGTCTTAACCACAATCAAATTTTCCTTACCAAAACTAGGGTTAGGTTACCATAACCTATCTCAAGATCTCCACAAAATAATTTTCTCAAATATTATTTTTCATACAAAATAAAAAATCCTTTTGTACACCTTATAATCTCCAAACTCACTATTAGAATCAAAAAATTATATCCTAAGTTGTTACTAGGATAATCTGTGTGGCTGAGATTAGCTCAATTAGTTATGATCCAATGGACCAGATTGTAAGCACTTGCTATTTAAGCAAGGTCCTTTCAAATGAATAACGTCAAGTCATTTTATTTTCCAACATGATATTCGAATAGACCTTCCCTGCCCTGTGATTCTGAGGAGCTTTTCCTCATGGGGGGATTTCCCTCATTGCATTTTTTTTCCTCCAATTTTTTTTACCGAGGGAGTATGCTCTCCATATTTTTTTGATGGATCAGAAACCATATGGTTAAAGTTTGGGAGATTATTTTTTAGATTTTAGGGTTTGTTTTTTATTTTTGAATGTCAGACCTCTTTGTTGCATGTTACATTTTATATCACAGTGTGATGGTCATCAAATCACCGTGATAACAATTGCTCAAGGAGATGGGCAGGGAGTATACCACGTGACTGATCGTGGGTAGAACTCAAAATAGGCCTTGTGGCCTACGTCATGGCAAATGGTACCTATGGAGATCACTATTTAACAAAATATTAAGGTTCAGAGGATCCCACTCAGCTATGTCTGTGGTGATGTTTACGCGATGGAGAGATGGTGTACGGGAATGGTTTATTGGTATCACTATGTTTTTATGGTGGTTTTTTTTAGCGTTAAACTTTTAGCTTTTTGACCATGTGATCCAATTTTTTTCTCATAGATAATGCTTTCAAACCACTAGGTGGAGTGCCATCATATGCAACTTGTTATTTATCCCTCGATGCCACAATATCTCTATTTTTTCCCTGTCGAGCCTATGATGGACATGTTTTTTGGAGCTTGTTACAGAAGTATCTGACTGTGAATAATGATTTCCGTATTCACTACCATCGGATCTATTTTTTTCTATGGTATCTAGACTGGTTTAGCACCCCCTGAGTGATTTCAAAAACCCCATGGATGAGTGATTTCTATTTTTCTATGGTGGACAACGTGTATGCATCGATAGGGCATCATTGTTTCTCCCTCGTCCTAGGAGTTGTTGCTCTCATTTGACACGTGGTGTAAAAGTTCCATGGGTAATGGTGATTATTATACCCATTGGAGATGGACCTAAAATATCTGCTTGGCATCAATCATTGGATATGGTGATTCTTATGACATTGGTTGAATATTTTCTTGGCATCAATGCAGTGAAGGGCGAGTGGATGTGGAAGAGACGGTGATGTGGTGCTCATTCTGCACGAAATACATTTTTTTAATTTTTGTTTTGTAGGAAGTCGCATGTTGGAGAAAATATCTGCCAATTCTAAACTATGTGAATAGGCAATATCTCTTTTTTTAAAATCGAAGATCCAAATATCGCAGTGCTAGGCTATTCTTCTCCGTAGTTAAATTTGCAGCATTTGTGGAGATGGATGTTCATTACTATTGTGAATAGCTGTAGCTCCATTTTTTAAGCATCGATAGGAGCCTATAAACCAAAATACCATGGAGGAACGAGAGCGCTATTATGGTGCCACAGGATGAAGGTGTCCCCTTCTATATCTATATAATTTCTAGTTTTTTTTAGCATGCCTAGGACTTCAGATCCAAAAGAATCATAAAAACATCGTGTTTGCATTTATTTAAAGTATACTCTACTCTATGTTGATGCTATTATTATTCATGTAAACAAATTTTGCAATGACGATGAAGAAAGGTAAAGAAACTAAGTGAGGTCACCACATAGAACTAGATCCACCCTTTGGATTGCCCTGACCACCCTCCATATCTCATGTTGTAAAGCTGACCAGTTCTGACTAGTGTTGAAGCTCATTGCATTCTGTAACGTATCATGCATGCTAGGGAAATATGTTGACTCGTAACCATTATGGCTCATTGGACCATAGATAAAATACTTGTTTTGAGACCTGTTGAGTGGTATTTTCACCCGGTTGTGAAAGTACACTCTCCTTTAGGATTTGGGTTCCAAATCCCCTCTTGCAAAGAAGTTAAACAAACAACTTCTCCAAGGTCTCCATTGTATTAGCATTTGCATATGTGTATTAGTAATCTCAAATAAAGATATTCAATTTAAATGCTTGGAACACCTTAGTGATTGCAAGTAACTGTAAACAAGGGGCAATGTTGGTTTATTTCACCATGAAACTTTAGTGATTGTTCATTGTTTTTTTTTTTATTTTGAAAATTTTTAAATGTTTATTTTAATGCCTGAAAATTTAAAATAAGTGAAAATTTTTGGAAAAAATAAAATGCAGAAAATGAAAATGAAATGCAGAAAACTGAAAATAAAACGCATTCAGTATGATGCTATCCTATTTCGACAAAACCGAAGATGTGAGGTTTTCATGCATGCAACCTAACCTATTGGACCTGCAAAAAAAGCACAATCCGGATAAGCTAAGTGTTGGCTCCTAGGGTTTTAAATGAGGTTTTTCAGATTTAAACATTCGCATGAAGCAACCAAGAAAACTTGCATAAACTCCATTTACAAGCCTAAAATCTGAAAAGGGGAAAAATAGACATTTAATATTGCATGCAGAAAATGACTCCTCCTTTCTTGTCCATAAGATGCAACTTTCTAAAATTTTCTGTATTAAAAATTTGTCATTTTACAATAACAGAAATTTTTGGTTTTCCCAAACCAGTCCATGGAAGAAAAATGACTCAAACAGGTCCAGAATGGCCCTCTTGCCTTCAACTCTGCAACTCTGCTCGCAACAATTTCCAACCCCTTCTGGCCTCTTTGAATGGCGTATTTAAACTTCTGAAAAAATTGTTTCTCCTTCCATGACGGTTCGTTTCATTTTTCGATGGTTGTTCATTTCACCTTCCCTAACTGTTCGTTTCATTTTCCAATGGTTGTTCATTTCACCTTCCCTTGTATGTGTATGTGCTTTGGTTTCCATTTTGTGGCCCTTCACCGCGAAAATGTAACATGTCACGATATCGCGACACTTTTTCCTCCTTGCTCTCTTTTGTTGCTTTTAGCCGCGAAAATGTAACATGTCGCGATATCGCGACACTTTTTTTCTTCTTTTGGCCGCGAAAATGCAACATGTCGCGATATCGCGACACTTTTTCTTTCTTTTGGCCGTGACAATGCAACATGTCGCGATATCGCGACACTTTTTCTCTTTTGGCCGCGAAAATGCAACATGTCGCGATATCGCGACACTTTTTCTTGTTTGGCCGTGAATATGCAACATGTCGCGATATCGCGACACTTTTCTCGTTTGGCCGCGAAAATGCAACATGTCGCGATATCGCGACACTTTTTCTTGTTTGGCCGCGAAAATGCAACATGTCGCGATATCGCGACACTTTTTCTCTTTTTTTGGGCCATGAAAATGCAACATGTCGCGATATCGCGACACTTTTTCTTCCTCATTCTTTCTCTTCTCTTTGGGTCACGAAAATGCAACATGTCGCGATATCGCGACACTTTTTCTCTTTTGGCTGACCATGCAACATGTCACGATATCGCGACACTTTTTCTCTTTGGCTACAACGATGCAACATGTCGCGATATCGTGACACTTTTTCTCTTTTGGCCGCGACGGTGCAACATGTCGCGATATCGCGACACTTTTTCTCTTTTGGCCGTGACAATGCAACATGTCGCGATATCGTGACACTTTTTCCTCCTTGTGGTGTTTTGCTTTTTCTTTGATCTTTAGCATATGGGCCACTTCGGTCTTCTTGGAAAACATGCAAAAAAGGTGGGTCCCCAATTTTGGGGTACGTTGTGGAGCAGCCACAACAAATGGCGACTCTGCTAGGAAATGCTCCTGAGCATTTCGGTGAGAACTCAACCTAAAAACACAGACTCAAATACAAGCGTCAACAAATATCCCAAGAATGAAACTAGACGAGAAATACATGAAGCATTAGAATTATTAAGCATCAGCTCGGTGTGTGCAATGTGCTTCATTCCCTATCATTTGAAACTCGTTCAACTTTCCATTGTCGGTTTCACTTATGATTCGTATGCAAGGCTATGAATGATTTGTGCAGGATTTGACGTATGACAACTATGTTAGAGATATAACAACCTACTTTGCAAAGGCTCAAACTTTCTAGTATCATGAACAAACATATTAAAACTGTCAAACCCTCTTAGGACCAAATATGTGCATACTAGAATTAATTTACTAGATCCCAAAGTTGGTTATGTGTCCCTACCATCTTGAACCCATGTGCAAGTGTAAGTGAAATCAGAGCTTTGGGGAATAGGATTCCCAACCTAAGCGAGATGGGAATTTAACCCTATCCTTACTACTCTAATCTGGAGTTCATTACCTCATCTTGAACAAAATGATTTAACCTGTTATGGATGAAACTGTCAGGCTAGCCTATCCGTTTGAGCAGTCAATGGTCTTGCTTTTAGACAAGACATGTTGCCACGCATGAGCATACTCCACCGCCAACCAAGCGTCTATAGCCCCGGTGGAGATCAACCCCATAATCCAGGATTTGGCTCTACTTTTGATTTCTTGGACCTTGGGGATGACTACCCATCCTTGCAAGGGGCATGTAGTACGATCCTTCCAATCCAATATTAATAAAGAAATGAAAAATATTTGCTTTGGAATTTCAAGTTCTTGAATGGGCAAAATAGAAGCTTTGGGGAATCGGATTCTCAACCTAAGCGAGATGAGAATTAGACCCTATCCTTACTACTCCGATTTTAGGCTTTAAGCATTATGGGAGTGGTAAAAACCACTATTTTAAGGATTATGTTGCATGATAGGATAGACACGAAATACTCCTTTCGCCTCACCTTTTCTTCCAAGTATGGTTTTGACCATTTTGCTCAAGATCCTCTTTAATATGTGTAGAACGTGCTTGGCTCAAGATAGTTCGGGCATCAGTTCCCAACCTTAGGATCCTTTTAATATATGTTATGTAATAACCCTAAGAGGATTCGACACCTTTTCAATGATTGTATATGAAATGAAGATGCAACCGAGATGAAATGTATATGCAATGTGGAATGTAACATGAGATATGAATGCATTGCTCCTTTTGAAATGTGGATGGAGTATATCACCTACTTTACCATAATGTGTAAAACTAACAACTTCATGCATCACAAGTTCCAAACGATATTCTTTAATGTGTTTGCGATACTCGTGGAGCTTTCTGCAATACAATTCCAATGTTTCATATTCTCCTAGTCTTAGTCAACATTCATAAGGACATAAGTTGACATCTCGCTTTTTTTTTTTTTTTTTTTTAAACAAACCAAAAGTGTCCAAAGGACCAACACACAAAACTTAAAACCAAAGTGAGATCCAATCCAAAACCAAAACACGAAAACCAAAAGTATATACAAATGTACAATATAATGCAAGATGGTGCAAAAGTTTGGATTATCATTTTCCCGGATCCCAAACCTGATTGGAATTCTTTAAAAATACGTATGACGTGATACGCATACCAAGTTTTGTAGGAATCCAACAAAAACAAGATCAAACCAAACAAAGAAACAAACTTCCACTTGCCCCTCTCACCATACCAATTTGATTTAGTTTCATTAATAATCCTATGGTGGAGTTTCAAGTTTTCAAATTGATTAGACAATGATTGATATTCAATTCCTTTATGTCTATTCTTTAAGATGTCCATTCCGCACTTTGATTCATGGTGTAGAAATAAGCTTTCATTTTCATTCAATAAAGCCATAACATTAATAATATTTGAATCAAACCATTCATTAGGCAAACCTTCATTCGAATTTTGCATGGTGAAACCAAAAAGGTGAGATTTTACCTTTGGCATGTTTTCATTTGACCTTACTTGAAGAGGATTTGAAAATTCCTCTTTTCTCTCATGACATTCATCATCATGTAGCACTTGTTCTTTCTCCATGACTTGTTTATCAAAGGCACCAAACTTAGGTACCCAATTGAAAATATGTCCATCCCTTTCAAACCATAAGTCTTGTCTATCTAGGGGTGGGTTAACTAACACATTTCCGTGATCAATCACTTGGGTTGTTTTGGGTAACGTGAGATTTTCAATTGGATCATCAATGATATCAAACCCAAATGATTTAGGTTTTGTAATTTTCTCATTTTGAAATGGCATAATCATTGTAGCACAAGTAAGTGGATCAAGATTTTCAATTTCTTTTCCTCCAAAGGAATCTAAAGCAAATGACTCTCTTTCTTGATTCATGGTTGTAGAATCCTTATCATGTTCCAAAATTTGATGAGATTCGAATTCCTCTTCCAAAACTTTCTCAAATTGTATAGGATTTATAGTATCCTCATGTGAGGAAGCAATTGAGTTATCCTGCATATTAATTGACACAACAAGTTTATTAGAAGATTTAGATTGATAATATTCTTCCCATTTCTTCCACGAATCATAGTAATCATCCTCCAAGTTCAAGTTGTGATGCTCAAGTACTTCTTCTTCATCTTCTGATTCATCAACATGTTTCTCACCCCATTCATCTTCACCTTCCTCATTCTCACTCTCTTGACGATATAGAGTTTCCACCACCAAAATGTTGTCCTCTCCTTGTTGATGTTGGGGTGGACCCTCATTTGGCACAAGTTCCAAATCATCCACTTGAGCTTGGAGACAATGGGTATACCTAGCAATTTTGGGACAATTCCTTTCATTATGCTCCTTTGTATTATGCAATCTACACCCCTTTTCCCATGCAAAATCAGAAATATTAAGAATGGAACTAGAGTGACTTGGTCCTACAGAAGTATCTATCTGATTAGCAATAGGGGAAGGCACACCCCCATTGTTTGGCTTCGTATTCCACTGTCTCCCTCTATTGTTGAAGTTTCGATTTGGGTGAGGGGCATGGGATTCATACTTCTATTTTTGAACCAAATCATTACTCAATTTGTGAACTATATTTTTGAGCTCTTCAACCTCTGAATAAATCTCTTTTGGTTGAGCTATGTTATTGCTAGTTCCAGTAGGATTTGCGTAATTGGTGAGATCTTGACTTAACATTTGAGTTGGATTTTGAGCCACTTGATTTGCGTAGGGATTCACACTTTGAATCAGAATTGGATTGGGGAAAGGAACTATAGCCTGAGAATTAACCGGACTAGCTCCTTGCATAGTTTGTTGACTATTTTGCAAAAATGAAGGAATGGGGGGAATGGATGTGATTGGTTGAATTGGAATGGGTGCGTAAGCGGGTGTTGATGAATATGGTTGTTGATAAGGCAAAGCATTTATGCCTGATATTTGTGGTGCCATGATCTGATTCATCATAGGAGCTTGACCATATGGACCATATTGTCCTACCATAGGCATCTGGGAAAACCCATAACCCTGTGGTGTCATTTGTTGTTCAATGGTCATAGCTTCATTGTAGGCTAGAGCAAGCGTGGTAACTTGAGGATTTCCCCACCTCAAAAAATCAAAAAATTGCTCTATTATAAGCCTTCTAAAATCTCCGATTAAAAGTTTGGACTCCCCCCCCCCTCTTTTGCATGTAATGAACTGATTATGATGGGATGGGGGATCTAATGGTTGACCTAAATTGTATGACAAAAGCTCCTCCATTTGCATCCATGACGTAATGGAACCAGTAGGTAAGCAAATATACCATTCGTAAGCCACTTGGTCTAGGCTCATGGGGAAGAGTCTACAAGCCACATCTTCATGTTGAACTTGCAATCTTATCAAAACATCCCTATAGGCCTGAATATGTTCTTCTGCGGTCCTTGGGCCATCCGGTTTGTATTCGGGCAAAAATCTCTCTATATTCTTAGGGATCTCGTGAATATCCCCTGCAATATTCAAAGGAATGTTATGGGCTCCGTACCAAGGAGCTGGTGGAGGTTGGGCCATTTGATTCAAAATCGATGATGATAACCCTACAAGAACCGTGGAAATGGTACTGATAATTGGTACACTAGTGGCAAATGACACCACCGGTGCAAGTCCGCTAGATGCACCTGAAACAGAAGGATCTTCTGTAACAAGGATATCTGGTGGGACCACAATTTGCTCGGTTTTATTCCTTGGATTCCTATGAGTGAGTGAGAGGCTTTGGAATATGGTTTCCTCGGTTGTTTTGGACCTAGTTGCGATGCGATGCGGTGGGTCCAGCTTGTAAATGAAACTACCCTACAAAACCTGACAAAACTCTCAATACCTCAAAGAAAACCTGCGACACACAGAAAAATCCTGCAATTAATGAAATTCAAAGAATAACTTCAAAATCAATTTGTTAGTCATGAATGAAAGAAGGAACCATGACAAAGCAAGTATTCTAAAAATGTAAGTTTCTGATTCACCAGATCGCATATGCGCAAGTGAAGAGCATACTCCTAGTGTTGTAGGCTTTCTGATTCACAAGATCGCATTACATGCAAGTGAAGAGCATAATACCGACAACAAATACATTTTAGACAAAAAATAATTCCTTACAAATAAGCATGAAATTGACTAGCAAATATCAAACATGTAACGTATTAATAATCATGTTAGCATCAACCAAGAGATGTATCCATTAAAATCAAATGAAAGTAATTGCATGGAGACAACCTCGTTAGTCAAGACCAAAATTTTTCAAAATCAAATCAAAACACATTATTCTTGTATGAACAATCAAAAAGCGTTAGAACAATGCATAGCGATTCATGTCCTCATTTTAACACTACAAGGTTGTGTTGTTAAAAGAGAGCTAAAGATAATAATCAATAGGGCATGAAATATTCAAAATTTAAATCCCTATAGCATTTAAATCACTATGAAATAAAACAATTCAGGCCCTCCTTCTAGCGCCAATCTGTTGAGTGGTATTTTCACCCAGTTGTGAAAGTACACTCTCCTTTAGGATTTGGGTTCCAAATCCCCTCTTGCAAAGAAGTTAAACAAACAACTTCTCCAAGGTCTCCGTTGTATTAGCATTTGCATATGTGTATTAGTAATCTCAAATAAAGATATTCAATTTAAATGCTTGGAACACCTTAGTGATTGCAAGTAACTGTAAACAAGGGGCAATGTTGGTTTATTTCACCATGAAACTTTAGTGATTGTTCATTGTTTTTTTTTGGATTTTGAAATTTTTTAAATGTTTATTTTAATGCCTGAAAATTTAAATAAGTGAAAATTTTTGGAAAAAATAAAATGCAAAAAATGAAAATGAAATGCAGAAAATGAAAATAAAACGCATTCAGTATGATGCTATCCTATTTCGACAAAACCGAAGATGTGAGGTTTTCATGCATGCAACCTAACCTATTGGACCTGCAAAACAAGCACAATCCGGATAAGCTAAGTGCTGGCTCCTAGGGTTTTAAATGAGGTTTTTCAGATTTAAACATTCGCATGAAGCAACCAAGAAAACTTGCATAAACTCCATTTACAAGCCTAAAATCTGAAAAGGGGAAAAATAGACATTTAATCTTGCATGCGGAAAATGACTCCTCCTTTCTTGTCCATAAGATGCAACTTTCTAAAATTTTCTGTATTAAAAATTTGTCATTTTACAATAACAAAAATTTTTGGTTTTCCCAAACCAGTCCATGGAAGAAAAATGACTCAAACAGGTCTAGAATGGCCCTCTTGCCTTCAACTCTGCAACTCTGCTCGCAACAATTTCCAACCCCTTCTGGCCTCTTTGAATGGCGTATTTAAACTTCTGAAAAAATTGTTTCTCCTTCCATGACGGTTCGTTTCATTTTCCGATGGCTGTTCGTTTCACCTTCCCTGACTGTTCGTTTCACCTTCCCTTGTGCATGCGTATGTGCTTTGGTTTCCATTTTGTGGCCCTTCGCCATGAAAATGTAACATGTCACGATATCACGACACTTTTGCCTCCTTGCTCTCTTTTGTTGCTTTTAGCCACGAAAATGTAACATGTCGCGATATCGCGACACTTTTTCTTCCTTTTGGCCGCAACCATGCAACATGTCGCGATATCGCGACACTTTTTCTCTCTCTTGGCTTTGAATCTGATGAAAATGCAACATGTCGCGATATCGCGACACTTTTCTCTCGTTTGGCCGTGAAAATGCAACATGTCGCGATATCGCGACACTTTTTCTTGTTTGGCCACGAAAATGCAACATGTCGCGATATCGCGACACTTTTTCTTGTTTGGCCGCGAAAATGCAACATGTCACGATATCGCGACACTTTTTCTTGTTTGGCCGCGAAAATGCAACATGTCGCGATATCGCGACACTTTTTCTCTTCGCTCTTTCTCTTTGCTTTGTGCCATGAAAATGCAACATGTCGCGATATCGCGACACTTTTTCTTCCTCGTTCTTTCTCTTCTCTTTTGGCCGCGAAAATGCAACATGTCGCGATATCGCGACACTTTTCTCTTTTGGCCGCGACAATGCAACATGTCGCGATATCGCGACACTTTTTCCTCCTTTGGCCGCGACGATGCAACATGTCGCGATATCGCGACACTTTTTCTCTTTTGGCCGCGATGATGCAACATGTCACGATATCGCGACACTTTTTCCCTTTTTTTCCTTGGCGCGAAACTGCAACATGTCGCGATATCACGACACTTTTTCCTCCTTGTGGTGTTTTGCTTTTTCTTTGATCTTTAGCATATGGGCCACTTCGGTCTTCTTGGAAAACATGCAAAAAAAGGTGGGTCCCCAATTTTGGGGTACGTTGTGGAGCAGCCACAACAAGACCTTTATGGGATTCCCTCTAAGTTGGTTAATGCCTGTTCTTCCATTAATAAGCAGTCATTCAATTCTCTCCTTGAAGAGACTAAATTTTGAAACTCTTTTCCATGCAATTTAACACTTGCCAGTTCCTTTTACTAATTATGGATTTTTTGAAGTCATCTTAAGTTTAGAAATGGAGATATGTAACGAAGATTTTGAGAGGCACGTATTATACTTAGCCATGAATCCAAAGTTTATATATACGACTACAATTCCTTAGCATATTTTTCGTATTTATAAGGCAAAATCTCTTCATATTATTTTAGACCTCACATGGTAGACATGGCGGACATGGCTATCGTTATTCCTCTATGGCTCTGCTGGAGAAGGGTTTGTTCCAGGACAACTTGTTTCTAGTCAGTGAATACTATTTTTTGAAGCCCCAACGACCGAAGAAATGGTCATGGCGGTGACATACTTCAAAAATAGAGAAACGAGCGATAGAACAATTTTTTTTTTATTACATTTTGTGTGGGCCCCCAATGTTCTCTGTTCTATGCTTTATAAAAAACCATTTTTTATTGTTCTAGTGGATACGCAAATGACGAAGCTTCTCAATGGTGTTTCTATTTTTTTGAGTTGTGGGCCCAAAATGGAGGTAAATGAGATTCGTTTGAATGTTTATGTTTGAATGTTGTTGCTTTCGATGCATATCCTGATCTATTTGTTTATGATTAGCATCATGGAGGCTCGGTTCATGGGGGCATCGAAGGGCGTGAGGCCCTTCTTCAACTCCCTGGGAGACCATGTCATATTTTGGCCTAAATTTTCTGAGTGGGATGTGGAATTTGGTGCTTCTGCCCGACCTCATGCTCGTGTGTACCCTCATTCTTTGAAGCAATGGGAAAAAAATATGGCAGCTCTAAAGACTCCTCTACGTGATTTGACAAAGGACAATTTTGTGAAGTGGAGTCGTAGCGATGGGGCCCACCCTAATTTCCCGCTACATATGAGGACCAAAATAATATGAGCCACATGGATTTTTATAATGCCTTCATAATATTTTTTTAACAATTCCTTTGACAGGGCAATTTTAAAAATATATATATAGAGGGGACATGTTTTTACATGGGAAATATTTTAATGAATTTTAAGGGAATTTCTTAAGTTTTTCCTTTTTATATAAGGAGGGAGAATTTTGTCCTTTAGGGGGAGCACTTCATTTTTTTTAATTTAAAAAAAAAAAAGCTTACCTGGCCTGAAATATTTTCCTGCAAGAGATTTTTTCAAAAGAATATATTCCCTTGTGAGGGAAAGGAGGAAAATTGTTGTTTTTCCTGCATATAAGGTAATTTTTTGAACCCTAATATTGGGGTATTTATAGTCATTGGAAATATGTTTTCGAGATGGATACAATGGAGGTGTCCATTTTTAGTTTTGAAACTATTTTCCACACTTTTTATGGATCGAATATTATTGTATCATGGAGTGCATTCTCGGTTAAACCCAACACTTCTAAACCATTTGTTATGTGATCCTAGTATCTAGTAATCTCCTCTATATCACCTAGTGGTTGTAGTGACTAGTTACCCATGCATTATAGTAGGATAAGAAGGTCACCATAAGGACATGTTTAACAGCTACATTGGTGCCCTTATTTTACTATTTGTACACTTAGTTTTTGGACCTTGTTATCATCCCATTATGTTCATATAGGTGGAAACCACTACTTATGCTTGTGGAGTCAATTTCAACATCCCTTGCGATCCTTGTGGTTATTTCACACTATATTCACACCTTTTTTTGTGATAGTGACCTTTTTTCATGGTTCACAACCTTGATCTGTGTCACAAGCACTAGTCTAGGAGTATGATTTCATTCAGTTTGATGACAAGGCTTCTCTATTTTTTTTGAGACATCTGATGGATCCTTTACAAGCTTCTTTATGGAAGTTGTCCTTAAGGGGGGTTGAGAATCTTCCTTCATCCTCCATGCACATCTTCCTCCTTCTTCTTCTTTCTATTCTGGTAGGTGGTTTTCTCCCTTGTGGTTTTTCATCATCTCTCCAACAGGTTTTTTTATGGATATATTGTACATGAGTACCTTATCAGGCCTTGTTGTCGGGACTCATACTTGTGGATATGCCACTTGTTTTTAGTTTTGTTGTTTTTTCACTACCTCCTAGTATCACTTAAGGGGGGTGTTAGTATATCCTAGTACCACTTAAGGGGGGTGTTAGAATAATAAATTATATCCTAAGTTGTTACTAGGATCTTCTGTGTGGCTAAGATTAGCTCAGTTAGTTATGATCCAATGGATCAGATTGTAAGCACTTGCTATTTAAGCAAGGTCCTTTCAAATGAATAACATCAAGTCATTTAATTTTCCAACACTCACAATATTCAATTCAATAATTTTACCATAACACAACACTTAACAATTTTCCTTGTACACCTTATAATCTCCAAACTCACAATATTCAACTCAACAATTTCATTAAAAATAACATGCATAGCAAAACCCTTATACACCTTATAATCTCCACACCTTATAAATTTCAATCACCAAAAATCAAAATAAAATATTTTAATTTTTCTTTACCTTATAACTCCCCTAAGCTCTTAACATTCACGATAATCTCAAAGCACTCAAATTTCAACACCAAATAAAATCGAATGGCATACCTTTTGTTTGTTTTTCCCACAAAAGAAAACTTTGGTGGATTCGACCATGTGACCTTTGCACTCCCAATGCCCTAGCTCCAAGCTAGGCCACCAAGTGGGCTTCGCGCCCACATGAAACACAATGCGCACACTGTCCCACAAAACTTGCCACCTCAAAAAAATGCCAAAAAAATCAAACAATGGGATCTTCCTCCAAAATGTCGATCACGTGGATCAAACCGTGATCTCCTCCACACAAACCTTAATGCTCTCCCAACTATCGTCTGTGCTATCACCATCGGTGGGATGCCAAACCACTACGTAGCCTTTGTTTTTTTGTTTCCCTCCAAATTATTTTAAATTTTACTTTGCCTTCCTCTTAGACACAATGCTCGATAATTCTTTCACATTCGAAGGTGTGATGAAAACTTAGGAAATATAAATCATTTGCTATATAAATACTCATTCCTCTTTTGATTTCTCACGTTGACCCTTTTTTAAAATTTAAAAATTTGAATTTAATTTTTAAATATTAAATTTAAAAATCTTTGCCTCCTTTACTAATTAAAATTAAAATTTTAATCAAAGACTAAAATATTTTAATTTAAATTAAACATTTAAAAATTGCTCATGGGTCTTTTCAATTTGGTCTTTGTTTTTCTTTACCTTGTTATTTGGCATGAAATATTATAAAAATAAAATATGATTATTTAATTCAAACATGCTTCTTCTTTCTCGGGTTTTCATCCTTTGGGCATTTTTTAGGCATATAATATTAAAAATAACTATTATATCCTATTCCTTTCAAAGAACTTCTTGCTTTTGGAAAAACCACTTGATGTCCTTAATGACGACGATATTAAACCAATATTATTTTGACTTCAATGACAACAAAACTACTCAAAATTTCCAACAGGATCTCTCAGCCTTGCATTAGGGTACAAAGTTTAAGAACTCTGGTGGATGATCAAATCACTATTAGACTTTGGATGGATCTCAAAAACCCACCACTTTATTAAGAGAACCAATGTTCAGAAAAAAATTAGGCTACCATCAGACTTTGGATGGATCCCATATCTTTGACAAAGCTGATGAACTTTTGAGACCACTCCACTCTCTGTTAGGGTAAAAGGTTTCCAATGATTTCCACATTTAGCTAATTTTCAACTTACTTTCTCATAGCCGATGGACTTTTGGGACTCTATCGAGGTTCAAAAACTTCCCACCTTTCTGACACTCTCAACACTTAGAAATTTTTTTTTTGCATAGTGGATGGAATTTTGGGACTCTATTGGGGTCCGATAACTTGCTGACACTTTCTTTCCAACCTTGTTGAGTGATGATATTTTGGGACTCTATCAGGATCCGACACTCTCTCAATTTTACAACACTTTCTTTCCAACCTTGCTAAGTGATAGGATTTTGGGAATCTATCGGGGTCTGACACTCTCATAATTTTTTGACACTTTCTTTCCTTAGAAAAAAATTCGTTTCTTAGCCAACAGAATTTTGGGACTCTATTGGGGTCCAACATTTTCCATTTTTCTAACATTGCTCACACTTAGCAAATTTTTTTTGGCATTACACATTGATTTCAAAGACTATGAATTTATGTATTTTGTAGTTTAATGGTTTGTGAATGATTTTATCATTGTCCAAAAATGATTTTCAATACTTGGAAACAAATTCAAATTGTTCAGAAGTGAATTTTATGTGGTGCAAAATTATGGTAAAAATTAGAAGTGTCTAAAATTTCACAAAACTTTTCATGTGTCTAAATGAGCCAAATGGGTATTCAAAACTGTTGAAATGTCTCAACTATTTATTGTGGAACAATAAATATTGTATTTTAAAATTCATTGGTTGTAACAAAAAATTACTATTTTTGGAAAAAATTCACATCTAAAATTTTGTAAATCTGGTACCACTATAAAAATGAGCTCAATATATTTCCACCAGGCTTTGAATCACCTTAAAAAAATTCTATCAAAAGTTATGCCAATTTCAATTTTGTAGTAAATTTAGGGCAAGATGACAAAATTTAAAGAACCCTAAAATTGAATTTAATATTTTGAACCTTAGGATAAACCTTTGAAATTAAATTTTATGAAATATTCAATATAAAATAATGTCATTGAAATGCAAATATTCAAAATCAATGGAACTAAAATCCAAGTCTTCACAATACTCAAATGCAAGCAATTTTAAAACCTTAATGTGAGCAATGTAAGCAATTTCAAATTCTTGATGTAAACAAAAAAAATAAAAAAAATAAAACCAAAGTTTCAAGTGGGTCCCCAATTGGGGTGAGTTGTGAAATAGCAACAACACCTAGTTATGGCTATCACAAATACTACCCCTACATTGAAAGTATAAGATATAGTAGGAACATTGCTTTCTGAGGGAATAAGATGAAAATATTTTGAGGATTATCATCAAAAGGATGCCTTGGTTGTGAGAGGTCATTCTCAAGAAAGAAGAAAAAAGAAAACTAGATAAATGAAATCGAAATCTAGAGAAAAATTTATTGTTCTAGAAAAAAACAAATGCTAGAAGTGTGGTAAAATAGGGTATTATAAAAGAGACTATAGATCTAAAAAGGTTGATAATAGTTATTCATTTGATGAAGGAACATATATAGAAACAAAGACCAAAAATGAAGATTTAGGGGACCTATTTGTAGCTACAACATGCTCAAGTGAACACCATGACTCATGGTTGATTAAATCAGGTGCTTCTTTTCATATGAATTTTCATAGGGAGGGGTTATGTGTATATGAAAAGACAAATGGAGGTGAAGTATTCTTGGGAGATAATTCGATACAGAAAATAATAGGTCAAGGAAGAATCAAGTTAAGGTTAAAATATGGAATAATTAAAACCCTTCCTAGTGTGTTATATATTCTAGAATTGGCAAGGAATATGATAGCTGTTAGTAATATGAATGACGTAGGTGTGATTGTGACATTAAATAAGGATAGCTGCAAGATGGTTTGTGGATGCTTAGTGTTGGCAAGGGAATTTTGTTCAGGAACTCTATTCAAACTTGAAACTAGCACTATAAGTATTGATTTCAATAATTCTTCAGTTGTAGATAAAATTAATATGGTAGGCTTCATGTATTTCTGTAGCGAAGACAATGCTGTAGCATCAAAACATGGGATGCATTGGTTAGAAAGGACTTTGAATATTAAAAATGAAAGGTATGATTAAAGAAAATTTTTGTTTCCCATTAAATTTTGATTTTTGTGAGCACTATGTCTGTGGAAAGTAAACCCGAGACAAGTTTACCAATAGTGCTACAAGTTTTGAAGGAATTTTGCATCTAGTTCACAGTGATGTGTTTGGACCTATAAAAGTACCATCATTAGATAAATAAATCTATTTTGTTACATTTATGATGACTTCTCAAGAAAGACCTGGATATACTTTTTATAGTATAAATTTGATGTTTTCAAAACATTTAAAGAGTTTAAGGCTCTTGTAGAAAATCAAACAGAGAAAAATATAAAGGTTTTGAGAAGTGACAATAGTGGTGAGTATTGCTCTAGCAAATTTGAGCATTTTTGCAAGGATTGTAGAATAGAAATGCAGAGAACAACTCCATATACTCCATAAAAAAATGGAGTTTCAGAATAGATGAATAGAACATTGATGGATAAGGCCAAAATTATGCTAAGTAGTGCAGGTTTAGAAAAGAAATTCTAGGTAAAAGCCATGTTAACTACTTGTTCCCTCAAAAATAGATCTCCTACCTCAGATTTGGTGGAAAAAACTCCATAGGAAGTGTGGACTGGTAAGAAAACCTCTCTTAGTTATATAAGGGTTTTTGGTTGTGAATCTTATATGTATATCCCAAAAGATAAAATGACTAATATAAACTATAAATCTAAAAAATTCATATTTATGGGTTATAGTACTGGTGTTAGAGGATATAAGTTGTGGAACCTAGAAATATAGAAGATTGCTTATATTCATAATGTGATATTTAGAGAAACAAAAGGGGTTCCAAAATAGGAAATGCAACAAAGAAAAGAACCTGAAATAGTTCTGGTAAAATTGGAACAAGAGGAAGAACCTGTGGTAGAACTTGATGCTACAAAAGAATATGAATTACAAAGAGAGTCTAAAGAGGAATATTCAAAGGAAGAAGGTGAGGAGGAAGATGAAGATGCAAAATTTGGAACTCCAATTTTGAGGAGATCAGATCAAGTGAGAAGACTCCCTTAGCCCTTCAAATTTTTGTTTTACATTTAGTTTATCAATTATTGATGAAGAACCCAAGACAGTAAAGGAGGCACTTTAGTCAAGTGAGAATAAGTCTTTGAAAAGGGCTATGGATGAAGAAATAGAGTCCTTGCATAAAAATAATACATGGGACTTGGTGAAACTACCCCTAGAAGAAAACCTATTGGTTGTAAGTGGTTATTTAAGAAAAAGTACAATGTAGAAGGAAATTTGGAGAAGTACAAAGCTTGCCTAGTAGCAAAAGAATTTTCTCAAGTTGAGAGAATTAACTTTGGTGATATTTTTTCTTCTATGGCTAAACTAACATAAATTAGAGTTTTGTTGGCTATTTCTATTGTTTTTTATTTTGAAATAGAATAGATGTATGTAAATATAACTTTTCTACATGATGAACTTTATGAAGCCATATATATGTTACAATAAAAATGCTTTAGGGTAAAAGTTAAGGAGGACTTGGTGTGCAAGTTGAAGAAGTCTCTTTATGGATAAAAGCAATCTCCAAGAATATGGAACCAAAAATTTGACAGGTTTGTTTTGACACTTGGGTGTGGAAAAATAAAGCAGATCCATGTGTTTATTTCAAAAATAAAGATAAAAATTTTGTTATCATTGTTTTGTATGTGGATGACATGTTAATTGGTAACAATAAGGAGATGATAAAGTTACTAAAATATCAATTATATTCTAAATTTGACATGAAGGATTTGGGTGTTGCAAAATTTATTTTGGGTATGGAAATAATAAGGGATTGTGCAAATAGAAATTTGTGGTTAAATAAAAGAAAATATATTGATTTGGTACTATAGAGGTTTAGGATGCATGATTGTAAACAAGTATGTACCCCATGTCCTGTTGGTAAATAATTATTTGCTAAATAGTATCCTAAGATAAATGAGGATATTGAAGAAATGTATCATGTTCCTTATGCTATCACTATTGGTAGTCTAATGTATGCAATGGTATGTACTAGACCTGATATTGCGCATGTAGTGGTAGTTAGTAGATATATGTCCAACCTAGGAAAGGAATATTGAACTACTGTGAAGAGGATCTTTAGATACCCACATGGAACTACAAATTATGCTATATATTACCAAGGAAAATCTAGAGATAATAATATTATAAATCTACAAGGCTTTGTGGATGTTGATTGGGATAAATATATTGACAAGAGAAGGTCCATGAGTACTTATGTGTTTAGACTATTTGGAGGGGTAGCAAGTTGGATGAGTAAAAAGCAATCAGTGGTTGTTTTATCCAACACAGAAGCAAAGTATATTATAACTCATGTTTGTAAAGAAGTAGTGTGGCTACTTAGGCTATGTTTAATAGTTGTTCTTAAACAAAAAGCTATGAGAATTGATAGTTACAGTTATAGTGCAATATTTTTGGTAAGTTATCCTAGTTTTCATGGTCGATCAAAACATACTGATATCAAGTACCATTTTGTGAGAGATATGGTTGAAGAGAATCAAGTGATATTGGATAAAGTTGATATAGAGAAGAATATTGTTGATTTATTAACAAAGGTTGTACCTACTCAAAAAAAATCTTGGTGTAGAAGATCTATAGGTATGGTTGCCCTTGATAGTTGACAATAGCAGTTTTTAGCCCCTATGGAAAGTATTCAACAAGTGGGAGAATGTTAGAATTATATTGAATATTTTCCATGTTATTTAGGTGGGGTTAACTCTGAGAGGATTGGAAACTCTACCCCTATACTCATAAATTTTTTTGGGGGGTTTAAGCTATTTTTTAGACCCATATGGGTAGTTTTGGGGTAATGTATAGTTAACCCATTTATTTATACCCATGGTATTGTAATTCCCCTTCTTGTATTGTTGGTATATAAAACAACACTTGAATGAGAGTTTAGGATGTGAAATGTGCAAAAAAAGTAATCACATGTGAAATTAAGTGAAACATGAATAAGGATATATTTTTGGTAAGTAAATTTGCTTAGTTACAAGGTTTAATTGGGTCTCAAACCTAGATACATAAGATTATGGCTAATATAGCAACATGAGGTAGACCAGGACTGCATAATGGCCAACAAAAAATCATGCAAAAAGGCCCACATAGTAGCAAAGGAGGTTGAGTGGTCACCAACCAATATAATAATAAAAATACAAGCCCAAAAATACCTATGTAGGGGTTTATTAAAAGTATTAACTATTTGAGAACCCTGTAGATAATCCAAAACAAAATACCCAAGCAGATGTTGCTTAAAAGTATGAACTATTTGAGAACCCTACATAGAAACCAGAGCAAAATACCCATGCAGGGGAGCTAGCAAAATAAACCTATTGTAGACCTAATATTAGTTAACTAGAGTTCCACACAAGGGAGCAAAAGATCAAAAGTAAAAGAGAGGCACCATGAAAAAGACAAAGGAGAGCTTAGTAGACCCAAGCCTAAACATCAAAGATATTTTCATTAGCAAGAGCATCTTTGGCCTGGTTCTTGAGGAGCAACTTCAGAGTCTCACTGATATTATCCAAGACATTGATGAAGCTGTTGATGATGGTAGTATGGATTGTATCACTAGTAGAGATACAAGGGTCATAACTGTCATCATCCAGAATGTGGTAAGGGGAGCTCTAACTGGTATGATCTCTAGGCTTCTTGAGGTGGATAGACCTCTTGACCTGGGAAGAAAAATTAGTAGGCTTAGATTTATGCTTTGAGGAAAAATAGGTATAGGATTCAAAGTCAGAGGGTAGATTAGCCTTGGAAATAGGTGTCTCTTCATTGCTATCAATATTAGTGGAGGAACAAGAAAAAATGTGAGTAGGCGAATTCAAGGGTGGATTGGAATGGAGTGGTGAAGTAGGAAGTATTGGAGACAGTCAAGTTTATACAATAAAGAAATACTCTTTCTAGGTTTTTTTTCCCAAAAGGGTTTCCTAGGATAAATTCTTGTGTAATGTGTTTTTTCTTCTCTATTTTTCCTTTGATTCTACACTTACTAATTTTTTGGATTTCATTTATTAGGGTATTATTTCTCTTGATTAAAGTCAACATCTAACCTAGGATCAACCTAATTGAGGTTAACCTTAACCCTTGCTCCACACATCTCCCCATGTGCATTTAACATCATAAATGACATTTGGAGACTTTTATATTCCAAATCATGGGAGGTATGGTGAGTCATCTTCCACCTCGCCTAAGTCAACATTAAACTCATGATTAATCCTACTATGATTAGGACTTAATCCTTGCTCCACTTCACATTCTCTTGGGTAATAAACATCATAAATACAATTTGAAGACTTTAAGCACTGATCCATTTATGATACATGCCACCCTAAGCCACCTTAAGGAACACCTTTTAGGACACATCATAAGGGACACCTTATAGGGACACCTCACAGGACACCTCAACCCCCCTAACCTTGAAAAAATCTATAAATAGAATATTAATTTCTTTGTTTCCATCAACACTCATTCACATACCTAGACTCTACTAAAATTAGCCTAGACTACCAAGTGCACTAAACCATCATTCAACATCACTCACCATCCATCCCCATGGAGACCCACATGAATTTATCAACACCCTCACTTGTTTTTTAGGTTGATATCAAATTTATAGGTTTAGGAGGTGAATCAATGAGGATCAAAAGCTACAACTACATCAACAGGACCTCCAAAATATCAACTTTAGTTTTTGGAAATCATAGTAAGATTTGTATAGAAGGGTATGAATCAAAGCATTCACATCTTAAGGTGTGAATCTATAGAGAATAAAAACATTTACCACCAAAACTTTGCCAAGATTCATAAAAATATGTAAGAATATTTTTTTTACCAAGTTTGTGTTATCTCATACATTTTCAACATATTTAAATTAGATTAAGAGTCTTTAGTCTATATTTACAAGGGTTTTAATCAAGAAATTCCCCCAAACTTTCTAACAAGTTTTTGTAGGGTTATGCAGGTTTGAAGGACCTGCGTAGCTAATAGTGGCCCATGAGAAAGAATTCAACTCACATCAAGGACTACAAGAACATTTGGGGTTGTTTGACTAATTCAGTGCAAAGATGAATTCCCTTGTGGAAGAAACCATATTGTAGCCCCAAAAGGGCACTTTTGTAAAAGGATTCTCTTGTAACCCCTTTTCACCATTAATTACAAAGCAACTATTTTCCATGTAATTCATTTGGTGATCATGATGGGACCCCCAAAAAATTTGTATGTATTTTGTTTAGCTTGCTAGCTAACTTATTGCCATTATTGGCTATTTTCTATGTTTTAGGCATTGAAAAATAGAATATAACTTGCAAAAACTCTAAAATACATTTCAGGTCCAAGATAGACACTTCTCTGGTCTACAATCTAGATTCGTACCTTAAGGTAGGAATCTCCTGTTTATCAGATTCATACCTTAAGGCGTGAATCCAAAAAATATTCAAAAATTGATCCTTGGAAACAAGGTATCTGTTTCCACACCACACACAACAACAACAAGGTATGAATCTAAGCATTCACACCTTGAGGTGCGAATCTATCTGAAGCATAGTACTAAAACTAAAAAACCCTTCTAGAGGATAGATATTATAGGTAGACAGTACAAAACCCTATTTGTCTAGGAAAATTACAAATTTTTATTCCAAAATGAACTTGTGTTACAAAATCCCTAAACTACTTTAGGTATCTTTTACATAACTCATATTTTCAGCTTTCTACTTTCCAAAATATACTTTTATTGTTTTATTGGTTTAAAAAACTACATTTAGGTCATTTACTTGTCCTTAGGAGGCTCATTTTCCATAAAGCATCTACATTAGACCTAAATAAAGCCTCTAATTTCCTTGTTCTTATTAAGATGATATAGATCGTGATCTATTCTTGTACATAAATCTCTCATAAGACATCTAGTCATAGCCTTAATAGGTCTATCTTGACTAGTGTAGATAGGTTTGTGCTCAAGAAAACCTTAGTATAAGTCTTCACTGAAAACAAGCGAATTTTCTTTGTTTTTCTTTAGTATAAACATTTTATTTCAAATATCTTAGCATAAATTTGCTTATACGCTTTAGCTTAGATTTTTTTTTCCAAGATCTAGCATAGATTTTATTTCATAGGATTTAGCATAAACTTGCTTTCAAGTTCTAACATAGAAATTTGCTTTCCAACACAACTTGTATTGTTTGCTTTAACTAGATTTTAATTTTCAAAAGACACTTCATTTTCTCGCAAAATTTTCAAGCATCTATTTATTGCTTTCCTAAATCAATTACTTTCTTGCATTTTTCTTCTTAAGTAAAACTTAACCTCACACACCTTCATGAATTTTACACATTGGCAAGGTTGGACTTCATCACCAACCCCTAATTGAGACCATCAATGTGTGATTTCATATCCTTCTATTTGATCATCCTTTAGATGTCATAGTAGCCCCCATGAGTTATTTTCTAGATTTCATCACCAAAATATCCCCTAATATTGAGATATTCTTAGGGTAGATTAGGGATAGACACCCCCGCTCACAAGGCTTTGTATAATTTATGAGTAGGCAACTATCATTTTTGACTAAGCTCGACTGAGGGTGAAGTAAAACCCTAGCTAGGCTAGTAGAAGGTCTTAGATAGTGCCATATATTTCATAATAGGTCGTACATTCTCCCTTTTGGTTACCTTTAGCCATACCCATCACTAGCCACTATTCTCTTACTGTCGCATAGTTACCTGTTGAGTGATAATTTTACCCTATTGCAAAATCATACTCACAGTCAGGATTTTGTTAGAAAACCCTCTCTTGCAAAGAAATTCAAATTTCTCCAAGGTTCTTATTTACTTAATGTGTGCTTGTATGCTTGTGAAAATATGCCAAATATGTGCTAAAATACCTTAGAGGTGCAAGTAATTGTTAACAAGGGGCCTATGTTGGTATTACTTTGATTTTGCCATGCTTTTATTATTCATGAAATATGAAAGAAAATAAAATATGATGTGATTTACCCTCATATGACCATCCTAGAATGGTGATTTAATTCATTTTATATTGAAGTGTTTTAAGTAGATTTTATCTTCTTTTGTTAAGCAAATTTTAACAAATTTTATCTTCCTTTGTTAAACTTTGCTTTGAGCATAAAATAAAATACTAAAATATATCTTTGAAATGTGATTCTTGAATGGTGATTGAATTCGTTTTATCTTAATTTGTGAATGGATTTTATCTTTCTTTGTTGAGATTTGTTTGAGTATAAAAGAAAAATAACTAAAATCTAACTTTGCAATGTAGTAGCCTTAGAATAGCACCTTAATGATTCATTTTAATGAATTTTTGGAAGTTATTAAAATTTCCATATTTCACATTAAATGAAATTAATTTTCTTGTCTTTAATAGTGCAAAGTTTGAATTTAGTATTCCCTTTTAAAAGTGAATTTATGCAGAACTTAAATTTACACATTTCCTTTAAAGAAATGAACTTTGTTGAGCTTCTTTGAAAATGATATAACCTGTGGAGTGTAAAAATCTATTTTGGATCCTCAAAATGAATCTACCTTAATTACATGTGTCCAAATGATTTTAAAAGTTAGCCTTAAATCCCAAAAATTATTTGGATGTTCTAATTACTTAAAACCCCCCATTAATGATTTTTTTGAGTGCAAAATAATATAACATTTAGGGCTTTGAGTGCTTGATAGAACTTAAACAAACCAATAAAATGCAAGATAAAAAATAACAAAATCTAGGGTCAGAGAAAAAAAATTTAAAATCTACAATAATATGAAACATAATGTTGAAAATGATCAAAGAAAACTATTGAAAATAATCCCTTCTATTCTACAGAAAATGAAATATCATGAATATTAAAACAAAACTAGGTTAGACGTACATCCACACAATCCAAATCTGGTTAAGTGCAATAGTCTAACAAATAAAGGCATCCATTAAAAAAAATTAAATTATGCTACCATATCCATGCATAAACATCATTAAATAACTTCAATACATTCATAAGAAAGATGTACAATAAAACCTTATATTCAGAACCTTTTTTACTGCATACAATGTGGAAAAACTAGTTTGGAATAGCTTTGAAGATCTCCCAATCCTTGTCACATGTCCTTGTTTCAAAAAAATTCTAGCCCTTTCTCCTTCACTTCCCTAGATTTTTAAAAATTTTCAACAATAAAGGAAACTCTTCATTTCATTTTCCCCTCTTTCACTTGGATTTGAAATGCCTTTCCTTGTTTTTCTATTTTTATGATGCTTCCTCCCAAAGAATCCATACATTGCTTAAATGGATTTGCTCCATTAAAATAATGGATTTTCTTTTAAAATTAAAAAAAAAACATAAACACAACATCTAGGTGGACAAATATTTTGAAGAATATTTAAACTCCATGTTAAGACATTGAAAATTGGACCATTCCCAGATCTTAGTTCCCATTAAAACCCACCTGCACTGTTGGCCTTTACTTTAATTTACTAGTGTTCACATGGTAAAAAAAATCTTAAAAAAACAAACATTCCAAATGCTAATCTATTTTCAATTGATTTAATATAGTTTCACCCTATCCTTTCATCATTCTACTCACCTCGTACCATCCATGACTATGTATGTAGGTTGATTGGCACTGTTAGTGTGATCGTTTCCTTTGCTTAACTTTATTTTCCTTAACCAGCATGAACTTCACATTAAAATAAAATCTTCCTCTATGTGCCCTTGTGATTACTCCTACTATTTTCTATGACCACATGTTTCAAAACATGTTGTTGAGCACCATATCCATGATGATTGATTCATTTATGCCCTTCATCGAATGAAACATCCTAAAATTAGGATATACACTGCTATCTCTGTATCTACTTACGTTGAGGGTAGAGGATGTTATATTTATTTATAGCCCCCAATGTTTCCATCACCATTCAGACACTACGCTCTCTTTATACTAACACTAAGGGTAGAGGACATTACAATATCATCATTCACAACCTGTGCTCTCTGTCTACTGATGTTAAGGTTAGAGGAGGTTACACTATCACCGTTCACACACTTCACTCTCTGTTTACTGATGCTAAGGATAGATTAGGTTACACTATCGTAATTCACACACTACACTCTCTATCTAATAATGTTAAGGGCTAAGGATGTTACAATATCATCATTCACACACTGTGCTCGCTATCTACCAACCTCAACATCGATGTTTGAGGTCCACTAAAGTAAATTTAATGTGATGAATGCTTGGCCCATAATATTTGTGTCTAGTATCCTTGGTATTTTTTGGTCATATGAGGTCATTTTCCTCATAGATTTTGAAATGTTGCCCATCGTTTGCATCATCCTAGGTGGTCCAAGTATAGTTGTCTAGGTCTACATATTCTAGGATGGATGGTCCGTGTTCATGTCATCCTAGGTGGTCTAATTTTAGTAACCTATCCACATTGCTACCATTTTGAGTCCTCCACATCATTCAAACTGAGTCATCCACATCATCTACACTGAGTCATCCCTACAAACATGTGCCCTTGCAAATCGTTCGGGTCATCGCCATGTCATCGGTCCATGTGTGTGTTCTCCATCGATTGATCACCTGTAAAATAATATAGAATCCATTACTCCAAAAAATTCCCAAAATATGGTTTACAAAGTAATATATTTAAAAGCTACTTTATAAAGTGACTTATGTAAAATAAATTTAACATATGCCTTATTTTCATTTTTTATATATATTTTTTAATTTTTAATTTTATTTCACCAAAATTTCATTTTGTTTTTTATGAATATGAATATGTAGGTAATAAAAACAATGATGAAATTAAACTAAGTATTTTTTTATTTTTTTCATCATTTTTGAATTTATTTTTTCTTTTCTTTGCTTAAATTTGATTTAATTAATTTCAATTGTTTGAATTGATGTAATCCAAAGTATTAAAATTAATCAAAACATTTCAAACCTAACAAATACACTTCAAAATAAATTATAATGAAACACCAATCAACACACAAACCTATATTGCAACCCCATTGGTATGGACCTATCAAAATTATCACTCAAAGAAAACCAAAATTCCCAAAAAATTCAAAATTTAAGGTGGGTCCCAAAATTTGGGGTAAGTTGTGCAATGGCCACAATATTATTCCTTCCACACCTTTGGTTGTTGTAAGGAAATATGCTTTGACATACCTTCTTAGCATCCATTTGCCACCAATTTTCTTTATTTTAGGATTTTCAAAGTCATAAAAAATACACAAAAATTTAAAAACGCATGCTTGTCATTTGCAATAACATTTTTATGTGATTACTTGCTTTCTGTTACAAAAACTATCATAAAACCACCAAAATTAGACTTGAACACACTTTTTAATCTCTAACAATTTGTTCCTTCATACTCAATCAAGATTACCTATTATATATGGTTTCACATAGCAAGATACAAATATGTTTAATTCGTAGGTTAAGGTGTGAATTCCAAAATCATTGCACAAACGGGTGCACAAATCTCCAAAAAAACACATAAAAGTAGAATTTTTACCTAAACTACTTTGCCAGCTTCATTCCACCTCTTATACCTCCATCATAGTACTCAACCAATGTTAAATCACACAAACACATGCATCTAGATATGGAGGCTTTCACTATGATCCATTCTCCTCCAACCAATTCATCAGGGTGTTCAAAGGAAATCACCTCTACCCATTCTCATAACATGTCCGCTTCTTTGCATAGCTCATCCCCGCATCATACATTGTGCATATATTTTATCCTATGATCATGATCTTAGGCATTAAGCTAATCATACTATTCATCCCATGATCCCCCATTCAAGAAAAAAATGCTTCTCTTCACACCATAATTATCCCTATCATACCTCTCCCCATCAAGGCCATGTCATCCACCTCTTCTCTCACCTTGATTTCCATTTCAAATCACCCAGTCGATTGGCATGTTGTAATATCCTTATCCTTTTCCATCTTCTTCACCATATTCATACCCATATTATTACCCATATCAATCAACACCTACCACACCTAGTATCCATGTCAACCCCACATCGACACCATCAATGCTTTCTTCACTTGACATGCAACACATCTTAGAGCACCTCAACGATCTTGAGTTGCATTTGAGCAACTATCGATGTTAGCCACCCACCTCAAATATAGCCATGTAGATTCCTCCTATGACTCCACTTTAAAAAACTCCCCACCCTCAATGGTAGGGTTATCCACAACATGGAAAAGCAATTGCCCCCTTGCCATCTAGTCAACCTCTCACTCACCTGTAATGTCCTTTGTGACAAACTCATAATGAGACTCCTCTCTCTAAGCCACTATCTCATATTTTTTAATAATTGTATAACATTGTGCACATAGCTCTACCTAAGGTGAAACTGATCAATCCAAATCTACCAAAACCAAGAGGGTACAATGAGCATCTCCTCCTATACTCTGACAAGTTTTCCATATTGATAATCATACTTCTTACCATGATGTTAGTCGTACCATTCTTGCGACTAGCAATCCACAATCTCTAAGATGATGTCATAGCATTTATTTAATTTCATGACACTCATAATCCATTATTTCCTTGAATCTACTCTAACTACTTCTTCCTCACTTATTCAATTTTCTTTTCTTCTCTTTCTATTAAAATGTCTCTATAATTATTGTATGATCATGCTTCGAGTGGCTACGTACATATAATTAGTTCTTTGTTTCTCCTCTCCTTCCATCTCTTCTTTCTCCCCCTTCTATTCCACAACCTTCTTCTCCCCCTCTCTTCCTTCTTTTCTTCATTCACCTTCAATTAATCATCAATTCTCCATCTTATTTGCCTCAATTTAGTTACTAGGGTAGTTTTAATCCTTACAACCTATTTTCACAACTAAAGGAATCCCTCCCATTTCAACCAATTTCTCATGACTGGGGGAGTTTTCACCCCCACTTCCAAATTATTTCATGATTAGGGGATTGTGTTACCTTTTCAAACTACTTCTATGACTATGGAAGTTCACCTTTTTTCCAACCATATTTCTATTTGGGGGAGTTAATCCTCCTTCCACATAAAATTCCACATCTCATCTAGTTATAATGGTGTCACTCAACATCTTAATTACAACTATGTTGCCACACATCTCAAATAAACTATCAGGTTCTCAAAAGGTTGTATACCATTTTGTCAAAGGTTGCACCATTTGCCTTGCATTCACATGCCAATCAACATAGTAAAATTTTGGGTTCAAAAGGTTGCATCCTTTGTGTCATCATCAAAAATAAATTGCTAGGTTCTAATGTTGTTCCCTTTGCCTCACCATCAAAAATTAATAACTAGGTTCTAAGGTTGCACCCTTTTCCTCGCCAACACAAATCATCTACCAGATTTAAAAGGCTACATTATTTTATCAAACATTACACCCTTTACCTTTCTTTCACCACAAATCAACTACCAAGTTCAAAAGGTTATGTTCTTTTGTCAAAGGTTGCACCCTTTGTCTTGTTTAAAAAAAAATAAACTACTAGATTCAAAAGGTTGCATCCTTTTTCAAATATTATGCTCTTTGCCTTACCATCAAGCATCAATCACTAGGTATAAGGTTGCACCCTTGCCTCACCATAATAAATCAATTGCTAGATTTAAAGGTTATACCATTTTACCTTGCTATCAATTATTAGTCATTATAAACACAGTTGTGTTCTATACTTCGATTCCAAAGTTTGATTGTACTCCATTATATTTTAAAGGTCTAAAATTCCTTTGATCCTAAAATTTGAAAAGCACAATTCCATTATGTTACATTTCAAAATCTTAGTCTTTCTTAGCAAAGGCACCATTCATTTGGTTGGGTTTTACAAAACCAATAAATCCAATTAAAATCTATTAGCATAGGCACCATCCATTTGGTCAGGTTTCCCAAGCTCTTAGCATATAAATTATATTCATATGGTCATAACATAGACAACCATAGACATTTAATTTCCATGCCTAGTAATTTACTTTCACATGCTTGTAGCATAGACATAGCCTAGCAATTTACTTTCCATGCCTAGCATAGAATTAGCCTCATAATTTACTTTTAATGCCTAGAATAGACATAGCTGAGCAATTTAATTTTCATGCATACCATATACATAGCCTATCAATTTACTTTTCATGCCTAGCGTAGATATAGTCTAGCAAATTACTTTCCATTCCTAGCATATACATAGCATAAATATTTTATTCACATGCTCCTAGCATAGTAATTTAATTTTCATGCCTAGCATAGACATAGCCTAGAAACTTAGTTTTCATGCCTAGCATAGATATAGCCTAGCAATTTACTTTTCATTCCTAGCATAAAAATAGCCTAGAAATTTACTTTTCATGCCTAGCATTGACATATCCTAGAAATTTACTTTCCATGGCTAGCATAGACATAGCCTAGACATTTTATTCACATGCTTCTAGCATAGAAATTTACTTATGCCTAGCATAGACATAGCCTAGCAATTTACTTTCCATGCTTAGCATAGCCATAACCTACCAATTTACTTTTCATACCTAGCATAGACATAGCCTAGCAATTTACTTTTCATGCCTAGCATAGACATATCCTAGCAATTTACTTTCCTTACCTAGAATAGCTATAGTCTAGCAATTTACTTTCCATGCCTAACATAAAAATTTACTTTCCCATCCTCTTAGAATAGATATTTACATTCTCATGCTCTTAGCATAGACATATCCTAGAAATTTACTTTCCATGCCTAGCATAGACATAGCCTAACAAATTAATTTTCATGCCTAGCAATTTACTTTCCATGTCTAGCATAGCCATTTAGATTTTGTGTCCTTAGCCTAGATATTACTTTTCATATCCTAACATAGACATGTACATTCCATGTTCTTAGCCTAGACATTACTTTTCATGTCCTAGCATATATAGCCATTTATATTCCATGTCCTAGCATAGACATTTACATACCATATACTAGCATAGACATTTAATTTTCATATCCTAGCATAGTCATTTACATTTCATGTCCTTAGCATAGATATTACATTTCATGTCCTAGTATAGACATTTACATTCCATATCCTTTGACTAGACATTACTTTTCATATCCCAGGATAGCCATTTACATTCCACGTCCTTAGCCTAGATATTTACATTACACATACTTAGCATATAAATTTACTTTCCATACCTGGCATAGACATTGTTTTAGATAGCAATATTCCATTCCTTGCTTATCATACATATTGCTTCAAATAGAAAATTTCCATTCCTTGCTTAGGATAGATATTGCTTTAGTTAGAAATTTTCCTTGTTTATTTTCTCATCTTAGTAGAGATCTTACTTTGAAGAGCAAATTTACTTTCTTGTCTAATCCTTTAAATGAAGGTTTTCAAATTCTTGTACATTCGACATCAAAAACAACAAAAATATAAAAACAATAACAACAATAATAAAAAACCCACATGTTGTAGGTGAGTTGGAGAGGATGGGGTAATCCTCCAAGGGAGGTCCCTGATCGAATATCCACCCTACCAAATGCACATCGAGTACCCAAAATCCATTTGATAATACTGGTGCGATCAGGGCCGGGTGCGACTCTCAGGTGTTTTTGATGGTGTAGAACCCCTTGGTCATGGTTTCTTGGACCAAAGTGGCCCCACAAGGGTTTTTTGCTAAATAAAATTAACAACAATAATAAAAACCAAAAACAAAGTCAAAATCGTCCATCATTGACATATATTGCACTTCATCTTTCTATATCTTCATTCCTTCTATTTTCTTTCTCCCTCCTTCTCCTTTGGTTCTCGATCAATGTTGTATGCTCATGCTTTGAGTGACTACATACCTTTTATTTGGTTCTAATTCTTCTCTTCTTTCTTTCTAAACTCTTTGATTCCCGATGAATATTGTATGGTCACACTTTGAGTGGCTACATACCTTTGATTTGGTTCTAATTCTTCTTTTCTCTTCTTTCTAACTTCTTTGCTTTCCTATCAATATTGTATGGTCATGCTTCTAATGGCTACATACCTTTGATTTAGTCTTAACTTCTTGTTCTTCATCCCTCTACTTATTTTTTTTCTTGTCAATGTTGTATGGTCATGCTTCAAGTAGCTACATACCTTTGATAGCTTACATTTTTTTCTTTCTTCTCTTCTCTCTTCTACTTTTCATTTTCTTTTCTCATTCTCTTGCTACTTTATATCCATTTCACATATGCATTATTTATGCTTTTCCATCACAATTCGCATCCATCATTCATGTTGATACCATAAAACAATAGAAATTTTACTTCACTTTAATTTCACTAAATAACACTTCATATACTTTTTAGTCACCCTTTGTGTTGTGCACACAATGATAGAACAATCTTGTGTAAGTGATTTCAATCAATGACATGCTCAGTCATATTAGTTTTTGTATAACTTGTATTTTTTACACTCATGTTGCCATCATCATCATTACATCCTCATGTCTTTTTTCATGTTACAAATAGCATGCATATACTCACCCCTCCATGTGCATACATACCCACATAGCAAAATAAAAATGAAGAGTTAAACACACACTCGTTAGCACAACTACTATGGTGTCCAATCCTATTTTTAGGATGCTTGGGTAATGGAAATATTTTTGTGATTCAACCATTTTCAGTTAATTCAATCAACCTTTATCCAATATTATCAAATTCTAAAGCACTTCAAAGCTTCCCTTGCCTAACTTGAGTCCTTTCATGGCCAAATCACATATCAAACACTAAGAAAATTTTGATCATAGAAAAGGCAACACCTTGCATACACTAGCCACCTAGAAAAAATCACCTTGCTCATCCTATCATTTGCATGATCCAAAAAATCAAAATCAAGCAAAAGGAAAAGAAAAAAGAGAATTAATAAAGGGACAAGCGACAACAAAAAAATAAGCAAAATATAAAACAAAAAGAGCACCACAAAAAGAAACAAAAAGAAAAGAGCACTATCAAAAAGATTGAATCCCTGAGATCCTTAGGACCATAGATCATGGGGATAATCTCCATCTGGGCTATAGACACTTCTCTGGTAGTGGAGTATACCTTACAAGTGATGACATGTATATCATATTATTGATCTTCTTTTGTTCAGGCCACTACATGATTGTGGATGAGCTAGCTTAATTGGCTAAGTTTACAATTGGTTTGTCCAACCTCACTCAAAATGGATAAAGGAACATCACTTTAAAAATACTAGTTCATGATCAACTTGAACTTAGTCAAGATATTTGAGATTTTTGTAGGATATTGATCGACTACTATATGATTTTGATTGTCTAAACTATGGTGTTTGACTCTCTTGAAATTCTTCTAACATCCAACATTTTAGGAATAACCATATAGATAACATCACAACCATTATTCTAAAATACAAGTGTACTCTTCACTAGTGCTTCACATCATCTTCATTTAATTTTTAGATTAAATCATTAGGTGCAATATTCATAGTCCTTCACCACATTTTCATCCATCACTTGCATTGCCTATTGACCCATATTCACTTTGCACCCATCACATACGTGATATGTTTGGTTGTCTCATATGCTTATGGTATTTTACAAGATTACTTGTCATTGATTAATTCACACTCATTATAGTTACCCAAACCTTATTGTATATATTTTAAATTACATCTACACATCCATCAGTATACATATAATTCAATAATTATTAACATATATTTTCATACGTCTACATCATTTCATACATCTACATAAATAAACATCATCAACACATATAATCATATCTATGCAATATTGATACATAAACACATTCACACAACATCCACACATACAATAAATTTTGCATCTCATATATCATATATAAAAAAATTCCATGGGCTAAAATATATGTTGTACCATACATATTGGTCTCATATTGCATACATGCACATACATTACATAAAAAATATAAAATTATGGTATAATTTCCACCTTAAAAATACATCAATTTTGCTGCTCATCGAGAGTCTCTCCACTCCCCTCATAACTTCTAGGGGGAACCTCAACCCTCCTATATAATTTACTTCTACTAAAACCTAGGTATTATCCCTCTGCTTGTAATGCTACAGGATCCACTACTCAAGGTACACTTCTCTAACTTATTTTTTGTGTGTATGGGATCGAGAGCGAGATTGTAACTTTGAATACAATAGAAGGGGTATGCCTCATCATACCAACTCCAACTCTAATTGAGCCCTCTTAGTGCTCTCTTAATTATACATGACCTTAAAGTCATCCTATAATTTTTACAATCTCTACATATTGATACCGTGTTCTCTCAACTGGTCCATCTCCTCCTATTGGCTCACCATATTAACCATGGCTCTCTCTCCTATAGCTCTTGCCTACTCCAAATCCTATTGCAAATGGATAGCCTTTCCTATGGATCCATCTCTCTCATGTCTCACTACATATCTCTCTAGTACTAAATAGGCTCTATCCACCATTTATTTTGAGGCTTAAATCTCCCAATCCACCCTCTTATCCATCAATTCACCCTCACACATTGAACCTCTAACCAAATAATTCAAATTTCCTTGACAAACACCTAAAATTGAGTATTCATCACTTCAAAAAATAAGGTCATAGTTGAACTAAATTTTCCCCTATCAAATCATCTCTAAATTTTCCAAAACCACCACCATTAGATTGGGCTCAAAAAGAGCTTTATGAAAATATAAGTTTTATCTAATTCTAACATCATTTTGTCCTCCAAACTGTAGAAAAACTACACATGGGTCACACAACTAAATTCGCATGGTAAGGTGCAAATAATTCGATTCACACCTTAAGGTGTGAATACTTTGATTTACACGTTAAGGTGCAGATCTAATTTTTAGGCCACAAATTATGCCTATACACTTCCCCACCACCATATTTATTGATTTTTCCTATTTTCTTTAGTTCTTTCATCAAATTTTCATCTTATCAAGTGATTCGTCCTTGTCTTCTGCTTCTCCTACCTTAAAATCATCACTTTCATGGGTAGACATCATATAAAAAAATCCACCTTATGCATGATCAATAATCAAACACTCAATCTTAGAAATTACATTTGTCCAAGAACTTTTCCTAAGACTATCATAAGCCCTCATTTTCTAGGGTAAACAAAAGCAAAATTTCTCTTCTCAATCAAAATCCTATCCCAATCAAAATTTGGTATGCTATGTGCTAGTAGATGCAAGTTTAATCATGTGTGTATACTTCTCCCAGGCCACCAAAGAAACCACTAAAGCAATCATGAGTATACCTATAAATGGTTGGACAATTTACCAAATCAACCATAGATTAAAAGCTTTTCAAAGGTAAAAATTCAAAGATATTCATCCCTTCCACAATTGGGACATATTATATTGATCATGAAGCAAGATGATCTTACATATCCTATCTCAAAATAATAATTATGAGATTAAAAATGTTGTAATTTACCACAACCATCCATCATTAATTTGCATCTCTCATAATCAATCATGAATCATTCTCATGTCAAATTCATCTTCTTCTTCAAAATCAAACCACCAAACTGGTGTCATAAGTTTTTGCACTACATTGTGTCTTTACACAATGTAGTACAAAAAGAGTCAAATGTAGACACCTAGAATTCTCACATTGTCATTTCTCCCATCTTCATAGTTGATCAATTTGCAAAACCCACAAAAAATGCAAATATTATCCTCAAAACACTATTTATTTATCAAAACCACTATTCATAATCCCTATTTGGCTACTTAAGCCCTTTCCTACACTTAACCTTGGGTCCCCATGTGACCATCATCCTAGATTAACCTTAGTTAAAGTCAACCTCATAATACAACCCAACCTATGGTCAACCTAACTAGGGTCAATCTTATCATGGTCATTTCACGTAGTCCACTTTGACTAGCCTAGCCTCCACCTCACCCATTTGACCTTCACTAAACCTATGGTCAAGCTAATTAGGATCCCTTGCTCCACACATATTCCCATGTGTATTTAACATCATAAATGACATTTTGATACTTTTGTCTCTCAAAGCATGAGAGGCATGGTAAGTCATCATCCACCTCACCCAAAAGTCAACATCTGACCTATTATCAACCAAATCAGGGTTAACCTTAACCCTTGCTCCACACATATTCCCATGTGAATTTAACATCATATTTGGATATTTTTCTTCCAAATCATGGGAGGCATGGTGAGTCATCTTCCACCTTACCCGAGTCAATCCTAGAATCATAATTAATCCTACTATGGTTAGGAATTATCCCTTGCTCCACTTCACATTCTTCTAGGAATTAAACATCATAAATACAATTTGAGGACTTTGAGCATTAATCCATTTTTTAGACATGCCACCCTATGCCACCTCACGGAACACCTTTCAGTACACCTCATAAGGTACACCTCATAGGGACATCTCATAGGACACCTTAAAGGACACCTCACAAGACACCTTAGACCCCTCTTAACCTTAGAAAACTCTATAAACAAAATGCTATTTCCTCCATTTCCATAAACACTCATTCACATACCCAGAATCTACTAAAATTACCCTAGGCTACCAAGTGCATTAAACCATCATTTAACATCACTCACCATCCATCCCAATGGAGACCCACATTAATTTATCAACACCCTCACTTATTTTATAGTTGATGTCAAAGTTATAGGTTTTTTAGACAATTTGGCAAGAATCAAAAGCTACAACTACATCAATAGGACCTCCACATCATCAATTTTAGGTTCTAGAAAACACATTCATATTCACACAAAAGGGTATGAATCAAAGCATTCACACATTAAGGTACGAATATATAGAGATAAGGATTTTTCACCATCAAACTTTGCCAAAGTTCACAAATATAGTTATCTCTGTTCTACCAAGTTTCTATTATGCATTTTCATCATGTTTTAACTTAGATTAAGAGTCTTTTAGTTTTTATTTACAAGGGTTATGATCAAGATAGACCCCCAAACATTCTAACAAGTTTTTGTAGGGTTATGCAAGTTTGAAGAACCAACATAGCTAACAATAGCCCATGAGCAAGAAGCCCACTCACATCGAGGAGTACAAGGAGAATATTTGTGGTTGTTTGACAAATTCAGTTCAAAGAGGAATTCCCTTGTGGAAGACACCATCTTGTAGCTCCAAAAGAAAACTTTTGTAAAAGGATTCTCTTATAAACCCTTTTCACCATTAATTACAAAGCAACTATTTTTCGTGTAATTCATATATAGAGTCATATTTATTATGTCTACTCGGCTTAGCCCTCTCTTCATCCTATTTTAGCATGAAGTCATAAATTTAAAATCAATGTGGATATACCTTATTTTTGAACAAGCACTTTATGATCTCTTGGTGTTGTTGAAAGTTATCATATACCTTATTCCTCTATTCTTCAAGAAACAACTCAAGCATTCTCATTTTTATTGGTTTTACATCCAGGAGATATCCTTTGCTCAATAGCTTTATTATAGGTAATTCTAGCTATAGTGGCAACATGACTTCTTTTCCATATATCAAGGTGTATGAGGAGGTTTTCAATGCCCTTTTAACCATGATTCAATCATCCCGTAGATCTTTATCAAGCATTAGGTTCGAAATCCTTTGATTTTCCTTTACTACCCTCTTTATAAATTTTAGCAAGTTCTTGTAGTGGATTCTACAACACCATCACCTTGTGGGTAGTATTTGTGTAAACTCTTTAGATAGATACCATACTTGATCACAAATGTTTAAGAAGCTGGTATCTATAAACTCAGGTTCATTGCTAATGACAATGGTGGTTGTGATATCAGATCTTGTAATTAGCTTCTCCAAAAACTTGACTGCAATTTTTTGGTCTAATTTCTTAGTGGTCATTATTTTAGACCATGTTGTGAAGTAATTTATTGCTTTCAAGATGAATTTATGTCTGACAAAGGAATTTGAGGTGATAACCCCAATGAAATCCAACCTCAATTACTAGAATGGTTCCTCTACCAAAACTGGCTACAATGAGAGAGTTGCATTCCTTCTTTTACCTATAAATTTTTGATAAGATTTACAAACCCTATCTTAAATATGTCTACAAATAAAGTTAGCCAATAATATTTGGCTCTAAGTATTTTTGCTATAGTAGTCTAGGCAAAATAATGACCCCCAAAAAAACCTAAAGAAAATTACTATAATAACTTTTCTATCTCTTTTGGTTGGATGCAATGGAGGACACTATAAAAGTTTCTGTGGTATAAAACTTCCCATGGAAAAAAATAATTTAGGACTTAGGGTTTGTATATTATTATTTGAGAAGCATCGTTATCACCTAAATCATCCCTTCTAGAGTCTATTTCATGGTAGTATTTGAAAAATAAGTATTTCTCTACCTTAGTTAAATGTTCTAACTACTAACACAAAGCTCTACCTCTCACTAGCTTTGTTGGTCTAATCTCTACATCATACTCCTATATATTTAGGATCCACCAACTCTTTAATCACATAGTTCTCCATGCAAAATAATGTTCTTGACATATAGACGTACCACATAGACAAGAATTTTACTTTATGAGATGTACTACTTCAGCTTCTTAAGTGACTTTATCAAAGCAAACACCTATTTTATAAAATTATATTCTTTTGATAATCATGCATGGTATGGCTAATAAAAGCTATGAAATGCTCTATTTTATTATCATATTTTTTGTTAGAACAATAGCAAATCTTTCTTCTACCTCATAAACATATAAGTGTTTTTTTTTATAAACTAGATTCACTAGGATAAGTGCTTGGTCTATTGCTTGCTTAATATTATTGGATTTTTGGTCTCTCTCCAACATATAGAGAAATGGCCTTTCCTTCCCCAATAGCTCAGTAATTGGCTTAACTATTTGAGTGAAGTCTGAAATAAACTTTCAAATAAAATTTGTTTACCCAAAAAGAGACTAAGGTCTATTTGTTTTGAGGGATCAATAATGCCAATATTGCTTTAACTCTTTTGAGGTTAGTAAATAGCCCTTGTTTTGAGACAACATGCCTTAATAATTTACCTTCATGCAAAGCAAACATTGAATTTTTTGGGTTCGCAAAAACCTCAAATTTCTATCAGCTTTGAAAAACCATCTTTAAACATGCCAAATGTTGATTCTTATCATGTGAGAACATTATAATTACTTTATTCACCAGCTCCCAAAAGGAAATATCCATGGCCCTTTGAAAAGTTGCTTCAACATTAGACAAGCTAAAAGACATCCTTTGGTAGGTGAATGTGCCCCACTTGGTGGTAAATATAGTTTTATATTGATCTTAATATTTTATCCAAACCTTATTGAAGCTAGATAACCCATCAAGTAGAGAAAATATCTCATATCTGACCATAGTCTATGATATCTAGTCAATTTGAGGTAACTAATAGTGATTTTTTAGGGAGGCCTTATTGAGTTTTTTGAAGTCCACACATAACTGAATATCTCCATTTTTATTCTAGAATGGAACCAAGTTGGCCACCCAAGTGGAATGTTTGATTAGGTAAATAATCCTTGTAGTAAGAAAATTCAATAGCTCCTACTTCATAGGAATTCAATCTTTAGATTAATTGACCTTGGATTTTCCTTGAATGACTTGACATCAGGAAATAATTCAATGTTATGTTGTATCATTTCCCTATTGCATACCTTGAGATCATCATAGCTCCATGCTATTATATCTCCATACTCTTTGCATGGTATGAAAAGTTTACTTACCTCCTTATTTTTGCATTGTATGCCAACCTTCAGTCTCTCTCTAGGTTTAATATCAAATTCCTTTAACTCTTATCTATTAATATTCAGTTTTCAATCAGTCATCTAGTCACTATCCTCGAAGATGATTTCCAAGGTAATAAAACCTTTGGTAATGTGGTTATTTTTCAATTGTAACATATCCTCTAATTGTTCAACATATATGGAATCTTAGGTTAAGAAATCAACAATATGTTCATCATTATCATACACTTACTAGAAGCTATCCCTATCCAGGACTCACAGTATAAAAGCTAACTTGACCTCTTTTGTTTTTTCTAGTTATTAGAAGCAAGATTGAAATTTTCTCCTCATGATGCTATTACATCAGCTAGCATATTCTTACTCCTTGGTTTTTTCCTTATATTAAGTGCCTCAAAACTTTCAAGAAGGTAGTTATGCCTACTATTACATCAGCTAGCATATATGAGGTAGTTATGCCTACTATTATATATTTTTGATACTTGATTCACTAGCAATTCAAAATCACCAAAAATGGAGAGTAGCTTAATTCCCATTTTTTCTACTTCTAAGAGTCCTAGGTAGAGATGTTCATATTCAACAACGTTATTGGTGCAACTCTAGGTAATCCTATATGATAAATTTTTTATCCTTTTGAAGGAGAAATTAAGACTACCCCAACTCTAGCTCCATTATTGTATTTAGCTCCATCAAAGTAAAGTTTCCATAATTATTTTTTTCTAGAGCTCTTGACTTGAGATAACTCAAATTTTATGATCATCTAATCTAGTAATACGATAATTACCTAGTCTAGTCTCCATTACTACATTGAAATTATTGAGATAAGAATCATCCTCCATTTGTAAATATTTGATTGCCTTTTCTATGAAATCTAGATCATGCTCAATCATGTTAATATCCTCCTCTTCCATTGTATCAATATTAAAGGGATATGGCTTCTCATTACATATCTTTAACCTCCATTTGTGGGGAATAATCATATAAGAATAATACATGGATGAATAACCTTCTAGTTTGGTCATAAAATCCCTTGAGAGGCATAAAAATAAGTATGGAAGAAGGTCAACCACAATTATTTATTGAATGATCATGACCTCATACACCTTGTGGAGCACCATTGGCATATCCTTGATCACTCCCACTATATAGACCTGAGTCCCATCCAATTGTAACATTCCTTGCCTTGAGTAGGTATATTACATTCCCATTGCCTCACATACTACCTTTGGCATGATAGTAGAGGCCACTCTAGAGTCAACCATACAATTGTGTACTATCCACCCCTCTATTTGTAAAGACATGTAAAAAGCTGATGATTGGTTCATGTAAGGGCTTTGCTAGTCTTGAGATAAATTCAAGTCTAAGAACTTTATCCCTTCAAGATTAGCATATTTTATGTTTCTATAATAAAATTATCTAACTAGGAATTAGCAATACATCATACATGCTTGCCCAAGAAGGAATCTTCTTTTGTTCTTCAACTATGCTATATTTGGTCACTTCCAATAACTTTTTGTCCTTTTGGTTAAGTTCCTTGAATATTTTATGATATTCCTCAATGGTTTTCATCCTTTTTATTTTTGTCATAGAGGGATACTTGAATTTCATTAGAACGTACCCCTTAGGATCCTCTTGAGTAGCCTTTATTTTGAAACTACCTTAAATGATTTATAGGGAGACTCAGATGAGATTTTGGGAATCCTTTGGGAAGTGAAAAGGAATGGAGATTTGAAGGGATATACATTTATCAGAAGTATTACTCGGTCCCAACAAAGTAATATAAGCTACTGATATGGAATATTATTTTCTATTCTTTGGTGTGATGTCATTATGTCATTGGTTGCTTTATGTTATTAATCGTCATGGATGTTTGTGAATACATAATGTTTAGTAGCTTGCATTGCTTATTGAATTGTCTCAATTCCTAAATATCCCTCAATATTTGAGGTAAATTATTACATGAGGATAATCATGGAAAGAATATGGTGCAAATATCACTTAGGTGGAATGGTATTGATGTACTTTGGAATGAAAAGTGGTTATGTAAATGAGCATTTGCTTAGTATGGTTTAAGTAGAAACTTCTAGTGTTGCTAGAAGATGGCAATCTTGTAATAAGATATTGATCATGCCAAAATGTTGTACTTTTTGTAGTAGACAAATAAGCTTGTGATCTATGTTCCAATGGAAATTTATGTGTTCTTTAAGAAAAATATTAAGAAGCTTTTATGAATGCATGATTGTGTACTTTGATAAGTTTCCTTCTTTTTAGAGTAAAGTGCATATTAACCTTGGTGATGGTAATTTGATGTGGAAGCTTTTATATTGTAATGTTTCAATGTAATTTACCATGTCTAAGATGGAACTAAAGTATAATCATATTTTTAAGCCTTTGAGAGAGAGTATTTGTATTGTTCATGGGTTAGAGAAAAGGGTGATTTTTTAGCTTTTGGTGATGCATATTAAAGAAAATGCAACCACAAGATGTAAAATAATCAAGCTATGATAACTATATGATAATAGCACTAAAATATGTAGTAAAATAAGAGAATAGAATTCTGCAATAACTCGGTAAAATGTCTTTAATGAAAGCTCACAAAAATAGTACAACACAATATAATGGAGGACTTTAAACACTCCACAATTTTATATGAAGAACTACATTGCACCTACTCACTACTATAATCTACCTCTATTTAATAACATTGTCTCTCATGCTCTCTTGTTTACCTTATAGGGCTATATATAGAAATGTATATACATTGGACTTTATTCTACCCATGAATCTTCATCTACCTATCCTATGACTCATGTACATATGGACTACATGCACATTTACATCATTGCACATTCTAACACTTGTGCATTTATTACATTGCATGAAGTAACTCAAACCTTACTCTAAAGTAAACTCCTACTCTAGTTATGTACCCAAGGTGGTACATTAGCATGTACCAAATAATGTAATATAATATAACACCCCCTTGTATTACATTATTTGGATATTGAAGACTTTAGTCTTTGATATAGATCTTCATATTTGTCTTCATTATTCAAGTGAATTTGGATTTGATCTTATGCTTGAGCTTCCTATTTCAAATATTCTTCAGCTTGAATTGATCATTATCTTTCATTTGGTTTGGTCTTCATTTTGTCTTTGATTTGTTTTTGGAATTCAAGTTCTTATCTCTTCTTCCTTCACTATCTTCTTTATCTAAATCTGGATGAGTATCTTCATCTTGTTCAAGTTCCTCTTCTTCTCTAGGTTGTAGATGGCATAGTTTTTTTGTCCTCTCATCCTTTTAATTTTGAATCTTCTATTTCCCCAATTGCTTTTATGATGTATGGGTTCTTTATTTTTTGCAACTTGTTCCTCAAAAAATGTATTAGTATTATTTTGAAATACAACAATCTCTTGTGAAGTCTCAATCAAATCTAGAACATATATATCTCTATGGATTGATCCTGTAGCTTCTATCTCATTTTGATTTATGATGAGACACATATTGAATCCATTTATGTATCTGAAATCAACCATCCTTTTGCTTTCTACTAACTTGGCTATTGAAATGAGATTAGATGTTAATCCAAGAACATACATCACATTATGTAGAAAAAGTTTGGAAATGATTTACTAGGTGTTACACACCCATATCCATGTATATGATAGGTTTTGCCATATACAATTTTTAACCTATAATTATTAGTGATTTCAAGGCAATAAAACCACTATAAGTTTCCTGTCATGTGATGACTAGCACTAGAATCAATATACCAAATGTTCTTTTCAATTTGAATTGTAGAACTATTTGTGTTAGAACTAATTTTATATCTTTGATGTGGTATATTGTATGTATCTTGATCTTACATCTTTTTGTCGTGTGCCTTGTGATAATATGCCCTCTTGATATTTAGTATTTTGTGAATAATTTTGATAGATCCTTTGTATTAGTCTATCTTATGTATCTCTAGTTTCAACCTTGCTAAGAAATTTCCAATTTTACAATTTTTGTAAAATGTATTCTATCTAGAAAGCGTTTAAAAGCACTATGAAACTTGATAATATACTTAGCTTACCTAGTTTAATTTGAATTCATGTTCAACTTTATTTTCTTGCCTTATGTCTTCGTAATAATTAGTAAGTAGAAAGCTAAATATAAATGATGATGCACCTTCAAGTTTTAAAAGGTTCTTTTCCTTCAACCTTTTAGTTGGATTAATGTCTCAAAAATTAATGTAAGAGACTAATGTAAAATGCAATTTCCAAATTCCAAGCATTTAATGGTTTTTCTCCTTTAACCTTCACTTTTCAATGGTTTAATTTTCTATATTCCAGGAAACTAAATTTTGATGTAGTATGGCTTATAACTCCCTAATTTGATTATTATAAAGTGATAATACCAAATTAATATTTCACTTTTCCAATGTTTTTTTTTTTTACATGGTGGAATCAGTAGCCGCCATGAATCCGGGCAAGTTGTTCACTTTTCCAATGTTGAAAACCTTATATCTCCTAATTAATTATTTGCAAATATTTAATGTTTAAATCTCATGCAATTTGGTAATATCTTCTAAGATATACTCCCTTTGCTAAAATTACCTTCTAACTCTTTAAGGTTGATATTTCAATGCATTAATAAATAAATTTCAACCTTATATTAAGCACCTTATAACTACCTAAACTTAAGGAAAGCAAATATTAAATAATATAAGTCTTTTACCTTCCTTGTAAAGTGTAATGTACATGTTGATTGGTCTAAGGAGTGACTCTTCAATCCAGTCATTGTATTTTCTGGTCTTGTATGTATGGCAAACATTATTTAATGCTCACGGGTGCCTTCTGTTGAAAAGCAACACACCCCCACTGAAAAATGAGATTCCATCCTCTTGAAAACTTTGAAATTCCATTTTGCAGCAGGGACCCTCTTGATCCTTTCAGGTTTTAAATCCAAATTTGCTTGCCTCCTTTTTAAAGTTGTGCTTTTTCTTGTATTCTAGCTGTGTTATCCAAGAATTCACTTTTTACATGCTAGAAATCATTCATGCTTAAGAAAATCTTGCACCGGTACGAGAAAAATCCAGAAAACAGTTGCATAAATTCATGAAAAATCAAACTTTCCATTTTTGGTAGTGTCGCGATATCGCGACACTTCCATTTTCAGAAATGTCGCGAAATCGCGACAGGAAAATACAAATGCAGCTAAGTCGAAAAAACGTAGCGAAATCGCGACACTTTCCATTTTTGGAAGTGTCGCGATATCGCGACATTTCCATTTTTGGAAAGCATCGCGAAATCGCTGCAAGATGAGGAGAGAGAAAGCCGGGGAGAAAAATGTCGTGAAATCGCGACATGTCGCATTTTCACGACAGGAGAGAGAAAATGCATGAAAATCGGCTAAGTGCCAGAAAGGTCGCGATTTCGTGACATGTCGCGAAATCGCGACAGTTTTTGGAGAGAGAAGCAAGCTGTACGGAAGGGCGCGATTTTGCGACATGTCGCGAAATCGCGACATGTCGCATTTTCACGGTAGGAGAGAGAAAGTGGGCTGAAGAATAAAAAATTGACCAAGTCCAAAAGTTGCAGCGATGCGCTGCGTGCTTCAAAATCGTGGGCTAAAGGGTGCAGCGATGCGCTGCATGTTTCGAAGTCAAGAGGTAAAGGGTGCAGCGATGCGCTGCATGTTTCAAAATCAGGGGTGAAAAATGGTAGCAACGCGCTGCACGTTTTGAGAAAGTCCTGCAAGACAAGCATGTCGTGAAATCGCGACATGCTGGAGCAAAATTGTACGACAGCTTGCAGGAGGCGCGATTTCGCGACATGTCACGAAATCGCGACATGTCACATTTTCGTGACCAACAGGGGAAGAAGTTGCCGATGTGCTGGGGACGTCGCAATTTTGTGACATGTCGCGAAATCGCGACATGTCGCAGAATCACGACAGGAGAGAGAAAGTCCTCAAAGTTGACCAGAAGTGCATTCCAGCGAGAAACAGAAGGCATCCTGGGGTAGCGACACATGTCAAAGCGTGTATGAGACAGAGCAGAAGCCGACATGCAAGCTTTTTAGCTGATTTTAATCTATTTTTAATGTTTAAAAGCTTCTGATTTAATGTTTATTAAAGTGCTAATATAATCTTTTTGTCTTTCATGCAGGATTCCATCTGGCACTTACGGGACAACCGGGAAAGACCATAAAGGCAAATTTAAAGTGCAGATTTGATCGAGGACCGCCATGCTAGAGGAGAAGAAGCCGATAAAAGCATTCAATAGCAAATTTATGACAGAATTGATAGCATGAAGACCATTTCAACTCAAAGATGGATTTGCGAGATCAAATTGATGGAGAAGTGGTGACTCATCCGGCTCACCAACAGAATTAATGGAGGCATTTATTTGCAGTTGCGGATGAATGCAAGTGGATTTAGATTTTATCTTCTCCATTTATGGTAGTTGACTCCCCAGATTTGCAGAAGGGTTAAGTTCTATCCGGACTTTGATTTTTAAATGGATTTTTATTGTAAAACCCGGGTCCTAGGGTTTAGATGTGATAATATTTGCAGTTATGAGAAGAAGATATTTTTGAAAAGATCAGGGTCTGTCCTGAGTCTATAAATACTTCTTCTCAATGTAATCGTGGGAGGCGGAGACTTAGAAATAAAAGGCTTATAAGCAATTTCTTGCAAATTTTGTGAAACCCTTTGTTTCTGGACTTGGAGCTGATGTGCTTTAGCTTTTCTGTGATAGCATGTCCAGGAGCTTAATATTTTGCAGAGTGTGATAAGTCCATATTCTTTTGTTTTCCGTTCCATTTAAATTTTATTAGATATATGCTATAAATCTGAGATATCAAAATTAAATATGCTGTTAGGCTTCAGTTGTTCTCTTGTCTGCTAGGGGAAATTACAGATTTTAGGTGTAAGTTTGTTCTAATTGCTCTGTCTTCACTGTGCGAGCCTTACCCTACCCTCTCTTTGTTTTCGGTGAATGATCCATTTTTATTTTCTTTGTTTGTATTTTATTTAAATCTGCTGACCCATGAGAGCTAGATCAAGGATTCAAGTTAAATCTGATTGTCAACAACTTTTGCAACTACTGAACAAGTTTAGGAACCCCCTGTAAGGTAACAGAGCAGTCCATATTGAAATCTATTCCAGAAGTGGAAAAGAGTGAATAGCCATTCGACCCAACTCTGTAACTCGCACCTTGGATAACCAGCTAGATCCTAAAGTGAGTGGGATCCGTCCCGTGGGTGTCTCTGGAGCTTCCTTGCTTCATCCTTCTCGGGGTGTGCATGAAAGCCGAACCAACACCTTCTTGTGACTAAATTACCATCATCGATCTGTAATCGCCTTTGGTTTGATCTTCTTGAAAACCCTCGATGCTTCATCTCCTGGAAGACTATTACAATTTTGATACATCAATGTCTTTAAAACAACCAATATTTGGTAGCTTAACCTCAACCGTCAATCTTCTTCATCACATTATTCAGATTCAATCCAGCATAATCTAAATTCCAATCCACTTTAAAAATGATGACGTCCTCTTTCTTATCAAAAATATCAGAATCTCCAATCCAGACCTTTGAACCTTGAATCTGCTCTAGGATATTAATCTTAAATATTATATCCTTCAATTCAGGTTCAGAGCTAGTCACATACTCCTTCTATCATGAATCCATGCTTTCATTATTCCACAGCCCCGTCTTATCTTCATTCTAGAAAGGAAATACTTGTCCATTTTAGAATCGCCATTCTGCACTTTTTCGTTGCTAACATTATCATCTTTTAGGAAATTTTGTGAATTTTAAAATTTGTCTTCATTCTGGAAAGGGAAGACTTGTCCATTCCATAATCATCATTCAGCACTTTTACACCACTTATGTCATAGTATCTTAGGAACTTTTGTAGATTTAGGATATCTCTTCATTTTGGAGCCAAAGTAAAGTTACCCAAAATCGCTCCAAACAAGAAAACTTGACTAACTGCTGATCGAATTCATATCTTCTGACCTGGTTCTGTATAAAAGCATACTGTAAGGTTTGCGAAATGATGATTTTGTCACTTAGTCAAATTTGTACAAAATTTTACTAAGTATGTGGCCATTTTGGGCCTACAGAAAGTAACATATGGAGAGTCCTTACTAGAGTCCTTTGCTATCCTAATTTTATTTTTAGAGCTTTCTACTTTCCATGTTTTCTTATTGGAATTCTGGATCCTTCCACTTTTCCTTGGAGAATGTATACTACCTTTTGAAGAACTACTTCCATCCTTCTAGATGACCTTAATACAAGTTTCATGTTCTATCCACAAAAAAAGAGTTGGGTAGGTTACAATTTTCCCTTAATTGTACTTACAATTAGTTAGTTTCATTATCCTAATTAACTAACAAGGACCATTATCACTCAATTGCTAATGGTCAATGTCACACTTACCTACCTATAAGGTACCTTTCCTAATAATAAACTATATCCTCTAGGATTTTTACTTCTTAGTTTGACTAGGCCCAACGATGTGCAATACCTAGTGTATCCTAGATCACATTAATGTCCCTAGAAGAGTAAGTATCCCCAAAGTATAACATCAATTCAAGGCTCATCCTAGGTTTTTTCCATGGAAGCTTTTATCCCTATTACCTAGAGCTCTGATACCAACTGTGACAACCCAAAAACTCAACCCAAGGAGAGAGATTTATAAAAGTCCCAATATATATTGTTTCTTTAGCATTCAAGGCTTCACCACATTTGAGTTTAATGTTTCTAAATGGTACTCAATGGACAAGAGTGGCCAATATACCATAGTATTTTGGATTCACCTTACTAATCCTACTCATTTATAAGGACGTAAAATGGTCTCCTCACATTTCCTATACCCCCATTGACATAGGATAATTTGATCATAGCATAGGGAATATCCTTTAAGTCCCATAGAATTAAAGGGGGGTGCCTATTACCTAACCTTAACCTAAGTCCATATAGGTATTTTATTTAGTCATAAAACCTTGAGCTTAGTTACCACACCTCCATAGGCTAAGTAAGGTCATTACCCCCTCCAATGGGTAATGATCATGGTCACTTCACCCTACTTGTTTAAAACACCAATATTGTTGTCTTGTGAATGATTTTGCTAATTCTATGGTTACCAAACTGATCCTCACTATTCAAGATGCACTAAGTCACAATATATCTAAATATTACATCCTCATAACTCCTTCCAAATATGTGAGTACCTAGATATTGCATTCTTGCAACTCCTTCTAGGTATCACTTCTACCTGGTTATTACAACCCTGCAACTCTTTCTAGGATTAGGTAAATTCTTGACATAGGTCCTAAAATATGTTCTAGATCTAATAAGAATCTTGTAAGAGTATATTACATTATTTTTTACATGCTAATGTACCACCTTAGGTACATAACTAGAGTAGGAGTTTACTTTATATTAATGTTTGATTTACTTTATGCAATGTAATAAATGCACAAATGTTATAATATGCAATGATGTAAATGTGCATGTAGTCCACATGTACATGAGTCATAGGATAGGTATATGAAGAGTCATGGATAGAGTAAAGGCCAAGGAATATATATTCCTATATATAGGCCTTTAAGGTATACAAGAGAGCATGAGAGATAATGTTACTATAGAGAGGTAGATTATAGTAGTGAGTAGGTACAATGTAGTTCTTCATTTAAAATTTTGGAGTGTTCAAGTCCTCCATTATATTGCATTGTACTATTTTGTGAGATTTCATTAATGGTATTTTATTGAGTTATTGTAGAAGTCTATTCTCTTATTTTCCTACATATTTTAGTGCTATTATCATATAGTTATCATAGCTTGCTTATTTTACATCTTGTGGTTGCATTTCCTTTAATATACATCACCAAAATCTAACAATGGTATTAGAGCTATGGTAGATCAAATAGAAAATAGGGAGAGCTACAAGAGAGATTGAGAGAATATTAGAAATATCATTTTTATAATTTTAAAAATACATTTGGCTAGAGTCTTTCTACAAAGTTGTAGAAAACTTGTGTAGACTAGGACTCGTCATTAATTCCACTAGATTGACAAATCAACTAGTGAAGATTCATCATATCTAGATTTAAAGTTTTCTTCATTGCAGATTCTAATATTTATTGTAAAAAAAAGGAGGTTCAAGGAAAGTTAGGAAGCTTCCAACAAAGAGCTAGGAAGAATATATATTTTTGAATCATTCTAGTACCTGGAGCAAAAGTTGGATATTGATGATTTGGAGTCCTAAGGAAAATGTCCCATTGTAAGATTTCCAGACCTACAGATTGTAAAAGAGAGAAAAAGACCAAAGGAGCCTTATTATAGATTGGAGAAAGAAGAGACTTCAAGAAAATTTTCTAGGAGAATATTGGAGGTTGGTGATCTCCATTACAGATTGAAGGAGGAGAAAACTCAAGAAGCTGAAGAGGTCCCATTGAATAACTTCTAGTTTTGGAAGATTGAAGATAGAGGACTAGCAAAGGTCCTATAATATATTTCAAAGATCCAAGAGGGAGATATCATTGCAAGACTTCTATGATAGAATATTGAATAAAAGGTCTCATTGAGAAGACCAAAAAGCTACGAGATTGAAGATCCTAGAGAAGAGGTCTCAATAAGAAGGAAGGATAAGGCTAGAAAAGCCTTATTATATATTTTAGAGAAGGCCATTGAAGGAGTTTCAAGGAGAACTCATTGGAGAAATTTAACAGCAAGGAGAATTTTCTTATAGAATATAATTTAGGATAATTATCACCATCCAAAAACAAGCCCAAAAGAAGAAGATTTTGGAAAGGAGTTTACCAAATTTTAGGGGAGGATAATGAAGACCTCAATATAGTCAGGCTCTTGAGAAGAAGGCCACTAGATAGTCCAATATTGAAGCCATAATTTGATAAGGAGGTTGAAGGAGAAAAGAGATAGAGAAACCACCAAATCTAAGATATTTTGGGATTGCCATTGAAGGATTGAAGGTTATTTCAATGATAGGATTTTGTCGAATTTACAAAAAAAGATAGGTCTCTAGGAGATAAATATTAGTTACAATTTAGAGGAGTTTCCTATAAAATTTAATAGATTCAAAGACAACATTTCGAAGGTGAAATTGACTGCATTAGGGCAACAATTAGGGCAACATTACTAGCTATGAAACTTCATATCTAGAGAGTGCATTCTAAAGAAAAATTAAAGCCACCAAACTACAATTTTTGAGTAGAAAGTTAGAGGGTTTCAAAGCTATAAATAGGTAAGCTAAAGAGTTAAGATTTCATCCATTACAGGGAATTTTTTTTGTGAATTCAAATCACCAAGTTATTCATCATCTTCAAAGGTCATTGAAGGTAAGCAACTTTGGTGCAAAAGGTTCATTATTTGAACTTTAGTTATTCGATTCTTTATTAAGTTTCATTAAGCACCATATTATATTTTAAAAGGTGCAAGGATAAGGTTGCATATTAATGTCTTCAAGGAAGTGTAGAAGATAGTTTTTACAAGGGTTATAACCTGCACACAAAAAGGAGTTAGATATATTTTGAAAGAAAGGAAAATATCAACATCCTACCTTCTAGTAAAAGCAAATAATACATTATTCGTAAGTGAAAGTTGCATAGATTATAGTGCATATTTCAAGTTATTTTAAAGAGTTCATTTAGAGGAGCAATAAGGAGAAATTACTATTGCACTATACTAGTTATTAAAGGTGCACTAAGTATTTAAGTTAAGGTAAAAATTAGTGCATTCAAAAGGGCATATTAGTTAAGATCTTGGATTTATTATTGCTAAGTTAACCAAGCAAAGGAGAGAGTTTTCTATAAAGGAATACAACATCAAATCACTTTTTACCACCAAGGAGTAGTGCAAAGAAGCCACCTCATCAAGGAAGAGAGAAATATTGCAAAAGGATATTTAAAGACTTTAAAACTTTACTACAAATTAAGGTATTCTATTCTAACTATTGCAAAGCTATTTGCATTAGATTATTGCACAATATTTCTCTTGTCCTATGTAGCAAAAGAGGAAAAATATAGTGTCTCAAATATACTAAAAAAACAAGCTTATTACATCTACAAAGTGGCCATATATTTATATTAAAGGAGCAAATTTCAAGCTAAGGAAGAGAGCCAATGAAGGGCTCACATTAGCCAAGTTTCAAGGTGTCTAAAGACACCAAATACATCACCAAATCGAGCATCTACAAGCAACATTAACTTGCAACATCAAAACCTACATAAGGAGCCCATCATCCATTGCATATCTATGTAAAAAGGATAGCACAAAGGGTCTATGTAAGGAGCCTATCATCCATTGCAAACCTATGTAAAAAGGATAGTGCTAAGGATAATACATTGCAAGCATAAAGAAGCAAGTTTTAGTGAAAACAAAGGTGCATTACCCAAGCTATAGCTTGGATGAACCACCAACTAAGTGTAGAGAGATTTGAAGCACCAAAATCCACCATTGGAGTACCATATAATCACCATTGCAGTGACATAGAACCATTATTTCTCATTGTAAAGAGTAGCATCACCATTCAACTAAGAGAAAGCATTGAAGACAAGACACATAGTGCATTCATGGGCAAGAAGTATACAAGGAATAAGAGACGTTGAAGGTAGTCTTACATGCAAGGGAAAGGAGAACCACTTAAAATTTAGAGCCAAGATATCTTGTGCCACTTGGCACAACAAATAAGGTGACCATATATTTATTTAATGCCTACGCATGAAAGAAGCACTTATGAGAAAGTAATGCCTAATTTTTGAGCATTAAAAAGCATCATTCAAATTTTATAAGGCATAATAATTATAGCTTATCATTAAATGGAGATATGAGCATTGAAGACATCTAAACCAATTTCCATCAAGAACATAACCCCCAAAGCACCACGTGGCTAGAGTCTCAAGGAGCATCAAAGCATATTTAAGCACCCAACGTTGAAAGAGAGCATAGAAAATTTAAAGCATGTAGTCAAGCATCAATATTAGATTCAAAGTGTAATTAAGGAGGAGGAGAAGGTGTTGGTCCGGCTTTCATGCACAACCCGGGAAAGGATGAAGCAAGGAAGCTCCGGAGACACCCACGGGACGGATCCCACTCACTTTAGGATCTAGCTGGTTATCCAAGGTGCGAGTTACAGAGTTGGGTCGAATGGCTATTCACTCTTTTCCACTTCTAGAATAGATTTCAATATGGACTGCTCTGTTACCTTACAGGGGGTTCTTGAACTTGTTCAGTAGTTGCAAAAGTTGTTGACAATCAGATTTAACTTGAATCCTTGATCTAGCTCTCATGGGTCAGCAGATTTAAATAAAAGACAAACAAAGAAAATAAAAATGGATCATTCACCGAAAACAAAGAGAGGGTAGGGTAAGGCAGAAAGAGAAGTTTATCAAACATCAACTGTAAAACCCTAAACTATCAATCTTATCTATGCTACTAGCTTCACAACAGAACAAATCAAAGAAGAAAGTGTCCAGTCAGTCTAAGATCACTTTCAACTAAGAGCACAAGGCGAAGTGAAACAGATCTAGCAGAAAATTATAAATCCAAGGGCAGTTGGTTAAAACTGGTATCTTTCACCGGCAGCCTAGCTCACACAGTGAAGACAGAGCAATTAGAACAAACTTAACCTCAAATCTGTAATTTCCCCTAGCAGACAATAGAACAACTGAAGCCTAACAACATATTTAAACTTGATAACTCAGATTTACAACATATATCTAACAAACTTTAAATGGAACGGATAACAAAAGAAGATACACTTATCACACTCTGCAAAATATTAGGCTCCTGGCCATGCTATCACAGAAAAGCTAAAGCACATCAACTCCAAGTCCAGAAACAAAGGATTTCACAAAATTTGCAAGAAATTGCTTATAAGCCTTTTATTTCTAAGTCTCCGCCTCCCGCGATTACATTGAGAAGAAGTATTTATAGACTCAGGACAGACCCTGATCTTTTCAGAAATATCTTCTTCTCATAAACTGCAAATCTTATCACATCTAAACCCTAGGACCCGGGTTTTACAATAAAAATCCATTTAAAAATCAAAGTCCGGATAGAACTTAACCCTTCTGCAAATCAGGGGAGTCAGCTGCCATAAATGGAGAAGATAAAATCTAAAGCCACTTGCATTCATCCGTAGCTGCAAATAAATGCCTCCATTAATTCTGCTGGTGAGCCGGATGAGTCACCACTTCTCCATCAATTTGATCTCCGCAAAGCCATCCCGAGTTGAAATTATCTCCATGCTATCAATTCTGTCATAAATTTGCCATTGAATGCTTTCACCGGCATCTTCTCCTCTAGCATGGCGGTCCTTGATCAAATCTGCACTTTAACTTTGCCTTTATGGCCTTTCCCGGTTGTCCCGTAAGTGCCAGATGGAATCCTGCATGAAAGACAAAAAGATTATATTAGCACTTTAAAATCATTAAATCAAAGCTTTAAAGATTAAAACAGATTAAAATCAGCAAAATAAGCTTGCATGTCAGCTTTGCTCTGTCTCATACACGCTTTGACACGTGTCGCTACCCCAGGATGCCTTCTGTTTCCCGTTGGAATGCACTTCTGGTCAACTTTGAGGACTTTCTCTCTCCTGTCACGATTCTGCGACATGTCGCGATTTCGCGACATGTCGCGAAATCGCGACGTCCCAGCTGCATCGGCTACTTCTTCCCCCGTCGGCCGTGAAAATGCGACATGTCACGATTTCGCGACATGTCACGAAATCGCGCCTCCTGCCAGCGGCCGTACAACTTTGCTCCAGCATGTCGCGATTTCGCGACATGCTTGTCTTGCAGGACTTCCTCAAAACGTGCAGCGCGTCGCTACCATTTTTCACCCCTGATTTTGAAACATGCAGCGCATCGCTGCACCCTTTACCTCTCGACTTCGAAACATGCAGCGCATCGCTGCACCCTTTAGCCCATGATTTTGAAACATGCAGCGCATCGCTGCAACTTTACTCGATTTTGTGACATGTCGATCGTCCTTGCTTACTTTTTTTTCCTCGCGTCGCGATTGATTTCTCCTTCTTTCTCTCTCCTCATCGTAGACGATTTTGGACACTTTCCAAAAATGGAAATGTCGCGATATCGTGACATTTCAAAAATGGAAAGTGTCGCGATTTCGCAAATATGAATGTGGATTTTCTTTTTTCTTCCCGTTCGTCCTTCATCTCTCTCTCGATTTGGCCTGGCACTTAGCCGATTTTCATGCATTTTCTCTCTCCTATCGCGAAAATGCGACATGTCACGATTTCGCGACATTTTTCTCCCCGGATTTCTCTCTCCTCATCCTGTAGCGATTTCGCGACGCTTTCCAAAAATGGAAATGTCGCGATATCGCGACACTTCCAAAAATGGAAAGTGTCGCGATTTCGCTACATTTTTCCGACTTAGCTGCATTTGTATTTTCCTGTCGCGATATCGCGACATTTCCAAAAATGGAAGTGTCGCGATATCGCGACACTACCAAAAATGGAAAGTTTGATTTTTCATGAATTTATGCAACTATTTTCTGGATTTTCTCGGTACCGGTGCAAGATTTTCTTTATGCATGAATGATTTCTAGCATGTAAAAAGTGAATTCTTGGATAACACAGCTAGAATGCAAGAAAAAGCACAACTTTAAAAAGGAGGCAAGCAAATTTGGATTTAAAACTTGAAATGATCAAGAGGGTCCCTGCTGCAAAAATGGAATTTCAGAGTTTTCAAGAGGATGGAATCTCATTTTTCAGTGGGGGTGTGTTGCTTCTCAACAAATGGCGATATCTGCGGGTAAAATAGTAGCACTATTTTAGAACCCAAGACTCTGGTTTCAAAACAAAAAGACCATGCATCATGCCTTGCCACAGACATTCTTCGCAATAAATTGACTATTAACTGCTAGCTGTTAAAATTTCCCAAGGACATACTAGGCTGGATTACTTCAAGGAAGATTTCTGATGTGCAATTTCAAAGGGTATAAAACTTTCTTCAAGGATGACTGAATTGAATGATGAACTTGGATTAATCAACTTTTCTAGATTGTAAAAGGGGAAACCGAGTAGAGCTCTGTTTACTAGTTTAGCCTTTTACAGCCTAGACAGAGTTACCCTTTAGATTTACACGACCCAAATTTACAACTGCAAGGCAGAATCTAATATTGGCTGCCTCTTTTAATATATAACTCTTTTTTTTTTTTTTTTTTTTTTTATCTCTCCTCTTGAAATATATCACTATCTGGAATGCTTTAGGGAAATCACAATTTTCTTTTAACACTTGATCAATCGGAGCTGTTTCCAGTCTAGGCATTGATAGCCTCTGTGGATACCCAAATAATTGCATGAACCATAGTCCCCTCTTATAACCAGCTTTTCTTGGATTCCCCAGGAGTTCCTCCAACTAAACAACATAGCAACTTTTCTATCATTAAAACAACTGTGGCAAGTAAGACACAAGATCCAATCATCTCTCTACCTTTGTCCTGAATAACAAAATAGTTCTACTGTTCAGTGCAAGCAGACTATCTCAATTAGAATGATGAACAGCATGGGCATTGGATGGATTGCTGGATTGATCGACTCAGAATAAAACAATTTTTAGCAGGCTGACTTTTCATTGATTGCTCAGGCAGAGGTTTAAAGGACAGAATTTTAGAAGCCAAAGGACTTTGTACAGGCTTCCAAGGACAGACACAGGCTTTAAAGCAAAACAGAATAAAAAAATAAATAAAATAAAAAGAACAAAATAAAACTAAAACAAAGATATAGGAAAAGAAAAGGAAATGCAAGGAAGAAAATAAAAATGTACGAGCAATAAAAGAAACAAACTAAAAGAACGAAGCAAAGCAACTAAAATGTGAGCTGAGCAAAGCTAAGGCAACAACACTGAAATAAACTAAAGCAACTGAAATAAATTAAAGACGGACAGCAAAGAAAAAGAACTGCAATAAAGAACTAAAGCAAATAAAACTAAAACAAAAGACTATACAGACTTAAACAGCAAGCTGACATAAAAAGACAAAGAAAGGAAATAAAAAGCACTGACAAAAGAAATAAACTGCACAAGCTAAAACTGAAAAACTAAAGATTAAAAATTAAGATGAAGCAACTAAAAGAACTGTAGAGCATTAAAATTAAAGAAACAATTAAAGCGTATGACAAAAAATAAAACTGCACTGACAAAGAAATAAAATGAAAAACTTCAAAGCTTATTTACAATGTATACATATGTTACAACTTCCCTTCATACTCAAAAAATGCAGCAGTTGGGAAAGCAGAGAAATGGTGCCTTAAAAAATTTTTGACCATGTGCAAGTAATTTAGAAAAATTACCTTTCAGGTCCTGTTGACGAAATGCACTCCAGACTGTGCTTCAAAAATTTGCTATCTGGGAAAGACTTGTGTTTACTGTCTTCCCTGTCCCATTTGAAAAACAAATCTGCAACTCCTTCAAATTAAACAAATCATATAATAACAAATCATATGATAACATGTTTATGCTTCTAATTGAAGGGTTTGCAGAGTTCTTTCAAAAGGATCTGAATGTAAAAAACCCCGGGGATCAAATACCTTAAAATCTTGACAGACCCAGACCACCACATCTTCAAAATTATGTGACAACTGAAAGAAATCATGTTTTATCTGTATGCCCTGGTTCTTAACAACTTGAACATTTTGTGGTTGTTGTACTGCTTCAATATCCAGGACTTCAATTTTTATCCCTCTAGCAGAATGTTTACAATTTTCCTTTTCACCTGAGCCTTGCTTAGATTTAACCTCATCAATGTGCAATATCCAACTGTCACTGTTGTGATGGTTTAGAGTTGTAACTGTTCTCACCTTCTCAGTTGCCAAATTATAAACTCCAATATCTGCATCAACACAGTTTATAGCCTTTTCTTTGACATTATGTTCAGAAGTTGCAGGCTTATGTTGAGACAGTTCATCAATTCCAAGTTGGCTGACCACATTCATATTTACTATCTTTTCCTCCTTTTCTTGAAATTCAACAGGTGGTCCAGAGTAAGCCTCAATCAAGTTAACCTTCTGTTCAACAATGCGAGGCGGTTCATAGAGGGTGATGTCGGCTTTAAGTTCCCTCATATCCTCAATGATGTTATCCTCCTCAGTTACTTCTGCATAGTGATATTGAATCTCACTTTCATCATCCTCTGATGAGGAAGGATCATTATTAAGTTTTGGACTCTCACATCTCAAATCATAACTGTCCATTTTGAACTGTTGAAAATCTTGCATTTCATCCACGAGAGTCTGTACAAGACTTTCTGTCTCTTCAGGAAAAGTGAAAGAATCTGAAACCCTGGTTGTACTAGTTTTTGGGTGAACTAGAAATATCAATATTTCTTTGATCTCTAGGAAAATTTAACTCACCGGGAAAAACTTCAGATTTGGGTGGTGCCAAATCACAACTGTTCAGTTCAAGCACTTCCACTTTGAACTTGTCAGAACTTTTCTCTGTATTTTGCACATGCTGAGTGGATGTCACAATTAACGGAGTCTCCTTGGGTAGAGCATGACATGTTGGCACTAACTCATGATGTGGAATGGGATCTGGAATAGGCATGTTCTGTGTAACATAGGATATCAAAGGATTGCTCAGAATTTGAGGCCCTAAGCTGTCTTTCAAGAATTAAGGCTTCTTTATAAGCCCCTGCCAGGGTTGTGATATTAATGTCTCTCTTGAGGAAAATAGAGGTCACCGAATCCAATGCATTCTTGTAGATTTCTAAGGCCGATTTGCATTTGGGATGTAATGGCCAGTCATTCTACCGTAAGCTCTTTGGAACCTCATATTGAAAGACACCGACGGTTTCTCCCGACTCTCTCTTGATGCTTGGAAAATTGTTGGTATAACACACTTGGGGTCTATCACTTCCCCAAATTGTGATATAAAAGCTTTCTCTAGATCATCCCAGCTAGTAATGGAATTCTCTGGTGAGGTTTAAAAACCAGTCATAAGCTCCCTCCTGGAGAGTGAACGGGAACAATCTGCAGGCAACATCTTCATGCTGTATATTCAACAATTTTAAAGCATTTTTGAAAGCTAGCAGATGTTCTTCTGCAGTTCTTGTCCCATCATGTTTATATCTGGGGAGATACCTTTCCGGGCTTCTGGGCAGGTCATGGGCTATACCCGGATATTCAAAGCAGTGGGGCCCAACCAATTTGCCATTATTACTTGGTTGACAGTGATGTTCTGAGTTGTAATTGGATAACTGCAAGTGGAGATAAAACTGTTCTTAACAAACCACTGAACTTAAGGCCTTCTCTGGCAATTTTAAAAACTGCACTGACAACTTTCAAAAGCTGTACTGACAATTTAAAAACTACATTGACAATTTACAAAATTGTCCGAAGTTCATCAGTGGGTCCTTCAAATGTGGCTGCTATGCCCTTACAATACTTGAGCTGAGTTCATAGCCCTCCTTCTAGCGCCAATTAGGTTGTTGGTCCGGCTTTCATGCACACCCTGGGAAAGGATGAAGCAAGGAAGCTCCGGAGACACCCACGGGACGGATCCCACTCACTTTAGGATCTAGCTGGTTATCCAAGGTGCGAGTTACAGAGTTGGGTCGAATGGCTATTCACTCTTTTCCACTTCTGGAATAGATTTCAATATGGACTGCTCTGTTACCTTACAGGGGGTTCTTGAACTTGTTCGATAGTTGCAAAAGTTGTTGACATCAGATTTAACTTGAATCCTTGATCTAGCTCTCATGGGTCAGCAGATTTAAATAAAAGACAAACAAAGAAAATAAAAATGGATCATTCACCGAAAACAAAGAGAGGGTAGGGTAAGGCAGAAAGAGAAGTTTATCAAACATCAACTGTAAAACCCTAAACTATCAATCTTATCTATGCTACTAGCTTCACAACAGAACAAATCAAAGAAGAAAGTGTCCAGTCAGTCTAAGATCACTTTCAACTAAGAGCACAAGGCAGAGTGAAACAGATCTAGGAGAAAATTATAAATCCAAGGGCAGTTGGTTAAAATTGGTATCTTTCACCGGCAGCCTAGCTCACACAGTGAAGACAGAGCAATTAGAACAAACTTAACCTCAAATCTGTAATTTCCCCTAGCAGACAATAGAACAACTGAAGCCTAACAACATATTTAAACTTGATAACTCAGATTTACAGCATATATCTAACAAACTTTAAATGGAACGGATAACAAAAGAAGATACACTTATCACACTCTGCAAAATATTAGGCTCCTGGCCATGCTATCACAGAAAAGCTAAAGCACATCAACTCCAAGTCCAGAAACAAAGGATTTCACAAAATTTGCAAGAAATTGCTTATAAGCCTTTTATTTCTAAGTCTCCGCCTCCCGCGATTACATTGAGAAGAAGTATTTATAGACTCAGGACAGACCCTGATCTTTTCAGAAATATCTTCTTCTCATAACTACAAATATTATCACATCTAAACCCTAGGACCCGGGTTTTACAATAAAAATCCATTTAAAAATCAAAGTCCGGATAGAACTTAACCCTTCTGCAAATCTGGGGAGTCAACTGCCATAAATGGAGAAGATAAAATCTAAAGCCACTTGCATTCATCCGCAGCTGCAAATAAATGCCTCCATTAATTCTGTTGGTGAGCCGGATGAGTCACCACTTCTCCATCAATTTGATCTCCGCAAAGCCATCCTTGAGTTGAAATTATCTTCATGCTATCAATTCTGCCATAAATTTGCCATTGAATGCTTTTACCGGCTTCTTCTCCTCTAGCATGGCGGTCCTTGATCAAATCTGCACTTTAACTTTGCCTTTATGGCCTTTCCCGGTTGTCCCGTAAGTGCCAGATGGAATCCTGCATGAAAGACAAAAAGATTATATTAGCACTTTAATAATCATTAAATCAGAAGCTTTTAAACATTAAAAATAGATTAAAATCAGCTAAAAAGCTTGCATGTCGGCTTCTGCTCTGTCTCATACACGCTTTGACACGTGTCGCTACCCCAGGATGCCTTCTGTTTCCCGTTGGAATGCACTTCTGGTCAACTTTGAGGACTTTCTCTCTCCTACCGCGATTATGCGACATGTCACGATTTCGCGACATGTCGTGAAATCACGACGTCCCCAGCGCATCGGCAACTTCTTCCCCTGTCGACCGCGAAAATGCGACATGTCACGATTTCGCGACATGTCATGAAATCGCGCCTCCTGCCAGCTGTCGTACAACTTTGCTCCAGCATGTCACGATTTCGCGACATGCTTGTCTTGCAGGACTTCCTCAAAACGTGCAGCGCGTCGCTACCATTTTCACCCTTGATTTTGAAACATGCAGGATGTCGCACCTTACCTCTCGACTTGAAACATGCGGCGCATCGTGCACTTTCCCGCGATTTTGAGACGTCGGATCGCGCAACTTTTGGACTTGGTCAATTTTTGATTCTTCAGCCCACTTTCTCTCTCCTACGAAAATGCGAAATGTCGCGATTTCGTGACATGTCAAAATGCGCCCTTCCGTCTGCTTGCTTCTCTCTCCAAAATTGTCGCGATTTCGCGACATGTCGGAAATCGCGACCTTTCTGGCACTTAGCGGATTTTCATGCATTTTCTCTCTCCTATCGTGAAAATGCGACATGTCGCGATTTCGCGACATTTTTCTCCCCGGTTTTCTCTCTCCTCATCCTGTAGCGATTTTGCGACGCTTTCCAAAAATGGAAATGTCGCGATATCGCGACACTTCCAAAAATGGAAAGTGTCGCGATTTCGCTACGCTTTTCTGACTTAGCTGCATTTGTATTTTCCTGTCGCGATATCGCGACATTTTCGAAAATGGAAGTGTCGCGATATCGCGACACTACCAAAAATGGAAAGTTTGATTTTTCATGAATTTATGCAACTGTTTTCTGGATTTTCTCGGTACCGGTGCAAGATTTGGCTTAAGCATGAATGATTTCTAGCATGTAAAAAGTGAATTCTTGGATAACACAGCTAGAATGCAAGAAAAAGCACAACTTTAAAAAGGAGGCAAGCAAATTTGGATTTAAAACCTGAAAGGATCAAGAGGGTCCCTGCTGCAAAAATGGAATTTCAGAGTTTTCAAGAGGATGGAATCTCATTTTTCAGTGGGGGTGTGTTGCTTCTCAACAAATGGCGATATCTGCGGGTAAAATAGTAGCACTATTTTAGAACCCAAGACTCCGGTTTCAAAACAAAAAGACCATGCATCATGCCTTGCCAAAGACATTCTTCACAATAAATTGACTGTTAACTGCTAGCTGTTAAAATTTCCCAAGGACATACTAGGCTGGATTACTTCAAGGAAGATTTCTGATGTGCAATTTCAAAGGGTATAAAACTTTCTTCAAGGATGACTGAATTGAATGATAAACTTGGATTAATCAACTTTTCTAGATTGTAAAAGGGGAAACCGAGTAGAGCTCTGTTTACTAGTTTAGCCTTTTACAGCCTAGACAGAGTTACCCTTTAGATTTACACGACCCAAATTTACAACTGTAGGCGAGAATCTAATATTGAGTTGCCTCTTTTAATATGTCAACTCTTTTTTTTCTTTTTTTTTTTTTTATCTCTCCTTCTGAAATATATCACTATCCGGAAGACTTTAGAGAAATCACAATTTTCTTTTATCATTTGATCAATCCGGAACTGTTTCGAGTCTAGGCATTGATAGCCTCCTGGGATACCCAAATAATTGCATGAACCATAGTCCCCTCTTATAACCAGACTTTTCTTGGATTCCCCAGGAGTTCCTCCAACTAAACAACATAGCAGCTTTTCTATCATTAAAACAACTGTGGCAAGTAAGACACAAGATCCAATCATCTCTCTACCTTTGTCTTGAATAACAAAATAGTTCTCTTGTTCGATGCAAGCGAGACTATCTCAATTAGAATGGTGAACAGCATGGGGCATTGGATTGTGGATTGATCGACTTAGAATAAAACAATTTTCAGCAGGCTGACTTTTCATTGATTGCTCAGGCAGAGGTTAAAGGACAGAATTTTAGAAGCCAAAGGACTTTGTACAGGCTTCCAAGGACAGGCACAGGCTTCTAAAGCAAAACAGAATAAAAAGACTAGCAGAATAAAAGGAATAAAATAAGCAAAGCAACAAAAAAAAACTGAAACAAAGATATACGGACAAAGAAAAGGAAATGCGAGGAAGAAAATAAAAACTGTACGAGCAATAAAAGAAATAAACTAAAAGAAGGAAGCAAAGCAACTAAAGCTGACTAGAAAAGCTAAACTGAACAACTGAAATAAACTAAAGCAAGAAATAAACTAATAAAGAAAAAGAAGCGCAATAAAGAACTAAAGCAAATAAAACTGAAACAAAAGTAGACTTAAAAGAAAAGTGACATAAAAAGACAAAGAAAGGAAATAAAAAGCACTGACAAAAGAAATAAACAGCACAAGCTAAAACTGAAAAACTAAAGACTAAAAATTAAGATGAAGCAACTAAAAGAACTACAGAGCATTAAAATTAAGCGAAACAGATTAAAACTGTACGGACATTTAAGAAATAAAAGCACTGACAAAGAAATAAAATTGAAAAACTTCAAAGCTTATTTACAATGTATACATATGTTACAACTTCCCTTCATACTCAAAAAATGCAGCAGTTGGGAAAGCAGAGAAATGGTGCCTTAAAAATTTTTGACCATGTGCAAGTAATTTAGAAAAATTACCTTTCAGGTCTTGTTGACGAAATGCACTCCAGACTGTGCTTCAAAAATTTGCTATCCGGGAAAGACTTGTGTTTACTGTCTTCCCTGTCCCATTTGAAAAACAAATCTGCAACTCCTTCAAATTAAACAAATCATATAATAACAAATCATATGATAACATGTTTATGCTTCTAATTGAAGGGTTTGCGAGTTCTTTCAAAAGATCTGAATGTAAAAAACCCCCGAGGATCAAATACCTTAAAATCTTGACAGACCCAGACCACCACATCTTCAAAATTATGTGACAACTGAAAGAAATCATGTTTTATCTGTATGCCCTGGTTCTTAACAACTTGAACATTTTGTGGTTGTTGTACTGCTTCAATATCCAGGACTTCAATTTTTATCCCTCTAGAAGAATGTTTACAATTTTCCTTTTCACCTGAGCCTTGCTTAGATTTAACCTCATCAATGTGCAATATCCAACTGTCACTGTTGTGATGGTTTAGAGCTGTAACTGTTCTCACCTTCTCAGTTGCCAAATTATAAACTCCAATATCTGCATCAACACAGTTTATAGCCTTTTCTTTGACATTATGTTCAGAAGTTGCAGGCTTATGTTGAGACAGTTCATCAATTCCAAGTTGGCTGACCACATTCATATTTACTATCTTTTCCTCCTTTTCTTGAAATTCAACAAGTGGTCCAGAGTAAGCCTCAATCAAGTTAACCTTTTGTTCAACAATCTGAGGCAATTCATAGAGGGTGATGTCAGCTTTAAGTTCCCTCATATCCTCAATGATGTTATCCTCCTCAGTTACTTCTGCATAGTGATATTGAATCTCACTTTCATCATCCTATGATGAGGAAGGATCATTATTAGGTTCCGGACTCTGACATCTCAAATTATAACTGTCCATTTTGAACTGTTGAAAATCTTGCATTTCATCCACGAGAGTCTGTACAAGACTTTCTGTCTCTTCGGGAAAAGTGAAAGAATCTGAAACCCTGGTTGTACTGTTTTTGGGTGAACTAGAAATATCAATATTTCTTTGATCTCTAGGAAAATTTAACTCACCAGGAAAAACTTCAGATTTGGGTGGTGCCAGATCACAACTGTTCACTTCAAGCTCTTCCACTTTGAACTTGTCGAAACTTTTCTCTCGTATTTTGCACATCGTTGAGTGGATGTCACGATTAACGGAGTCTCCTTGGGTAGAGCATGACATGTTGGCACTAACTCATGATGTGGAATGGGGTCTGGAATAGGCATGTTCTGTGTAACATAGGATATCAAAGGATTGCTCAGAATTTGAGGCCCTAACTGTCTTTCAAGAATTAAGGCTTCTTTATAAGCCCCTGCCAGGGTTGTGATATTGATGTCTCTCTTGAGGAAAATAGAGGTCACCGAATCCAATGCATTCTTGTAGATTTCTAAGGCCAGATTTGCATTTGGGATGTAATGGCCGGTCATTCTACCGTAAGCTCTTTGGAACCTCATATTGAAAGACTCTGACAGTTTCTCCCGACTCTCTCTTGATGCTTGGAAAATTGTTGGTATAACACACTTGGGGTCTATCACTTCCCCAAATTGTGATATAAAAGCTTTCTCTAGATCATCCCGGCTAGTAATGGAATTCTTTGGTGAGGTTTAAAAACCAGTCATAAGCTCCCTCCTGGAGAGTGAACGGGAACAATCTGCAGGCAACATCTTCATCTTGTATATTCAACAATTTTAAAGCATTTTTGAAAGCTAGCGAGATGTTCTTCTGCGAGTTCTTGTCCCATCATGTTTATACCTAGGGAGATATCTTTCCGGACTTACGGGCAGGTCATGGGCTATACCGGGATATTCAAAGCGGTGGGGCCCAACCAATTTGCCATTATTACTTGGGCGACGGTGATGTTCCGAGTTGTAATTGGATAAGCGCAAGTGGATGATAGAAGCTGTTCTTAACACCTTGAAGGCCTTCTCTGGCAATTTTAAAAGATGACAACTTTCAAAATAATAGACAATTTAAAAATGGAGTTCATGTGGGTCCTTCAAATGTTGCTGTTAGGTCCTTACAATACTTGAACCGAGTTCAGGCCCTCCTTCTAGCGCCAATTAGGTGTTGGTCCGGCTTTCATGCACACCCGGGAAGGATGAAGCAAGGAAGCTCCGGAGACACCCACGGGATGGATCCCACTCATCTTTAGGATCTAGTTGGTTATCCAAGGTGCGAGTTACAGAGTTGGGTCGAATGGCTATTCACTCTTTTCCACTTCCGGAATAGATTTCAATATGGACTGCTCTGTTACCTTACAGGGGGTTCTTGAACTTGTTCAGTAGTTGCAAAAGTTGTTGACCATCAGATTTAACTTGAATCCTTGATCTAGCTCTCATGGGTCAGCGATTTAAATAAAAGACAAACAAAGAAAATAAAAATGGATCATTCACTGAAAACAAAGAGAGGGTAGGGTAAGGCGAGAAAGAGAAGTTTATCAAACATCAAGCTGTAAAACCCTAAACTATCAATTTTATCTATGCTACTAGCTTCACAACAAAAAAAATCAAAGAAGAAAGTGTCCAGTCGGTCTAAGATCACTTTCAACTAAGAGCACAAGGCAGAGTGAAACAGATCTAGCAGAAAATTATAAATCCAAGGGCAGCTGGTTAAAACTGGTATCTTTCACCGGCGGCCTAGCTCACACAGTGAAGACAGAGCAATTAGAACAAACTTAACCTCAAATCTGTAATTTCCCCTAGCAGACAATAGAACAACTGAAGCCTAACAACATATTTAAACTTGATAACTCAGATTTACAGCATATATCTAACAAACTTTAAATGGAACGGATAACAAAAGAAGATACACTTATCACACTCTGCAAAATATTAGGCTCCTGGCCATGCTATCACAGAAAAGCTAAAGCACATCAACTCCAAGTCCAGAAACAAAGGATTTCACAAAATTTGCAAGAAATTGCTTATAAGCCTTTTATTTCTAAGTCTCCGCCTCCCGCGATTACATTGAGAAGAAGTATTTATAGACTCAGGACAGACCCTGATCTTTTCAGAAATATCTTCTTCTCATAACTGCAAATCTTATCACATCTAAACCCTAGGACCCGGGTTTTACAATAAAAATCCATTTAAAAATCAAAGTCCGGATAGAACTTAACCCTTCTGCAAATACTGGGAGTCAATTGCCATAAATGGAGAAGATAAAATCTAAAGCCACTTGCATTCATCCGCAATTGCAAATAAATGCCTCCATTAATTCTGCTGGTGAGCCGGATGAGTCACCACTTCTCCATCAATTTGATCTCCGCAAAGCCATCCTTGAGTTGAAATGGTCTTCATGCTATCAATTCTGCCATAAATTTGTCATTGAATGCTTTTACCGGCTTCTTCTCCTCTAGCATGGCGGTCCTTGATCAAATCTGCACTTTAACTTTGCCTTTATGGCCTTTCCCGGTTGTCCCGTAAGTGCCAGATGGAATCCTGCATGAAAGACAAAAAGATTATATTAGCACTTTAATAAACATTAAATCAGAAGCTTTAAACATTAAAACAGATTAAAATCAGCAAAATAAGCTTGCATGTCGGCCTCTGCTCTGTCTCATACACGCTTTGACACGTGTCGCTACCCCAGGATGCCTTCTGTTTCCCGTTGGAATGCACTTCTGGTCAAATTTGAGGACTTTCTCTCTCCTATCGCGATTATGCGACATGTCGCGATTTCGTGACATGTCGCGAAATCGCGACGTCCCGAGCGCATCGGCTACTTCTTCCCCCGTCGGCCGCGAAAATGCGACATGTCACGATTTCGCGACATGTCACGAAATCGCGCCTCCTGCCAGCTGCCGTACAACTTTGCTCCAACATGTCGCGATTTCGCGACATGCTTGTCTTGCAAGACTTCCTCAAAACGTGCAGCGCGTCGCTACCATTTTCACCCTTGATTTTGAAACATGCAGCGCATCGCTGTAGCCTTTACCTCTCGACTTCGAAACATGCAGCGCATCGCTGCACCCTTTAGCCCGCGATTTTGAAGCACGGCGATCGTGAACTTTTGGACTTAGGTCAATTTTTGATTCTTCAGCCACATTTCTCTCTCCTACGGAAAATGCGAAATGTCACGATTTCGCGACATGTCAAAATGTGCTCTTCGTATGATTTCTTCTCTCTCCAAAAGCTGTCGCGATTTCGCGACATGTCGTGAAATCGCGACCTTTCTGGCACTTAGCCGATTTTCATGCATTTTCTCTCTCCTATCGTGAAAATGCGACATGTCGCGATTTCGCGACATTTTTCTCCCCGGCTTTCTCTCTCCTCATCTCGGTAGCGATTTTGCGACGCTTTCCAAAAATGGAAATGTCGCGATATCGCGACACTTCCAAAAATGGAAAGTGTCGCGATTTCGCTACGTTTTTCCGACTTAGCTGCATTTGTATTTTCCTGTCGCGATATCGCGACATTTCCGAAAATGGAAGTGTCGCGATATCGCGACACTACCAAAAATGGAAAGTTTGATTTTTCATGAATTTATGCAACTGTTTTCTGGATTTTTCTCGGTACCGGTGCAAGATTTGGCTTAAGCATGAATGATTTCTAGCATGTAAAAAGTGAATTCTTGGATAACACAGCTAGAATGCAAGAAAAAGCACAACTTTAAAAAGGAGGCAAGCAAATTTGGATTTAAAACCTGAAAGGATCAAGAGGGTCCCTGCTGCAAAATGGAATTTCAAAGTTTTCAAGAGGATAGAATCTCATTTTTCAGTGGGGGTGTGTTGCTTCTCAACAGAAGGATCGATGAAAATGCATGATCTTTAATGCCTGAGCTTCAGTTCCACTGAATGATCAGCAAGTTGTAGAGACCCCGAGTTGTCATGGCAGATTTTCTTTCAGCGGATTTCTCGGAGGATGGACCAATGAGTTGATGCTAGCTAAGATCTTTGTTGTACTATTGTAACAAGATTATGTGTATTGTTTCTTGATTATTGTAATAAGAAAACTATAAGTAGAGGTCGAACCCTCATTTTGAAGGGTCGGCTCTAGCGTGTTTGCCTATGCTATTGTAAATATTCCTAAAGAGCTGAATGAAAGGAGCAATACATTGATCTTCACCTCAAGTTCGTGTTCTCATGCTTGATGTCAGAGGTTCAGATTTCATAGTTGCATTTCTATAAATACTTAGATGGTTAGTTTGTGCCTGTTTTGGATTACTAGTTGTTGTGAGTAATTGAAATCTGCTTTGAGTTCGTTCTGTGTTATTGGAAAGTATATTTCTATAAAATCTAAGTGTTTGGTGAATTTTGTTATTTGGATTATCATTCCCTGGGTATTGAAATTGCTTGCTATAACATTTCTCTGTTATGCTTTAATATATGAAATGATCTATTGTGAGATAAATGTTGATCTGAGTGTATGTCCTTAATATGGTTTTTTGGGAGCTTTTTATGATGGTGCAATGTTGTTAACCTATCCGTCCATTATTATCTACATCTCTCTAACCCTAACCTTCTCTTACCCTAAAATCCAAACCCTAAGTGAGCATAATTGTGTCAACAACCTGCTAAGTTGACAAGGAACCAACCTACTCTGGAGGTTGGATCGAAAACTCCTATTTTGGTCCATCCAATGTTGAGTGTTGAGTTGCAGCTATCGGGTGCAAGCCTGGATAGAAACTAGGAAGATAGACAACTGCAGTACTAAGTGAAAACTTGGTGCAATTCAGTGCCCAATAGTTTTTGGCACGCCCGATGGGACCAGTTCACAAGGAACATGAAACCCATCAAAAGAGTTATTGTTATCTCAACCCGAAGGAATCAAGATTGGGTGAATTGTCTTGACCTTGTTAGCGGAGAAAAGAAAGTTCACCTGGTGACTCCCTAGTCATAAGACCCTAAAAAAGTATTGTAGACCAGTACCCTTTCATGTATACCAGGTCTTTCAAGAGGAACAACCTTGATTATTTCTTTCATTGTGAGTTACCTCAGAGAGGGGCTATTGTTATCAGAAGTTTGGATCAAGATTTTATTGAAGAAGAAGAGCTTCTGGAAGAAAACCCAATAGTTCCCCCAAGAAGACCTACAGCCAGAAACATGGCACATAATGTGGCTCCTAATCAGCCACTTCAGAAGTACCCTAACTAGGATTCAACTAGGCCCCTTAGATTAGCACAAATGGATGCCATTCCCTAGGCTGTATCTAAGGCAACCCCCACGTATGATGGATTTGGGAAAATAGCTTACGAGCACTGCCAAGATATCCTAAATCTGGCAGTAATCCACAACATAAAAGAAGAAAATATTATTGTCATAATTCTAGCCCTGTCCTTTCATGGAAAGATATTGCATTGGTTCAGAACTCTGGAAGATAATTCTATCACTTCATGGCAATATTTGGCTGAGCCATTCATAGAAGAATTTAATGAATCTACTGATCCTTTTTCCCTGTTGAATCAGTTTACAACCATGCAAAAAACCCAACAAGAAACTGTCTCAGACTTCAATTTGAGATTTAGTAGAACATGGAAGAGAATTCCCCCCACTGCTAGACCAGCTACATGTTTGGCTTATATGTATTATATACGTGCCCTGGGATCAGAGCTAGGTTTGCAAACACAACAATATGGAGTAGAAACCTTCCCCCAAGTTTATAATGCAGCCATCCATGCTGAAAATATCCTAATCAATGTGGGAAGAATTCCCCCAAAATCGTGTTACCCTATAACTCAGAAACCAATAGTGGCCATGAGCAATCCACAAAGTCCTCCTACATGGACCCCCTTTCTTTACCATCTCCATCTCCACAAATGAATCTGATTCCTTGGTCTAAACTTGTATCCTCCACACCTCCTTTTCCTCCCCTTCCTTCTCAACCTTCTCAAGAATTGTCTGCTATTCTGGATATACAAAATACCATGAAAACTTTGAGTAATAGAATGAATTCAATGGAAAAGAGAGATCAAGAAAGGTCACAATAGAGGATATTCCCATATGTGAACAAAGATCAAAGGCCTGGTCCTAGTAATAGTACTGGGGTTAGGGTGAATGCAGCATATGAGGAGCCAGAGTGTTCTGCAGATACCACTCTTGCAAATGTTTGGTGTTTGGTATGCAATGACCCCCATGACTCACAATCTTGTGTGATGTATCAACACCATGTTCAACAAGCTATGGATCAAGCTGAAAGGAATCAGAAGGGGAGGGTTAATATGTTATGGCACCCTGATCAGATCATGGCCGAAAAAGAGTTGGATGAAGAAAGCCCAATTGTTGTTATGACAAGATCTGGAAAGAAAGCTTTACAAGTAGACCCCCAGAATATGGGACAATTCTAGGTCCCTTCTCAAAAGAAAGCTGACTCCCCCCTCAAAGCAGTGACACTTTTCCTATCCCTCAAGCTAGAGGGAAGGAGAAGACAAATAGTCTCCCTAAAAATCTCAAAAGAGAAACAGAAGGAGACAGAATGAGATCCAAGGGTGAGGATCAAGAAAGGCTCAGGTTCCCCTCTATTACCAAAAGATAAATATTAGAGGCAACCCAACAATACAAAAGGAAATATGGTGAGCCAGACAGAGGGCTGGAAAGACTATCCCTGACCAAGTCTGAGTACAACATTGTTGAGGAGATGAAAAGGATTCCATCAAAAGCTAGCCTATATGACACTCTTTTCATCTCGGGCTAGATTGACCTGCTTAAAGCTTCCCTCAGCAAAAATCCCTAGAATAGACCAACCACCACCATCCTCAGTATACCACCAGAAAAGAGAGAAATGACACCTGCTATTCTAAAAAACAAACCTCCCCCTTTCTACATATCCTTAAGAATGGAAGGATGGGTAGTCCAAAATTGTATGATTGATTCAGGAGCATCAACCACAGTTATGCCTAAGGCGGTCTGTGAAGAAATGGGTATGGAATATACCCGGTCTTGTCCTGGAGTGTTGCAATTAGATGGGACACCTATCAAAATAGTTGGGGTTATTAAATATGTACTGATGAGGTTGCACAGAGCTCCCGAGGTAATAGTGGTGCAGGAAATAGTGGTGGTGGACTTGGAACCTTATTTCGGGTTATGCCTCTCAAGAGAATTTACTACAAAACTAGGAGGATGTATGTACATGGATTATTCTAGCATGGTAATCCCTTTCAAAGGAAAAAGGATAAGGATAACACCTGAGAAACCAGTTGCTTATCATATTGAAAAAATTGAAGAGGATCTGTGCAATCTTAATCCTGTGGAGGAATTTGAGCTAGTGGAAAACATTGAAGAGCTAGACATTGAAGATGAGTTGCCTTTCAGAGAAGACTATAGTCAATTTGGAACTGGTATGGGTACATACAACATCACAACTAAACTGGAAAAGAAACTCCCTGCTATTTCTAATCAATCCCTAAGAAACAAAGAAACATGGGTTATGCATTTTGATGGTGCTAAATGTAGAAATGGTGCAGGGACTGGTGTGGTTCTACAATCACAGTCTGAAGGGATAAATAATTTTTCTTATAGACTGACATGGTCATGTACCAACAATGCTGCAGAATACGAGGCTTTGTGCCTCGGATTGATGCAAGAAGAAAGCATGGGCATCAAGATTTTGAACATATATGGTGATTCTGAGTTGATAGTCCATCAGGTAAGGAATAAGTGCAGCAGTAAGCACCATTACTTGAAAGCTTACAGAAATAGGGTATGGGACCTAATGGATTCATTTGATGCCCTGAATCTAAGTTTTGTGCCTAGAGAAGATAATCACCTAGCAGATTCATTGGAAACAAAGGGAGCTAATTTCAATCCTCCTGTAGATTTTGGAACTAAGAAGACCAAGGGAATTAAAATGGTTTTCAGACCTGCAGTGCCAGACAAGCAGATATTCTGGCAGGTTTTTGAAAGTGATGAACAAATTCTAGATTTTATGATAAGAGAAGCATGCTTCTCAACTATCCAAGAGGAAGACTTGGAGGAAATAGATCAGCAAGACTTTATCCAACTAAGAAAAAATCATATCCCAAGGGGATTGGTCACCCTTGAAAGTCTATTTGATAATGAAGATAGAAAGAAGGTTGGAGCTATGAAGGTCGGTAAAAATATCTATAAAGAAGTGGAGGTCGGAATAGGAAAGAAGCTCAATGTTGGGATCCAGTGTTCACCTGAGGAAGCAGAGGAGATTAAATATTTATGCTTAAAATACCAAGACACTGTGGCTTGGTCATATGAAGACCTTAAGGTGTATGACAAAAATATTATCCAACATACTATCGAGTTAGAACCCGATGCTAAACCATTCGAAAAAAATAGAGGCCTATCAATCCGAGGATAGAAGCCATTATGAGAGAGGAACTCTTAAAGCTACTGAAGGCTAGGATAATATATCCAATAAAACATTCCACTTGGGTAGCCAATTTGGTACCCGTAAGAAAGAAGAATGGGGATATACGCCTATGTGTAGATTTTAGAAATCTGAATCAAGCATCCCTCAAGGATCACTACCCCCTCCCTCAGATTGACCAGATCTTACAAGTTGTAGCTGGAGTGAAAATATTCTCACTATTGGATGGTTACTCTGGATATAACCAAATTTGGGTAAAAGATGAAGACCAATACAAAACAACATTCACCACAAAATGGGGTACATTTGCCTATCAGAGAATGCCCTTTGGGCTGTCTAATGTTGGAGCTACATTTCAGAGGGCCATGGACTATGCCTTTGGTACACTTATAAACAAAGTTATTCTGATTTACCTGGATGACATGACGGTCTTTTCTCATGATAAAAATGATCATCTATCTCATTTGGAACAGGTTTTTCAAAAATGCAGAGAATTTGGTATCTCACTTAATCCTAAGAAGTCATTCTTTGCAGTACATGAGGGAAAACTATTAGGCCATGTGGTCTCAAAGGAAGGTATGGCCATAGATCCAAAAATAATTGGAGCAATTCTAGCTATTCCTTTGCCTACTAATCAGAAGACCTTGCAGTCTTTCTTAGGTCAAATCAATTTCGTCAGGAAATTCATTTTTGATTTTGCACAAAAAGTGAGGCCTATATCTGAACTACTCAAGAAAAAGGTAGAGTTCAAGTGGACTGAGGTTAGGAAGCAAGCTTTTGAGGTCATCAAGAAATCCATTGCAACAGCCCCAGTCTTGATAAATCCTGATTTCACTAAATATTTTATTCTCTATGCTTATGGAGCTGAAGAAAGCTATGCCTCGGTACTCACCCAGAAAGATAGTCAAGGGGATGAGCACCCTGTGTTCTTTTGGAGTCAAAATTTACATGATTATCAGGTAAAATATAACTTTATTGAAAGACAAGTGTTCACTATAATGAAGTCGCTAAAGAAGTTTAGACAATATCTGGTACAGAGCAAAACCCTGGTATATGTGGTTCATCCAGATGTAAGAAGTTTTATTTTACAAGGTGACTTGGGAGATAAAAGGGCTGGTTGGATTACTAAGATCCAAGAATATGATGTGGAGATACGTCCCACCAAGCTGGTAAGAGGTAGAGCCTTGTGCCAAGGATTGACAGATGCTTCAACATTGGCCAAAATGACCGCTTGTCAGATAACAGAAGAAGATCAAATAGAGATTGTACACACTCCAGATTCTGATTGGATTGAGCAAATGACTAGGTATTTCCAAACCAGGATCTACCCACCTGATCTAAATTCTTCTCAAAGAAGGAGGTATAGACTTCATGCTCTAAAATATGTATTACTACCTAAAGGGTTGTTCAAAAGAAACTTGGATGGTATTCTCCTGAAATGTTTGAAGGAGGACCAACAAAAAAGAGTCATTGAAGAATTTCATGGAGGGTCAGTAGGTGGTCATGGCTCAGGAAGAATTACGGCTTTGAAGATAATAATAGTAGGCTATTATTGGCCTACTGTGTTCAATGATGCTTTTAAAATTACCCAGGCTTGTGATAAGTGTCAGAGGTACGTTGGAAGAACAAGAAATGTTGCCTCTCCCCTGAAGCCTATTCAAGTTGAAGAGCCTTTCCAACAATGGGGATTAGATTTTATAGGAGTTATAAATCCTAATTCTTTAGTAGAGCACAAGTTTATCTTGATAGCTATAGATTATCTTACCAGATGGGTAGAGGCCATTCCTACAAAGAAGGCAGACCAGGAAGTTGTGATCAACTTTATGGAGAGTTTGATTTCCAGATTTGGAGTCCCGAAAGCTTTGGTGAGTGATAATGGCCCTGCTTTCATAGGAGCCAAGTACATCGAGTTTGCCAACAAGTATGGCATCACTCTTAAAAATACTTCAAATTATTATCCACAAGGTAATGGACTTGCAGAATCTACCAATAAAAACCTATTAAGGATTTTGAGAAAATATTTGGAAGGTAACAAAAGGAGTTGGCACCTATTGCTCAACCATGCTCTATGGGTAGACATGATTACTATTAAAAATTCCATCAAAACTTCTCCTTATGCATTGGTATATGGAAAAGAGGTGGTATTACCGATTCACTTAGAGATCCCAACACTTAAGCTTGTCAATACAAAAGAAGAATTAGAGGATGATCCAGTTAAAACCAGGTTGACACACTTGTTGTGATTGGAAGAGAGCAGGACTCAAGCATATGATCATTTTCAAAAGCACTCATCAGACATTAAAGCATGGTTTGATAAAAAGGCCAGGTTCAGAAAACTCCAAGTTGGAGACTCAGTTCTCAGGTGGAATGTTGACAGGGCAAAACCAGGCAAACATGAAAAGTTTGATTCCTTTTGGGATGGTCCTTTCGAAATAGTGGAAGCTAAAGAGTCTAATGTATTTCAGTTGAAGGATCCAGAGGGAAACATACAACCAATTCCGGTGAATGGTTTCCACCTTAAGCTCTACTATATGTAAGAAGTAAGCTCATTGTAACATATGTATATACATTGTACAAATATTTCCCCTTCCTTTATGCACTTTGTAATTAGTTATTTTTCAAAGAAATGCTAAAAAAAAGAAGAGAGAGAGAAGAAATTTTGCAAGAAATGATTAAGTGTTGGCCAAAATGCATGGTAATGTTCCATTCCGCACACGGTGCTGAGTACTCTCCGGAATGGCGTTCCGCTCTCAAGTCCGCATGGTTAAATCTAGATTTCCGTGGAGTGGTCTATCAGTTTCTATCCTGCATAAATAAGGACAAAGAATGGTGCTAATCTGGGAACCTTTCAAAGTTGGAGATAGCCGAAGCGGAATCGAGGTAGTGTGCCATGCGTGCAAGCTTCAAGTACCAAAGTGGACTCAGAAGGTTCTTAAGACACTGAGTGGAATCAGGCCAAAGCCGAACAACAAGTCCCAATCTGACACGTGGAGGCTAAAGAGTGCTCCCACATTTAATTCTAACAAACTCATGCATGAACCAAAGAGTAGCCAAAGGGATGCGATGAGCTGGCAGCACAATTTCAAAATTTGACCAATAAGAAGATAGGACGTCACCTTTGAGCCACCAAAGAAATAATGAAAAGGATTGAAACGTGTGCCAACAAAGATATCGCGCAACAACTGCATTAATGGTGAAAGATACGCGGGCTCCAGAGGAGAGAAGTAATGAAAAGCATACACGAAATTCATTAGGAAACCCCTTGTGCCTATAGGAAGGGAGAAAGGTACAATGATACCTTGGAGAATTTTTTGCAAATTGGAAGGATGAAGTGTGCTACTATTAGGATGGCACCCAAAAAGTCATCCACCGAATTATCAAAGATAGCGACGAGATTGCAGGTTCATGTACATCGGACCAGTCGAGTCGTAGATACAGTAATGACAAGAGTAAGAAGGACCCACCTCAGGACAGATTTCAAATTTCCATATTTTGAAGGAAAGCCAATGCGATGACAAGGTATGATAGCCATAAAATCCTTTTTGTTCTCTTATATCTATGATTTTGTGCACCACTACCCCGAACTAGTCTCTACTATGATTCAATTCTATGATTCTGAAAATAGAACAGTCAAAACCCCTATGGGCACTCCCCTATTTTCCATCACAAGAGAGACTTGCTATGAGTTATTTGTCATAGGGGTAGGCCCATCCTCAGAGCTCAGATCATTTAACATAGCAGAGCTTGACAGAGCTTACACTAACATGATGGCCTCAGAGGAAAAAATGGAGGCACTAGAAAAATGGCTTCATTTTAATTTTATAAGGATAAGGAATCAAGATGAAATGCCCAAAGTCCCAATTCACATTGATGAATTTGCAAACCCAAAATTATTTTCTATGTTGGCTTGTATGGAGGGTTTGGACTCTAACAGGATGGTTCATGGTTGGCAAATTGCCATGGCATATTGTATTTCTGATGAAAGGATGTACAAAAAGGACGCGAGAGAGAGAGGTACCAGAGTAATTTACTTTGATTGGCCAACTTTTCTCGCTCAAAGGATCCATGAGCAAATGGTAAACATGAAGAAGGGTGTTGGTGCTCCCAGTTTTAGACATTGCTCGAGTCTGGTGTGGATGTTCTATGCAGCCATCAAAAGCAGAATGTCATGGATCCCGACTAAGGATAAAACCAGTGATGGAGAACCCTTGTCGGTCTATTATTGGATGGATTGTTTGAAGAGCAGTAAGTCCTATTATAGATTCAACTTGGAATTTTTGGAACCTGCCCTAAAAATAATGTACAATGAGTGCCCTAGGTTGCCCTCCTTAGCTAAGCAAATTTTGAGGAAAGAATACGCTGAGGAAGGATATTGGTATCTACTAACAGAGGGCACAATAATCAGGTTATATGGTTTCATAGGTAAACCCTTTCTCCTACCTCACTTTGTCACAGAGAGGCTATTTTCCCTGGAATACCTAAGGCAGGTGGTGTACATTGACGCAAGCTACGGTTCTAGAAGGAAGAAGAAGTCTTTAATTACTTACCGCACTAAAAATAATATTATCGTATCCGAGTGGCAGGGCCAACAAATCGATCAGTACCTTGATAGATTAGGTCTATTTTATATTCCTCAGAGATGGAGTTATGATCCTGATGATGTTTTCACTATGAAAAATAAGACCCTAAATGGAGACAAGGCCTATAAATTTGAAAAAAGGCCCAGGGCTAATTTTGAATAGGGAAGGAATAATGATGAAACTGCTCTTTTGGAGTGGAACATCTCAAAGATAGATCAGTTACCTCCATGGTTGGATTTTTATGAACAGATTGTAGATTTCAATCCGGAGCATGAGCTCAGCCATCGACTTACAAAGGATACAATTAATAAAGTGAGGGTTGAATCTACCAATATGAAAGACACTCCTTCTAAAGAAGATGTAGCAGAGAGAGGAAAACCAAAGGAGAAAGGACCATGGAAGGTAACAAATATTGCAGATTGGTGGCGTATGAGGATCAAAATTGGAAAACCCAAATCAAAGTTTGGAATGAAAATTGATAAGGAATTTTCAAGGATTTATAATAAGAACGTTGAAGCCTGGAGACCAAAGGATGTCAGAAATATAATATTGATCAATGAAAAACCCCAGAATGATTTTGAGTCCCCCTCTCCTCTTACAAATCAAAATATTCAGACATAGATGCAAAAGGTTCCTTTAAACATAGCTGAAGTACTCAAAATCTCTAGTCCTACTTCTAAGCAGGTAGAGAAGTTTCCCGAGAAGGCTAAATTGGTGAATGAAACGCAATTCCCCAAAGAAAGAGTTGTCAATATTCCACTAATTGAAATAATATCTCCACATTTTTCCATCGTCTCTACAACATCAGTTAAGCTACTGCCCATATCTGAGTAGCCTCTACTTTCGAGAGTAGTTCAAGAAGATGAAGAGGGAGAAAATTCTGAAGGAGAAATGGTTGCTTTCCAATTAGTTTATAGGAGGACTAAGAGAACCCCAAAAATAGAGGAGGAAGAGGCTTCCAAAAGGTAGAATATGAGTATGGAGGAAATTGCTGAAGAGGTAGTTGCTTTTAATACAGAAGGGTTAGTTGAACAAGAACAACAACTTGAGACAGAAGCTGAACAAGAACACCCTACATCTGTAGGTGAAGGTATGGTTTCTAATCCCTCTTCTCCTTCTCATATCCATGAATCCCCAAAAATATTTCCCTCCCTTTCTAGTCAAGAGAATGTGGTAAATTTACCTCCTCCACCTCACAGTTCTTCCCTCATCCCAATAGTAGCTATGGAGGTACCAGTCAGTTCTGTTGTGTCACAGTCTCCTCCAAACCCACCTTCCACTTCTAAGATATCCACTTCAATATCCACCATTGTTGCATCCTCATCTCTTTCATTACCACCATCCATGGGACACTACATTCCAAGTTCATCCATCCCTTCTACTGTCAGTTTTGTCCCTATTTCTCTAAATTTACCTATGTCTACAACAGTGGTAGTCACAGAATCTACCATTGTAACAGAGGTTGTTGTCAATGTATCTCCACCCCCATCAACAACAAGTCAGTCCACCCTTATGTTTTTGATGCCATTATCTCCTTTGGCTGCTGATGTTTCAAGGTCTATTGTTGTATCAAAATAATAGGTAGCCATTCAGAGCATAAATGACTATTGGGCAGAGAAGCTTACCAGGCCTTCCAGCAGAATGGCCATGACAAGGAAAAGTATGTATGTTAACCCTATCACTAGGCAAAGGGTTTCAAGGTCTTTGATTCCATAGGTAAGCAAACCTAAAAATGAAATGACTACTCAAGATTATAAAGCAGAGGAAATCATAGAAGATATTGACAAGCTTCCTACTGAAGATGAGTTAGGGATGGCCAAGGCTCACTTAGATACCTTTTATGTGAAGACTGATATAGCAAAATATAAGGTAGAAAAGTTGAAACAACAAGTTGAAAAGCTTAAGAAGAGCCTCCATGATAAAAAATAAGTAGAGAAAGTTCTGAGGAAAGAGGCTAAGAGTTGGCAGGAAATATTTCAAAAGGCTAATGAGTTGAAAGATCAGTTAGAAGAACAAAAGAAGTTGAATGAGGATCAGGCAAAAGAAATTCAAAATTTGAAACATCAGCTTCAGATTGAGAAAGCCAAGTCCTCAGGATTTTCCAAAGATAATTTGAAAAGGATAAAGCAGGAGTTGTTTTCTGAAGTTCAAGAAAAATGTTTAGGTCTTCAACTCATAATCGACTACCTGAAGGATGCCAGCCAATTATTATCTACCATTCAGAAGGATTTAGATCAAATCATTGGAGAGTTATAGCCTATGGTGATTCTGGTAGAACAAATGTATAGGTTGGTTGGTAGTAGGCTCAGTGATGCTACTAAACCAATTTCTAATAAAGAATGGAATCTAGCCGGGGTAGCCTCCAAGATAGTGGTGAAAAAGCATAGGGCAGTTTAGAGAGCTTGGCTGTTGTTTGATAGGATGGATAGGGGAATTAAAGATATTATTGAAATAAATGAGGAGATGGTTCATGTTGGTTTCAAAGGGCTCTAGAAGGAGGATCACAACTTGTTATCTATGGAAGAAGCCCAACAAAGCATCAAGGAGAACCTACAGGATGAAGCTAAAATTGATTCATTGGAAGAGCCATTATCCCAAGAACAAGCTGCCAAATTAATTATGGGTTACACCCACTTAAGGGATCTCATGGAAGATCTGGTGACAAGAGGGAATGCTGCTAATTATGAGGATGTTGGGGAACTACAATATGTTTATAAGCAGCTTAAAGAGACATCAAATCCCTCTGAGAAAGCCTGGAAATAGGCTCTTCGGTCTTTGGAATCAATGGTCCAAGTATTTGGGGACACCTCCGGTGAAGATAATCAGAGACTACAGGCTCCAGGAGAAGATGATAAGGAAGAGGCTATAGAAGGTGATGATGAAGAGGCTATAGAAGAATGAAAATAGGATTGAGTAGCTATAGGCCCAAGAGGGGCTCACACTTAATCATTTCATTTTTGTTTGTACATATGCATGTTTTTTGTGTTCTTAATACATCAGTTTTGTATTTCTGAAAGCATGAGATTCTGAAAATAAAAGAACACTTAAGATGCAATAAAAACAGAACTAGTTTAATGCATGTAATAACACGGATGTAATCAAATTAATAGCAGGAACACAACCCTTTTTATTAATATGATGCCGGCTCAGGAACACCTTTGGCCGAGGCTTATCCTGCGTTCAGAGAAACCATAAAACGTTTAGTAGCACCTGTGACGTAAGATCAATATATAATGACAGAATAAATTAAAAATAGTATATAATGCGACATATAATGAATATGTAATAGGGTCGCAGATCATATAAGCAATGGTGAGATTCGAATATGTTTTTACAAAAGTGGTGTAGAGAACCACTGTCAGTGAACCAATTGGTCAAACTGCACTCGAATGAGACGTCTCCACCTGCAAGTTAATGTGATATCGAAAACCATGAGAGCATAACAATATGCGATATGTATAAAATGTGAACTGTTGATTTAATGCGTTTGAAAACAGCATGTATTCAAAAAACGTAAAAAGTATACTATTATCTTAATATGTTTGAAAACAACAGGTATTCGAAAAACATAAAACAACATATATTAAATTAACTAGGAACTTGCACGGGGTGCCCAAGCGGGCCACCCCCGTTAAAGCTCGATTTCAGCGCCAATCCACTAAGGAAGGGCCCGAATTCTATCAGGTTGTTATGTCGTCGAATTAGTGGGATATGATGATCCACTGTCGGGAATGAAAGTCAGATTCACGCTTCTGAGAACCACCCACCAACCTCTATTTTGCAAGAGATTCTGGATGTGGAGAAGGTGAACTCGAACTGGTGCAATCAGGTCTCTGGATGAGCAGCACTTCGTTGTATTTTTTTTTAGTTACAATAGATGAACAGTGATCTCCTTCCGCATGCCCACATTTGAAATGGGCAGGCCAAAATGTTGCCGTCGCTGGTTGCTGATGAATATTTGTTCCTGCTGTTCTTCCTGCAATCAAAGAAACAGTAAACGCGTTAGTAGCACCTGTGTTAATAAGTGAAGTAAGTGAATCTTGAAATAAGTGAAAGATGTATGCATGAGATCATTAAAACAGTGCATAGAACGAATGTAAATGACATACACGTTTAATCGGAACAAGCACTAAAAGACAGAACGTAGAACGTAATACATAAAACGTCTAACAAAATAATGTACTGTCTTATGATATATATATATATTCGGACACTGTTGCTCGAAAGATATATATCCGAACATGAGACGTAGCCTACTATTTTAAAACATTCGAAAACAACATATATTCAAAAACATAAAACGTAAACTATTTTAATATACTTGAAAACAGCATATATTAATTTAACGCAGAACTTGCGTGGGATGCCCAAACGGGCCGCTCCCGTTGAAGCTTGGTTTCGGCGCCAATCCACTAAGGAAGGGCCCAAAATCTCTCAGGTTGTGGTGTCGTCGAATTGGTAGAATACTGTCTACTGTCGGGTATGAATGTTTGACTTCACCCTCTGAAAGCAACCCACCAACCTCTCTTTCGTAAGAGATTCTAGGTGTGAGGAAGGTAAAATCGACTGATGCAATCGGGTCGTAAATGAACAGCACTTCGTTGTGTTTACAAAATGCTTCGTGGTCTTTTTTTTTTTAAATGCTTTGAGCTAGTTTTTATAGAGGAATTTTGCCTCTGAACATTAATGTCAAACCCTAAGTCCGTCGCTGAGATTTGACCCTTGTCAGATGATTATGAGTCATGGCTCGTACTGAGATTGTCGCCGAGAACTTACATCAGCAGTTATGAGGCATGGCCTCGGACTGGATTTGTTGTTGAACCTGTTCATCTCATTATTGTAGTTGGTGAAGTCCGCTACCTAGTTAAAATCCACTTTAAATTGCTTTTGACTGATTAAATGTCTGCCTTGAATGCTGACGTGTCACCTCTGATTGGTTGAATTCGCCGTTCTACAGACCCATGGGGTCTCTTTGAAAAGGAGCATGTAGGGGTGCCACATGGCGGTCATGCCTTGGATGTTGCGGCCACGTCAAAGTCCACCTTTGATTGGAGAAGTGTTTGCTGCCGAAGTGTCGCGATATCGTGACACTTCGACCGAGGTTCCCCTTTTGGGCCAAAGGTGTCGCGATATCACGACACGCGATATCGCGACACCTTTGGACGAGGCTCCCCTCTGGGCCAAAGGTGTCGCGATATCGCAACGCGCGATATAGCGACACCTTTGTCCGAGGGCGCGATATCGCGACACCTTTGGCCAAGGCTCCCCTCGGGGCCAAAGGTGTCGCGATATCGTGACACGCGATATCGCGACACCTTTGGCCAAGGCTCCCCTCGGGGCCAAAGGTGTCACGATATCACGACGCGCGATATCGTGACACCTTTGGCCGAGGCTCCCCTCTGGGCCAAAGGTGTCGCGATTTCGCGACGCGCGAAATCGCGACGTTGCGATTTCGCGATGCCTAAGGCCAAAGTTCCCCCTTTTTGCTAGGTTTGCTTTAAAGTTTTGCAGTTTGCTTAAGACTTGAAGTTTGAAGGTTGCAGTTTGTTAAAGGCTCACTTTAGATTGAAGGCTTGTTTAGGATTTGAAGCTTGCAGTTTGCGACCAACTTTGCTCTGCTCATTTTCCGACCTTCTAAACTGCTATGTGAGTGGTCAGGACCACTGTTTGACCTCTGAGGGCTGCCTTGAAAGCTGTGTATGTTAATGCGATCAGTGTTTGTAGTCACTTAATCGGATTGGTGCTTTTTTGGTGTCTACAGATGCCCCTTTTTGGGAAGTGCTGCGGGTGACGCAGTGCTGAGCAAAAATATATGACCAAAGCACTAATGATTAGGGTTTCTTGGTAACCTAACCAATTTTTGATGCCCCAAGTATGGAAAGGGCATACATTCTTGAATCCTTGCTTCTAACGAGCTAAGGAATTTGATTTCAAGTGTTAACCTGTTTTGGTGAGGTGTGACTTGAGCTTGGACATTGATCAGTCATGATTAGGCAAAGGGCGTGACCTTTTGTCCACAGGGGAAACCTTGTGCTCATGCTTCGAGAATGCCAAGTATTTGATCAAATTAATGATTGCTTGTTTACTGCCACAAGCAGGAGCGTGATTGTCTTTGTCAATGATTCTTTGAATGCATGTCATTGCATTGATTGGGTGTATGCTTGTTGATTGGTGACTAAGTGTGACTACCCCCTCAAGCGACGAATCGATGAGGGAATGACCTTCGTGAGAAAAGCGACGAGTCGCTTGACCCAAGATGACTTAGGTTAGGGTGCCTTTAGATGTTTTACCGTTTACGCATGTGCAATTTTCTCGACATTTGGACCTATTTTTGGTGGGTGTTAACCCTTTTGGTGATGCCATAATGGCATGAAATCATCAAGAACCCAGCTTCCCGTGGAGCGGTCCAGCTATGGTAGCCTTCTTGGGGAAGTAGGAGGGTGACAATTTGAACCCCGACATTGATTTTCTATGCCAAGAGGTTAAGTGCAAGAGCACTTGTGTCTGGCAATGCTTATTGCAATGTTTTGGTGTTGCATTTTTGTGATGTTTTTGTTGCTTTGATTTTCTTGATTTGTGTATATGTCATGATTTTATGCACAATGATTGATGTTGATGAATGCATGCTATGTTATATTGATGGATGCATATGTTGTAATGAATGCAAATGTGTGTGATATGCAGAGGTGAAATGGATGGATGTACTTTGTGATGTTTGGCTATGGCACCATAGACTGTTTAGAACTCTATTATTTTGTCTTTTAGGCGATTGCTGTGATGCATGACTTTGTATGTATACATGTGGTTTTTCTTTTGTTTTTGTATTTTCTGATGGTATTGTAAGGATGAAAATAGCGCAGTTGGTTGAGAAATGTAGCTAAGGTTTTCTGAGACTCAGACGGTTTTAACTTAGTAGCCATGACTGTACTTTATCTTACAAGATTTTGAACAAGGTATGAATTGGACTTGTTTTGGACCAAGTTATTTCACATCCTTGTGTGTGCAATTAAGTTCATTTATGTGGTATTTGTCAGGATACCGCCAGTGCCAGATGGGCTTTCAACCAGATCTGTACTGAGGATCACCTAATTAGTTCCACTAACTCCTTTGTTGTATGTAGTTAGATTAATCTGCGATGTCATCCAGGATACCATAAGCTAGCTCATCCACATGCAAATATTGATCGATACACAAGTTAATGTGATAGATATATCGTCATGCGAGAAGTTTACCGCCAATGACCGATAGGCTATCAACCAAACTAGTACTGAGGCTTGCCTCATGACCCGTTAGAATGCTGAGAGTTCCAGGGATTCAAGTTCAACTCCCTTCTTTTCTTCAATTGTATTGGGATACTTGCTCCTTATAGTGATAATAATCACTGTTTATTTTGATTTGTTTTTGTTTTGAGCAAGGGATTGGGGATATGGAGTGACGATAATCATTATTGTTTGTGCCTTTTGATGTGTGCACTGTAGTATGTCAAATTTTTGGAGTTTTGACGCTTGCAAATTTTTGATGTTTTGCAACTATTGAGAACTTTGGGATTCTTAGGGAATTGGGTAGGGAGGATGCTTGTCCTTTTGCCAACTCTCAGCATTCTAAGGGTCATTCACACAGGGGGATGAGCAAGATAACCGTTTCACTTATGGTGACCTGGATTACCGTGCAGGTTTCATCTTTCGTTCACACAACTTGGGAATTTTTATGTGTTTTAATTTGTGTTGGGATGTTACGTAACAAGGCGTATTTCAAGTATAACTCTACCTTCGTAAAATCTGTCTGACCTGATACATTACATGGCTAAAGAGCAAAACGATGACTGAATCACGAAAACCCTTGATACATTAAAAGACCATTGACTCTAGTGCGGTAAAAGCAATGCATGGTGTTTTTGTTGTTTTTTGGAAAATGGAACAGTGTGGAACAAGATGGACTAGCGGATTTATTACAGCCTATGGTGCCCTCGACCTGTACGACCATAAATATGCAATGTATGGGTGCAATGCTTTAATGCAGCTATGTATTTTTGTATTTTTGATGGATTGATTTTTGTGAATATGAAGTGCGAGAAGAACTCTCTGATTGATGAATTTGAGTATGCCTAGAAATGAGATGCAAATTTTTGTTGTTTTTGATGTTTTTTGTTGTTTTTGAATTTTCTTGATTTTTGACCAAGCGATTATGGAAATCCTTGGAGCATTTTGGGATTGACCAAGTGATTGTAAGAATCCTTGGAGCATTTGGGGATTGACCAAGTGATTGCAAGAATCCTTGGAGCATTTGGGGATTGACCAAGCGATTGCAAGAATCCTTGGAGCATTTGGGGATTGACCAAGCGATTGCAAGAATCCTTGGAGCATTTTTGGGTTTTGACCAAGCGATTGCAAGAATCCTTGGAGCCTTTGGGGATTGACCAAGCGATTGCAAGAATCCTTGGAGCATTTGGGGATTGACCAAGCGATTGCAAGAATCCTTGGAGCATTTTTGGGTTTTTGACCAAGCGATTGCAAGAATCCTTGGAGCCTTTTTGGGTTTTGGCTCTCTTAGATATGAAATGGTCGCAAATGACTGATATTCAAGGGTTCTGTTTCCTTGATACCATCAAGAGAAGCTAGCCGATATGTCCCGGGTCCTATTTTGTTATCAATGACATATGGACCTAACCAATTTGCCGCAAACTTGTCCCTTAGGTGAGATGGCAAACTGGAATTTTGCTGGTTTTCCTTCAAAACCAAATCACCAACCCGGAAGTCCCTTAGGTGAACTTTCATGTTGTAAGCTTTCTTAAGTCGCTCTTGATAAATACGTAAATGCTCGAGAGCATTAACGCGTCGTTCGTCAAGCAACGTAAGCTGGTCTAACCGGGCTTGCCGCGCAGAATAATCGTCGATGAAATCCTGCATTGATATGCGCAGGGAAGGAATCTCCAACTTGAGAGGCATGACTGCCTTGGAGCCATACACAAGTGAAAACGGAGTGGCACCAGTGGGTGTCCGAATGCTACTACGATAGGCCCATAGGGCAAGTGGGATTTGAATGTGCCAATCCTTATGACTGTCTGCGACGGTCTTTTTAAGGATGGCAACTAGCGTTTTGTTTGACGCTTCTGCTTGCCCATTTTCCTGCGGATAATAGGGTGTCAAAAAGCTGTGCTGAATCTTGTACTTTGTGGTTAAAGCATGCATGTCTTTGTTCTTGAAAGGTGTTCCATTATCCGAGACTATTTTGGATGGAATACCAAAATGACATATGATGTTATGCAAAATGAACTCCTTAATGCGGGGTCCTGTTGTAGAGGTAAGCGGAATTGCCTCCACCCACTTGGTAAAATACTCTGTGGCCGTTATGATAAACGTGTGACGGCTTGACAATGCAGGGGAGATCTTTCCAATTAGATCGAAGCCCCACTGCGAGAACGGCCAATCAGACTGGAGTGTCTGCAAGGCCTAAGAAGGTATGTGCATCAAATTAGCATGATGTTGACACTTCATGCACTTCTTGACATAGGTGCAACAATCTCACTCTAAAGATGGCCAATAGTAGCCCATGTGAAGAATGCGCTTTGCGATAGCTATACCACTAAAGTGACCACCACATGTACCATCGTGCGCTTGGGCAACTGCCCAAGTGGACTCTTGTTGGTCCAAGCAACGAATGAGGATTCCTTCATAGCTGTGACGATACAAAATGTCTCCTATCAAGACATACTTAGCCGCTTTCTGCTTGAGTGCTCGTTTTGCGGCATGAGTCAATCCAAGTAGGAGATTACCTAGCTTGAGGTAGTCTCTGATGGGTAAATACCAGTCTTGTTGATCAGAAACCTCAACAGTATGAACATCCAATCCCTGTTGAAGTTCATTCGTAGCAAATGCTGAATGGGATAGGACCTGTAAGAACAACGTTGTGTTGCTATTAATGGGAGTAGGGGAGAACAAGGACCCCCAATTGACGCGTTTTAGACGATCTCGGATTCGAGAGAACTTATCCGAGGATGGTTCAACCTAGATCATGTGGATTCCTGGCGTTAAGTCTGAGCTTGCACGCTCCATCGCGGATTGCGATAAGGTTTTGACTTGAATGGTTGTCATATCACCAAAAAGGTCCTATGGAATTAGTGACCCCAAGGAGGCCATTGTGTCCGCAAAATGATTCGATGATCGAGGGAGGGCCTCGATGTCATACCACTCAAGTTTTTCTAGGAATTTGTCCATGAGGGCTTTATAAGCCTTCAGAACTGGGCATTTGCATTGATATACCCCTTTGACTTGATTGACTATTAACAGCGAATCACCAAAGATATTGAGTCGTTTGATGTTCATGGTGATTGCTGTCTGAAGACCTGGGAGCAAGGCTTCATACTCTACGTTATTGTTGGTGCATGGGAAGTTTAATTTAAATGACAGGGGCATTGGGGCACCCTACGGTGTGAAGAATACAATTCCCGTGCCACCACCTTGCTTCATTTAGAACCATCGAAGAATAGGGTTATGTCGGCCTGTGACTCAGGCTGATCAAAATTTGGCGATTCTGAGACATGGAAGACCCCATCATCGGGTAGTTCTATGACCAGAGGCTGATCGTCTTCAAGAGGAGCCTCTGCTAGTTGATTGGCTATGACTTGTCCTTTGATAGATTTTTGTCCAATAAACTCTATGTCAAATTTTGTCAACAACATGATCCATTTCGTCGTGTGACTACTATGATAAGTACGACTCATCATGTATCGCAATGGATTCTCCTTAGACACAACATACGTAGTGTTGCTCAACATGTAATGGCATAACTTTTTAGTAGCAAACACCACCGCCAGCGGAGTTTCTCAACGTATGCATAGTTAAGTTCATAACCGACCGGGGTGCGGCTAAGATAGTATGTAGCCTCGTTCTTTGTGAAGTTCATTCTTCCGGGCTAGCATGGCGCCCGGTGCCACCTCGTAGGCTGAGATGTATAAGTAGAACGACACTCCTGGTCTAGGTGGTGCCAAGACTGGTGGCGAAGCCAGGTATTGTTTGATCTCGTCAAAGGCTGACTGGAACTCGTCATCCCAATGAAATGTAACTCCCTTGTGCAATAATTTGTTCATGGGTCGGCACTTGTCAGATAATTGCGCTATGAAGCATTTAATCGATGTGACCTTGCCCTGCAGACTTTTAAGCTGCTTGATTGTAGTTGGGGGAACCATTTCGAGGATTGCCTTGACTTTCTTTAGGTCCACCTCGATTCCTAATTTTGAGACTATGAAACCTAAGAGTTTTCTAGATGTGACGCCAAAGACGCACTTCTTGGGGTTTAGTCTAACTTTATGTTCCATGAGGCGATCGAGGATCTAGCTTAAGTCAGCGATATGATTTGAGCGCAAAAGAGATTTGGCTAACAAATCATCCATGTAATCTTCCAAAGTTTTGTGCATGTAATCATGGAAGATATACGTCATGGCATGTTGGTAGGTGGCACCAGCATTTTTAAGGCCAAAAGGCATAACATTATAACAAAATGTCCCCCAAGGCGTTGTGAACGTCGTTTTTAGTTGGTCTTTAGGATTGATACGAATCTGATTGTATCCTGAGAAACCATCCATGAGGGAGAGAATTTCGTGACCTGCTATAGCGTCTACCAACACATCGATGCTCGATAAAGGGAAATCATCCTTAGGACTCACTTTGTTTAGATCTCAAAAATTGGTGCATATGCGAATCCTCCCGTCGGGCTTCTTGACGGGAACCATGTTGGACAACCATGGCGGATAATCCATGCAGATGACAAACTGTGCATCCAATAGCTTTTGCAATTCATCTTTGACCATCAAGGCCACTGTTGGGTGCATATTACGTAGTTTTTGCTTTACAGGCTTGATTGTCGGATCAAGCGTTAAATTATGCGTGACTAGCTGAGGGTCTAGTCCTGGCATATCCTTGTACGACCATGCAAAAACCTCCTTCTTCTCTTTGAGAAGGGCAATGTAGGCGGCTTACTCTTCGGGGGAAAGACTTACCCCTAGCTTAAGAATCTATGGATTCATTGGATGTGTGTCGATATCTACATCAGTCGTTTCCTCGACTGACATGTGGGATCCGTCCTCCAACTGATGTGGAGTCGGGATCAAATGGATGTCATCAGCTGAGCTTAGATCTGCGTTGGGAACCTCGGGTTCCTCTTCAGCTTGAAAAATATCTTGAGTTGTCCTTGGGGTAAAATGAGGTATTTCACCGAAAGGCCAGTACTCTGATGGTGACAAAGGTGAATTGATGCAACCCCAGTCGATGGCCTCTATGTCGAGATGCAATGACCGTGCTGGATCGGCTGGATTGCGGATGGGTGCGGTCAAATCAATGGAGATCATGTAGATGGAATGAATTGGGTCTCCATTACCACGGGTATGATAGCTTGAGTCTTCTGGATGCTCCCTATACTCTGTGTTGTGGTTGATCCACAACACACCCCAAAATTGGGGACCCACATTTTTGCAGGCTTGCAGGGAAGGATCTCAGTGACCCAGATGCCAGAATTGAAGAAAAAGAGAAAATGCACAAGTGTAGAAAGGGGTCGCGAAATCGCGACAGGTAGCGAAATCACGACATGTCACGAAATCGCAACCGAAGCCGAAAAATTATCGCAAAATCACGACATGTCGGAAAATCACGGTCAACGTGATCAATGGCAACAAAACAAAAAAAGCGGTAGCGATATCGCGACAGAAAGCTGTATGAAGGTCCGAGGGGGAAAAACGTCGCGATATCGCGATAGGTTTTGCCAAGACATATGGATGATGAAAGGTGTCACAATTTCGTGACGCATTTTGGCATAGTTGTATGGTACAAGGAAGATGTCGCGAAATCACGACGAAAATGAAAATCAGATTCAAAGTTCAAAATGATAGCGATTTCGCTACGCCTTGTGGAAAGAAGACTCAAAGTTCAAAACGGTAGCGATATCGCTAAAAATTTCATAAAGGCCAGTCTCAAAGTCAGAGGGTAGCAATAGCGCTACAAGTTTAGTGAGACAGGGCTTGAAACAAAAATGGTAGCAAATCACTACCATGTCACAAGGAGAAGGCTTGAAACGAAAGTGGTAGCGAATCGCTACCACATTTCAAAGGGACGCTGCAAGACCAAGGTGGTAGCGATATCGCTACCACATTTTGAAAAGGGCTCAAAGTTAGAAAGTGGTAGCGATATCGCTACCATTCGAAGAGGAGGGCTCAAAATGTTAAAAGGGTAGCGAAATCGCTACGAGAAGTTGCCGGAGGTAGAAAAATGAAAAACGGTCGCGATATCGCTATGGGGAGCTGATGAAGGTGTATGGCCGAGAAACATGTAGTAATATCATGACATGTCACGATTTTGCGACATGTCGCCATATCGCGGCTAAGAAGATGAACAGGCAGACTTGCAGTTTTGTCATTTTTTTTTGCATTAAGCGTTACACAGGACGCAGGAAAAGCAGGACATGTGGCGCACAGGTGTCAGACTTGCAGAGGCGTTACATGTAGAGATGAATTTCGAAGCGTTTTAAAATTTGAGCGTGAATCAAAGCGGGAAAAAGCAAGAATTTGAGGGGTCATGTGCAGGAAGGTGAAATGAAGCGACAGAGAAGATCGAAGAGCCGCGTCAAACATTATAAAACCAGAATTGCAAATCGAAGAGGGGGTTGGAAATTGCCGAATACAGAGTTGCAGAGACAAGAGCTTCGTGCTATTCTAGGCCTGTACTTGGGCAATTTCCTTCTTTTTGTTCTGGGATTTTCTTTTACACCTGGAACATTTTTGAATGTAATTGAGATATCATTTAATACAAATACAGAGAGTTGGCATCTTATTGGATGAGAAAGAAGGAGTAACTTTTGCATGCATGATTTAACGTTTATATTTCCCTTCCAGATTTCTTAGGTTTTTAGGTGAAGTTAATGCAAGATCTCTTGGTTGCTTCATGCGAATACCTGTTTTCTAGAATTACCACGAAACCCTCGAGACTCGCACCTTGGCCTATTTGGATTGTGTGAAAGTGCAGGTTCATTAGGTTAGGTTGCATGTAGAAAGCCTCAGTATCTTTGGTTTCATCAGATTAATGACAGCTTTCTGACTGTAATTTATTTTACGTTTTTATTTATTTTGTCTTTGCTTTTCAAACCCATATTTTATTTTCAGCAGTTTAATTATTGTGTTTGAATAAATCACTGAAAATCCATCAGAATTAAAGGTTAAAACATATTTTATTCATTTTGAGTCCATTGAAAGTTCAAAATTAATAAACCACGAGTGCTCCCTTGTTAACATCCACTTGCAAACCCTAAGGTGTTCTTAGCATTTCATTTTAAACAAGCATCCTTGATAATCAATAATTAGCATAATAAGAACCTTGGAGAAATCATTTTTCTTTGCAAGCAGAGGATTTAGGACTCGGATCCTACAGGAGAGTGTGTTTTCACAATCGGGTTAAAACACCACTCAACACTGGATCTGGTTCTAGGGGAATGGGCACGAATGGATCGGCCCTATGTGCTGATAGGAGGACAGGGTCTTCCCTCGGCACTGTTGTCATGATAGGGTCTCGGGGTGGACGGTGCTCATCTTGAATGTGGAGCCATGGATCTAAGATCAAGTCCCACCCTGCTGGGTCTACCCACCATTCATGTCCTAATCTGATGCCCATCTGTCCCATTAGATATTCATGAGTTAAAGGGCGGTAATTCCATCGTGCATGTCTGAGATAGATCATCTCAGTCTCATCTTCTGAATCACTTTCGAAGATTCAGAAATGTTCATTCTCTTCAGCAACTGTTTCTTGTGACGTTGAGGGTTCTCCTTGTTCCAGTAAGTTAATCTGGTCCCATTACGGGTGTTCCACTCTGGGTGGAGGGACCTGATTATCTTGACATGGTATTGATTCAATTGGAACCTCTAAGGGGAATAGTTTCAAAAATATGTCTAGACATCGTTGATGTTCTCTGTGAGGATTAGTGTCCAAATTTTCACCGCTCGCTAGCAAAGGAAAGGGATTACTGCTGTTGCCAAGGGTGTTTGTTGACCATGGGAGGTAGTATCCCAATGTATATTCTGTATTTGGGTTGGCATAAATATCTGGTGCCAATCCCCCCTTGTTGCCTATTTTTAGGCCTTGCATATTTTCTACTAAGATGTCTAAGGGCAGGGGGTGGTTGAACCCTACTCCTGACTTATCATATGGCATCTGATATCTTGGTTGGCAAAGGACCCGCATCCCTTGTTCATATCTCGCCTAGCTCGTATCCATGCCAATTGCATTGGCCGAGATATTTGAGGGCGAAGTTTGGGTTTGACGAGATAGTTGATGTTTTCAACAAAAGGTTCTCCGTCTGCTTCCTTTTGTTTGCATGGTTCAAGACCATGATCAAGGCCCCCATACACAAAGTTTGTCTGGTTGGGTGGGTGACCTATAGGAACAACTGTTCCTATGGGAAGGTGAGGTCTCCCCATATCTTGTACTGATTCTACTGTAGGCGTTGCCACAACATTCTGCACTAAGTATTCCCCCAGGCCTGTACTTGCCATTTCAACAGTGATTGTTGATTCTTGGGAGGGAGGGAACGACAGTCCTTCCTGAGTCCATTCCATGTTTGGTGGTTTAGGAATCTCAACTTTCATAGTGCTAGGTGTTTCCTCTATTGATACCGTTGATATTTTGGGCAAACCCTCTTCTAGGGGCTGAGCCTCTTCCATGATCTTTTTTCCCTTGTCCTTATGTTTAGCCATGACAGGTGGCGTTGGTAATGAAGGAGCAGATGATGAGGATTCACCTGGCTGGGATTTTGGTGATTTGGTCACCAGTGGTGCCTGCAGTATTGGACCTTGTTTGGATGGATTTAACTAGAAATCCAAATGCGTTGAAGGGAGGGTCGATTGAGGCATTAGTTGTACCACGTTGCAATACTTGAAGGGTTCTAAGTCCATCGGGACTACATGTATTTCGCCTTCAAAAGCATATTTTAAGCACTGGTGAGCGATGGAAGGGACACACTTCATGTCCCTGATCCAAGGTCACCCTAGTAGTATATTGTAATCCATCTCACCTTCCAACACATGGCACAATGTTGGTATTGTCTTTTGTCCTACCTGGATAGGTAGAACAACTATGCCGACTGTCGAGCATATTGTATCATTAAACGCTCGCAGTGTGTACGTGGAGGCTGTGATATGAGAGGCTGGCAGCTTTAAATGTTTTAGCACTGCAGTGGTGATGATGTTACTGGACGAGCCAGTATATACCAACACTCTCTTGTATGGGATCCCGTTGACCCGTGCGATGACGTGCAGGGGTGGATCTATCGTGTCATTCGATATTGCTTTGACTTCATCCTCTCTGAAGGTAATGACCGATTTCGTACATTGTTTCACATGTCCCACGAAGTTGTTGAAAGAATTTGTTTCGTGAGGCTGTAAGTCTATGGTTTTTAAAATGTCCATAAGAGCTTCCCGATGAGGTGTTGACTGTTGAATAAGCTCGTAAATGGACAGCCTAGCCGATGTGGTCCACAAACTCTGCATGAGTTTGGTCCGTATTGTAACCTCGGGTCTAGGTGGAGGTACTTGCACAGGGCATTGCTGAGGCTGCGACGTCGTTGGAACTTCCCTCGTAGCTACCGCGGGGGTAGCTGCTGGGTACTTTTTGTTCCTTGTCACTATGCTGATCATTCCCACAAATCCTTGCATGGGAAGATTCTGTCGCACCTCATTAATTTGGAGAGGTTTTGCCTGTTCCTCATGGGCAGGCAAAGGGTCCTTGAATACCCCCATTTGTTGGTTATTTGGCGCTATGGGGTTGTCCACAACAAATGTTTTATTGTCGATTAAATCTTGGATTAAGCCTTTGAATTTCCAGCATCCATTTAAATCATGTCCCCTGCGCCTATGGAATCTACAATATAATTCCTCTCTGTATCCCTTAGGCTTGGGGGCTTTAGGGTCGATAGTTTGGATTTCTGGCAAGGTGACTAAATTTGCCGCTGACAAGCGGTCAAATAGGGAGTCCCTTGACTCCGTGTAAGGGGTGAATTGTCACCTAGGGCGACGCTGCTGATTCTGCTCCTATTTCTTATTGTCTTTTTCATAACTAGGAGGCACTGCCTGGTAATTAGCCTTTTGGGGCTGCATTTCTTGCACAGGCTTGGGAGCATTTATCGCAACTTGGTTAACCACAACGGGTTGTGATTGCATATTCCCAGTCTTAGTGGTTTTATTCCACTCTTTATTTTTAGGCTTGGCAATTGCGCCTTCGCCTATCTTAATCTCTTCTATAACTCTGGCTTGCGCCAAAGCTTCTTCTAAGCTGTCGTATTGCTACAGCAGCAATAGACCAGAGATTGATTTCAAGAAACTCCGTGCAAACATCTGCATAAGATCAGACATAGGGGGACGGTAAGGTAACCTAGAAAGCAAAGCCCTCCAGCAATTCCCGTATGCTGTCATTGTTTCTTCCTCATATTACTTGAGGCTGGCCAGATCACTCAGTGATGCCTTCTTCTTTGTGTTGAAAGCAAAACGTTCAAGAAACGCATCTACTAATTGATCGAGATTGTTTATGTTGTGTTTGGATAATTGTGTGAACCAATTCGAGGCAGGGCCTGCGAATGTGGTTATGAAAGTTCGAAGCAACAATGCATCATTATCTTGGATGCCAAAGCATTGACTTAGGAACCTTGTGACATGTTCTTGTGCATCTTCTTCACTTTTAAAAACTGCCAATTGAGGCAACTTGAAGTGTTCGGGGTAAAGAGGTGTGGGCACTGAGGGATGCACTGGGTGACTACGGAGTTGACGTAATGTGGGCTTTTGATGCCCAGAAGCTTTTGTCTCCATAGACTCCAAATGATCTAATAGCACTTTGTATGCATCGAAAGATTTTATTTCTTCCTCTTTTGTTTGCTCCCGTTGTGAGTCATGGGAGACTGGAGGCCTATGGGGGAGTGGCCGATTGGCAGCCCTCCCGCCTTGATGGGGTGTGTCGGCCCATTCTATTTCTAGTTTGTACTCCTTATAAACTTCTTGAGGAGTCTCTGGGCGAGACCTATGACCTTGATTGAGTCCGCGTTGGGGGTACCCATCATTGTTTCGGGGAGTGGCCTCCCTCTCGGGTCTATAAGGTCTCAGAGGCAAATCTTGACGAGGTCACGGAGACCTGTCTTGCACCAAAGGATCGTGTCGCTCATATTGTTCCTCTCTGTGGGTGCGAGGGGTTGGCACCCGCTCAGGTAGTTTATATCACAACTCATCCGCTTCACGCTGCATGCGCTCTTTAGTCAAGCGATATAAGTACTCTAACTCCTGATGACCCTGCTCAAGTTACGTGATGTGAGCTTGGCGAGTGGCATGTCTGGCGACTGCCAGGTCAACTGGGTCTGCCCTCTTTTGTTGAGGAAGCTTGAATGTTTTTCTTATGTGTTTGCCTCAATCTTGATGGTCTAAAACTCCAATGGGTTGCTTCCCTTTGTCAGGGTAGGCGACATTTGCTTGAGGCTCTAGCCTTGATGTGTGATCATGATATCTGGCAGGCGCAAAAACACAAGGTTCCTGCGCTGTATGTTGTTCCTGAGGAATGCGATGATCTTCCTCGTACCCCCTTTCATGGGTGTGAAATGGGCGGGCAAAGTTAGCTTGCCCTGTGTAAAGAGCCCTACGCTCTGGATGTTGTTTTTCTGTTTTGATGGGAGGTAAAGAAGAGACGCCATATCCACGTTGTCCCTCCAAATGGACAGTATGCCTCTCTAGCACTTCATCACGCTGTGGCCATTCAAATATAGCCTCAAGAGGTGGTTGTCTACCGACATTGAGATCTACGTGTACAACGTCTTCCCGAAAGGGGCTGTGTTGGATGGGCATGCCCCAATGAGGAGGCTCCAAATAATTTCTTTTTGATGGGGTCTGATATGGACTCTCTTGTAGGCTAGACCGCCAAGGCGGTATGGCCAAATCCTCAGGGCTAAAGCGAAGGCGACTAGCGCCCTCTCTTTGTGCACCTTCTGCAGCGTTTGCCCTTGATTGGGCTTGGCTATGGGTGTACACCATTGTAGTGCTTCTCTAAATAGATTTTATCTTATTTTATGATGATTTGTCTTTTGGTCTACACTAAGCAGAAATGAACACACTCATACACAAAATCGTGATTATCTCTTTTAAGGATTTGATAGTGTGTCCTAAACTGGTTTAGTGCATTTTGATGTTTTGTTATGTTTTTGCAAATTTTGAAAGAACGTTTAAATGCATAATGTTGGCTCATATGACTCCCATAAATGGTCGCCCCTTCAATATACCAGTGTCGGACCGATATACCAACCTCTCTATATACCCACCCTTACGAGAGGGAAACTATAGGTACGTGAGAGCAGATGGTACGTGGAACATAGGCGGTACGAAAGTGGGATTGTCCTGTTAATGACACCTACCATAGAAGACTTATCCTCGTGTGCATGGGAATCACCCCAGTAACACTCGGTCAGCTTTCGTCAGGATTTACGTCTAACAACAGTGACAATCGGGGAAATGGATGCAAAGCTAAGCCAAGGTGGTGATGAACCCACCGTTGGTCTTGCTCAAGGGCTGGGGTTTTACGACCAGCGCCTTGGTTTAATTTATCACGTGAAGTGTGTGCGGTTCATTTTATGTAATAAAAATGAAACATGCAGCAAAAAGAAAGTTTCCCTATGCAAACCGAAAGACAGCAAGAAACACTATAAATCGAAAAACAGCAAGTAAAAATTTAATTTAATTTTTTTTTTTAAGTAATTAAATAAATAAATAAAGCAAGAAAATTTTTATAAAAAAATTTCTCTACCTTTCTTTTTAAAAAAAAATTAATTATTAAATAAATAATTAAATAAAGTAAGAAAAATTTATGAAAAATTCCTCTACTTTTAATAATTAAAAAAAGTGAAAATAAAAAATTAAACCGTTACAGAAAATGACATAGACAGTTATAAACCGTTACCTCTTTCTGACCGGATTTGCTGTTTCTGACCTTCGGCTTTTAAAAAAAAGTACCTGTTAAAACACAGCAAATCTGATTAGTTTCTGTGATTTAAAAATTTGGGAACGGTCCCACCGTGATCGCCACTGAAAGCATGAGATTTCAGAAATAAAAGAACACTTAAGATGCAATAAAAATAGAACTAGTTTAATGCATGTAATAACACGGATGTAATCAAATTAATAGCAGGAACACAGCCCTTTTTATTAATATGATGTCGGCTCGGTTACAATACATCTCCTCAGTTACATATTTTTAGTTACAACAGATGAACAGTGATCTCCTTCTGCATGCCCACATTTGAAACGGGCAGGCCAAAATGTTGTCGCCGCTGGTTGCTGATGAATATTTGTTCCTGCTATTCTTCCTGCAATCTCTCAGGTTGTGGTGTCGTCGAATTGGTAGAATACTGTGTCTACTGTCGGGTATGAAGGTTTGACTTCACCCTCTGAAAGCAACCCACCAACCTCTCTTTCATAAGAGATTCTGGGTGTGAGGAAGGTAAAATCGACTGATGCAATTGGGTCGTAAATGAACAGCACTTCGTTGTGTTTACAAAATGCTTCATGGTATTTTTTTTTTAAATGCTTTGAGCTAGTTTTTATAGAGGAATTTTGCCTCTGAACATTAATTTCAAACCCTAAGTCCGCCGCTGAGATTTGACCCTTGTCAGATGATTATGAGTCATGGCTCGTACTGAGATTATCGTCGGGAACTTACATCAACAGTTATGAGGCATGGCCTCGGACTGGATTTGTTGTTGAACATGTTTGTCTCATTATTGCAATTGGTGAAGTCCGCCGCTTAGTTAAAATCCACTTTAAATTGCTTTTGACTGATTAAATGTCTACCTTGAATGCTGACGTGTCGCCTCTGATTGTTCAAATTTGCCATTCTACAGACCCACGGGGTCTCTTTGAAAAGGGGCACATAGGGGTGCCACATGGCGGTCATGCCTTGGATGTTGCGACCACGTCAAAGTCCGCCTTTGATTGGAGAAGTGTTTGTTGTCGAAGTGTTGTGATATCGTGACGTCGCGATATCGCGACACTTCGGCCGAGGTTCCCCTTTTGGGCCAAAGGTGTCACGATATCGTGATGTGTGATATCGTGACACCTTTAGCCGAGGCTCCCATCTGGCCCAAATGTGTCGCAATATCGTGACGCGCAATATCGCGACACCTTTGGCTGAGGCTCCCCTCTGGGCCAAAGGTGTCGCGATATCGTGACACGTGATATCGCGACACTTTCGGCCGAGGTTCCCCTCGGGGCCAAAGGTGTCGCGATATCGCGACACCTTTGGTCGAGGCTCCCCTTTGGGCCAAAGGTGTCACGATTTCGCGACGCGCGAAATCATGACGTCGCGATTTCGCGATGCCTAAGGCCAAGGTTCCCCCTTTTTGCTAGGTTTGCTTTAAAGTTTTGCAGTTTGCTTAAGACTTGAAGTTTGAAGGTTGCAGTTTGTTAAAGGCTCACTTTAGATTGAAGGCTTGTTTAGGATTTGAAGCTTGCAGTTTGCGACCAACTTTGCTCTGCTCATTTTTCGACCTTCTAAACTGCTGTGTGAGTGGTTAGGACCACTTTTTGACCTCTAAGGGCTGCCCTGAAAGCTGTGTATGTTAATGCGATCAGTGTTTGTAGTCACTTAATCGGATTGGTGTTGTTTTGGTGTCTACAATTTCTATTTTTTCTCTGACAATTGTCAGAAACAAGTAATAAAGGCATGAAGTATACAACCTAGCATTTTTATGAAGGTATTTTTGAAGTGAAGCCTTATAAAGGAGGTAGAGTTATGTATATTTTTGAATGCAGGAGCAATACTGATATTATGGATACAGTATCTAGAGGAACAAGTGAGTTCTATGATGTTTTTTGCATGGTTTTGATATGAACCTTTAACCTCTAAGAAGAATTTAAGCTTTCAGAGGGTAATTTTTGTATAGAAATTATTCCTTAAAACATATCTTTAAAGATAAGTCTTGTTTTGACTCATAAGGCCCAATGGATAAGACTCTAGATTTGATTGGCTTTGCAAGCAAATCCACTCGAGAGGCGCAAAAATGTAGGCCCAACATGACCACATACTTAGTAAAATTTTGTACAAATTTGACTAAGTGACAAAATAATCATTCTACAAACCTTGTAGTATGCTTTTATCTAAAACCGGGTCAGAAGATATGAATCCGCTCAGCAGTTAGTCAAGTTTTCTTGTTTGGAGTGATTTCGGGTAACTTTACTTTGGCTTCAGAATGAAGAGATCTTCCAAATCCACCAAAGCTCCTAAGATATGATGACGTTAGTGGCAGAAAAGTGTGGAATGGTTATTCTAGAATGGACAAGTCTTCCCTTTCTGGAATGAAGACAAATTTCAAAATCTGCAAAAGTTCCTAAAAGATGATGATGTTAGCGATAGAAATTGTAGAATGGTGATTTCGAAATGGACAAGTCTTCCCTTTTTGAAATGAAGATGATACAGGGCAGTGAAATAATGAAAGTGTAGATTCATGATAGAAGGAGTACATGACTAGCTCTAGACCTGGATTGAAGGATATAATATTGAATATTAATATCCTAGAGCGGATTTGAGGTTCAGAGGTTTGGATTGGAGATTTTGATGTTTCTGATAAGAAAGATGACATCATCATTTTTAAATCAGATTAGCATTTAGCTTATACCAGATTGAATCTAAATCGTGTGATGAAGAATATCAACAATTGAGGTTAAGCTACCAAATCTTGGTTGTTTTAAAGACATTGTTGTATCAGAATTGTAAGTCTTTCGAGAGATGAAGCATCAAGGGTTTTCAATAAGATCAAACCAGAGGTGGTTACAAATCGATGATGGTAATTCAATCCCAATAAGGATCAACAAAAATACGTGATATTTAACACCTGAGCTTTAGTTCCATTGAATGATCAACAAGTTGTAGAGACCCCAAGCTATCATGGTGGATTTTATTTTAGTAGATTTCCTAGAGGATAGACCAATGAGCTGATGCCAGCTAAGACTTTTATTGTACTATTGTAACAAGATTATGTGTATTGTTTCTTGATTATTGTAATAAGGAAACTATAAGTAGAGGTTGAACCCTCATTTTGAAAGGTCAGCTCTAGTGTGTTTGCCTATGCTATTGTAAATATTCCTAGAAAGCTAAATGAAAGGAGAATTACATTGATCTTTGCCTCAATTTTATGTTCTCATGCTTGATGTCAGAGGTTTGGATTTCATAGTTGCATTTTTGTAAATACTTGGTTGGTTTGTGCCTGTTTTGGATTACTAGTTGTTGTGAGTAATTGAAATCTACTTTGAGTTTATTTTGTGTTATTGGAAAGTATATTTCTATAAAATCTAAGTGTTTGGTGAATTCTATTATTTGGATTATCATTCCCTAGGTATTAAAATTGCTTGCTATAACATTTATCTGTTATGCTTTAATATATGAAATGATCTATTGTGATAAATTTTGATCTGAGTGTATGTCCTTAATATGGTTTTTTGGGAGCTTTTTATGATGGTGCAATGTTGTTAACCTATCTATCCATTGTTATCTACATCTCTCTAACCCTAACCTTCTCTTACCCTAAACTCCAAACCCTAAGTGAGCATAATTGCATCAACAACCTGCTAAGTTGACAAGGAACCAACCTACTATAGAGGTTGGATCAGAAAATACTATTTTGGTCCATCCAATCTTGAGTGTTGAGCTATAACTATTGGGTGCAAGCCTGGACATAAACTAGGAAGATAGACAGCCATGGTACTGAGTGAAAACTTGGTGCAATTTAGTGCCCAACACTTTCTTAATTGGGTCAATACAAGAAGAAAAATGGAACTTACCTCCTTGGTGAGAACATTAAAATGCCAAATGGGGCTTCAATAGGTAATGCTAGGAATGTTGGTTGAATCACAAAATGGGAATACAAAAAGGGGCTCAAGAGAAGGAACTAGATTAAAACAATATCAATAACCCAACCACCAAGAGCACATTATTATGCATGTGGGGGCCCTCATTATGCAAAAAGGTGCCCTCGATATGTACAATCAAGTAATTAAGTAAATGGTTAGGCACACTAAACCTATGCAGCTATTGGAAATCAAAATTAGATGGACAAGCATCGATTTTACTAAATTATAATTTGTTAGATAAATATGTTAAAATTTTAATATAGAGTGGATCTACAAATAGTTTTATTTCCACTAGTATTATTGGGGATATGCAAAAAGACCAATATTTTTGGCAAGAGGATGGAAATTTGAGTATGGTTTACGATAGACCTACTCAGTGGATCAATTTTTTCCTACAATTGAGATAACCCTACCCAAAAAATCCACTATATAAAACTTATATGTAGCACCAATCCATGCTTTTGATATTATCCTAGGGATGGATTGGTTGAAGTCTCATAGAGCCTTAATAAACTTCCAATATAGGTGGATGGATTACATTGATAAGAATAAGAAGAGAGTACAAGTTCAAAGTAGGTAAGGTTATTTTCAACCTCACTTATTTTTTACTATGCAACTAAAGAAATCCTTTAAAAGAGGTAGTAAGTTGTAGGTAGTGAAGATCAATGGATACTGGATAAAAGGGGGATAATAAAGTATTTAAGAAACATTCAATTCTACATGAATTCTGAGATGTTTTCCTTGAGGATCATCTAGTCCTACCATATCGACAAAAATTTGAATTCACTATAGAGTTGATGCCTAGGGTTGAACCTATTACAAGGACACCTTATAGGATATCCCCAATCAAGTTGCAAGAACTAAAGGTGCAACTCCAAGATCTATTGGAAAAGGAGCTAATCAAACCTAATGTGTTACCTTGGGGTATCCTAGTATTATTTATGAAGAATAATGATGGATCCTTGAGGTAATTCATAGACTATAGGATGTTGAACAAGGTAACCATTAATAATAAGTATCCTTTACCAAGGATTGATGATCTCTTCAATCAATTAAAGGATGCTACTATATTTTCAAAAATAGATCTAAGATCAGGGTATCATCAATTAAGAATTAAAAAAAAGGATACCCATAAGACAACCTTTAAGACCAAATATGGGCACTATGAGTTCACAATATTGCCATTTGGATTGACAAATGCACAAACTTTTATGAATCTGATGAATAGTGTGTTAAACAATTATTTAGATTGGTTTGTCTTGGTGTTTTTAGATGATATCTTGATATGTTCTCACACCAAATAATAGAATGATCATCATCCGAGGTTAGTGTTAAAGGTGTTGAGGAAAACCCAACTATATGGGAAATTATCCAAGTGTGAGTTTTATACCTCACAGATACAATATTTGGGACACATCATCTTGGCTAAAGAGATTGCCATGGATCTTAAGAAAATTGAGGCTATATTGAGTTGGCCTCACCAAAAATGTGTTTGAAGTCAAAATATTCATGGAACTCACTAGGTATTAAAGGAAATTTGTGAAGGATTATTCTAAGGTTACCTATTCAATTACTAACCTACAAAGAAAAGGAAAGGAGTTCAAGTGGATGGATTATTCTAAGGTTACCTATTCAATCACTAACCTAAAGAATAAGTTAACTACAACATCGATTCTCAAGATACCAAATCCTCTTGGGAATTTTGTGATGTGTACAAATGCTTCTATAGAAGGATTAGGTGGAGTATTTTCATAGGAAGGTGCTATAGTAACATATGAGTCTAGAAATATCAATAAGAATGAGGTAAACTATGCTACACATGAATTGGAACTGATAATGAATGTGCATGCATTAAAGGTTTGGTAACATTATCTATTGGAAAAAACCTTTGAGCTAAGGTCATACTATCAAAGTCTAAGGTATATTTTTACTCAACCCATTCTAAATGCAAGTGTAGTAAACCTATATTCTCATTCCATAAATCATTCATCAATTTGCTTAAATATTCAACATGTATCCACAAATAAATTAATTGCACAATAAATTACTCAATAAAATAGAGATTGATTATACCCTTGAGGTAGAGCAACACCATACAATGCTCCTTTAGGAAGGAAGCCACTCCACAAGATCTTTAGCTTCATGAGCCAAGACTTATCCAAGAATAAATCATATATCCCTTTCAAAATGGGGGTACATCTCTCTTTATACAAAAGTGTGGTGGTTCACGTTCCATGAGTTACAAGATCTCATATGTGGAGGTTCACCTTCCAAAGTGCATAATAATATAACAATACTCCTTGCTGTTACATATGATAATATTCCCCAACGGTTACAAATATGATTCTATGACATACTTATTTCTATTTTGACATGTGGTCTTCCTTACTCAATAATTAATTTATGGCTTATACCATTATACAATACAATATTAAATTGTTCAATATTAAATACCTACCTTGGTACCTAACAACAACATAGTGAAGATGGATAAAATTCTTAGCAAAGTATGACTTTGGTATTGAGTATATCAAAGGGAAAGAAAATAAGATCACTAATACCTTGAACAAAAAAAGGTACATAGCAGCACTAACCCGAAATCATATAGAATTGATGGATAAAGTTAGAGAAATATAAATTTAGGACCCGTATTGCATGGAAATCTAGGATAAAACTAAGAAATCCTAAAGAGAAAGGATTTCATCATAAAATATGGACTTTTATACTTCAAGGATAGAGTGGTTGTACCCAAATTTAGTGATTTGAGGAGGTTGATTATGCAAAAGGTACACAATTTTCCTTATTTTGGCCACCTAGGAGGGTCAAAATGAGGGAAAACATGAATAAAACCTTCTATTGGGTAGGAATGAAACACGATATCACTGGATTTATTGTAAGATGTTTAGAGTGATAGAAAGTAAAGGCAAAACATCATTATCTAGTAGGGAAATTTTATCCACATGATATACCTACACTGAAATGGCAGGTAATATCTATGGATTTTACTGTGGGATTACCTTAGACAAGGTACCAACATGATGCAATCCAGGTAGTGTTTGGTAATTTGACCAAGGTTTCACACTTCATACCAGGGAACATCAAGGATGGTGCACTGGTAGTAGTAAATAAGTTTGCTAGAAAAAAATTTAGGTTACATGGGTTTCTTGAGGTGATCATATCAGACAAGGATTCTAGGTTCACTTCCAAATTCTGGCAGGTTCTTCAACATGTAGTGGGAACTAAGCTAAATATCAGTTTTACATATCATCTGTAAATAGATGGTCAAAATGATAGGGTAAACCAATTTTTAGAGGACATTATTCGTATGTATTGCATAGACCAAAAGTCTAAATGGGAGGATTTTTTACATCTTATAGAATTTGTATACAATAATGGTTACGATGCATATTTGGGAATGACCCTGTTTGAAGCCTTGTATGGTAGAATATGCAAAACACATCTATCATGAGATAATCTGGAGGATCGAGTGGTGATCAAACCAAACACTATCAAAGATATGGAGCAACTCAAAACAATTCAGCTTAGGATTAAGGAAACAGTCGATTGCCAAAGGATCTATGCTTATTTGAAAATATCACTAAGATAATTCTTAGTAGAAGATACGGTCTTCATGAGAGTTAAACCAATGAAAAGTGTTATCAAGTCAACTAAGTTGGATCCTCATTATATTGTGCCCTTTGAGATCATTGATAAGATTAGTCCTATAGACTATAGGCTCGCATTATCACCCAACCTATCAAAGATCCATGATACTTTCCATATATCCTTGCTTAGGAAATATGATGTTGATCCTACTCACATTTGGAATGTTTTTAAATTGTAAATGGTAGACCCCCTAGCCATAGAGGTGATACTAAAAAATATCCTAGGGTTCTATTCTAATTTGTTGAGGAAATGAACCCTAGATCAATGTAAGGTCCAATGGACCCAATATTATTAAATAGTGTGCAAAATGGGAAGATGTTGAAGAAATGAGGAAGCAATTTCCATATTTATTTGAATGAAACATTTGGTTTTTCAGTTGTAAGAAATACATAGGATTGTGTTTAGCCCAAGGAGGGAGTATATAACAAACCTCCTTGGAAGAACTCATTATTGATAATTAATTATATATTGGTATGGATGTCTAACACACAATATGATTGGGTATTTATAATTTATACTTTGATTCTCCTCTTGGAATATGGTACTGCTAATGAATTTGTGGTTGCAATATTAGGTGCCTTCATCGATGGATCAATAAGGAACCACCTAATTTGAGATAAATTTTTAGAAATAATGGTTATGACTTGCTTATCAACAACTTAGGGTAATAAAATACCCATCATGTAGATGCATTACACTTTGCTTATTTTATATTCACACCATTGGGTCAGGAAGTTGCTTATGCAATGAGTCTCCTTGATAGGTTGGTGATAGCAATAGACTATCTTAAAGGGGACCACCTAATTAAGGATAAAATAATGGTGTGTAATATTTTTGGTATGAATGACATTTATGCTTGTGTGTAATATGCATAGATTTATGGTTGAGAACTATTCAAGCATTAACTATTGATAACACTAATACTTGTGAATATTGGGATCAATGCTAATAATTAATATTAGCAATTGAAACTAATAAAGTGGGTTATTAAAGTAATTCTTGGAAATGCTTCAATTATTATATTGTTCTTCTTGTAGAAACCTAAAATGCATCATCACAAGAAGACTCCCAAAGGGACCTCATTCTAACCCTTACAACTCATCTTGGGGAGCCTTAGGGACAATTTAGTGGTTTCCCCTAGCAATAGGTAATGTTTTTTCATGGGAAGCCTGACCGTATCAAACCAATACGATCTCAAGCTCAAGACTATATCGAGCTGAGATGATCACATAGAATTAAGTTCAAAAAATAATAAAAAGTAGTAGTTAACTACCTAATAGTGGCTGCACACAAGCAAAAATCTAGAAATTTTCTACATGCTATCCTGCAATCACCTACTAGCAACAAAAGGGAAAAATATCATCAATCAGTAGCTACCAATAATTTTCCAATAATTTGTTGCCATTGTTGCCCTCTTTCCTTGATTACCTCATGTCGATAGACTATAGAACTAGAGACTCTCCTCTATTTGTTGCGGCCTAAATTTGTAATTCAAATTCATGAAGTGCTACTAAAATGAATCGTGAAACTTCCTTACTATCAAATCCATGTCATTGGATTGCCTTACAGGTTTTGAGGTAGTTTTCCTCTCACTCACATGATCCTTTCCATCGCTCAGGTGATTGATCACATAAACTATCTCACCTCCATGCTCATCAAAATATATCAACAAAATCCTCTTGTGTCATCCCAACGCTGTCAGGACCTAGTTACATAGAAGTGCATGTATGTGATAGCGACCGTATCATCTTGATATGGTCCACAGACAATATCATCTCGACCCGATATGATATTGATTAGGTGATTAGTTTTTATTATTTTTTTGCATATTAGCTTAGATTATCATTTGCATATTCATACTAGCATCAAATATTTCATTTAATACATTTTATCTTATTGTAGTATCATAGATTTTTATTATTATATGCATGCATTTTATTTTCTTCTTATTTTATATTTCTTGATCAAATATGGGCCCAACCTCCATGGGCTCCATAAATTTTATTGATTCACTTTTATTTTCATTATATATAGGTTGTAGGCTTACTTCAGATCTGGATCTCATGTAGTGGTTGTAAGGAAACCCACTCTCAAAACATTGTGCTAGCATAGGAATATCAATATTGCACCACCTTTTTTGGAAAAAAGGATAATCATGCCCCTATTGTAATATTGTATCACTAGTTAAATCTCTCTGATGGATCCTCATGTAACACAATCAAAATATCAATACGAATATAATACATATGATTAGTTTCCATTGATTTTTCACTATGTTTCATTTGTATGCTTTTATATGGTGCAAATTTCCATCCTTCAAATAGCGATCACGGTCGGACCTTAGGTCTCCCTTTTTCATCATTTGTTGTTTTTTACATCAACAAAATGATTAATGTTTGCTTTTTTTTGGTGATTGCAGGTACTCAAACTTAACCATATTAGGTCGAGATGGTCCCTATTCTACAATCATCTTAGGTCGATACAGTCCTTCTTCAGAGGTAGAACAAGTCACAAAGCTACAAAAATCCACATTGAATGTAAGGCTTCTAGGTTAGGTTTTCATCCTTCCTTATCATTTTTGTTACATTGCATATTTTTCAAAAATAAGAACAAAGAAAAAATAGAAAAAAAATAAAATACATGAATTCGTTGCATTCATTATTAGTTTTATTTCTATCCGACTCTGACCATCTCAAGTCGAGACGGTTCCTCTCTGTTATCGTCTCAAGTTGAGATGCGTTCTTGCTTCATAGTTTGAATTATTAGAAGCATCATGTGCTCTTTGTTCCATTCCAACAATAAAAATAATATCATGCACCACAAGTCATTTAAATATTGGTAAGGTTGGACTTCATCACCAACCCCCAATCGAGACTAACGATGTTGGAATTCATCTCCTTCCACTAGATCACCCCCTAAAAACCATAGTAGCCCCCATGAGTGGTTTCTTAGAATTCATCATCAAGAGACCCCCTAATTTTGTGTACGTCCTGAAGTAGGTTAGGTTTAGATACCCCTTAACCATAGGGCTTAATAATTTGTGGAGTGCAATTGTCATTTGTATCTGAGCATGCCCAAGTGTGAAGCGAAAGCCTGATTGGGCAAGTAGAAGGATTTAGATTGTGCAGTCCCTTATTTGGAGGGTATTTACTATTCTTATAGCATTATCTATCACCCATATATTACCTATAGGAAGTCATTTTTATCCTTTGTATTGCATTCCTCGATAGAGGTTGTGCACAAAATACCTTTCTTTAGTGCTCATTTTGTCTTCCTTAGTATTTTATGAGTAGAATTGCAAAACAAAAATACACCAAAAATCTAAAAGTAAAATAAAAATAAAAATATAAAACAAAAGTTCTTTTTTGATTGTTTTGTCTTGTTGTTTGCATATTTTAAAAAGTTCTTGAAAGCATTGTCATGGCTCTTTACGCATCATTTTTATATAATATGGTCATAATATTTATCCAGGATTAATCACAAGCATACATTGTTGATCGATCACCTAGATCCATGGATCATTTTTGAATTGATCCATAAGACCTTGTCATTCTTGAGTGGCAACACGTTCATCCTAACCCGAATGTCATCCATCACTCTAATAATCCCAACACATCGGGTGTTCCCATTCACAATTCACCCATAGGTCTGGATGATGATCAAGATATCGATTATCTAGACTATGAGTAATAAGGTTGTCATTGATATCAAGTGTTTGGTGCAAGGCAAAGTCCATTTTGGTACAAGCAAAGTGGTAAAAGAATTGGTTATAATAATTTATATTATAAGCAAAAAAGGTTGGCTAAAAGGTTGAAGATAAAGTTTATGCCCATGGTTTTAAGAGAAAATAGAAGATATTATAATATTTTAATATTATAATAAGTAAGCCAAAAGGGCTTATTAAAAAGAGAAAAATTAGATTTAATGAAGACCCCATGCAAAAGTATTATTTAATACTAAAATTTAATAATATAATATTTAACCTAAAGTTAAATATTATATTAAATAAATAATTAAATTTGAAATTGGCAAAGGTGCCAAAAATCAAATTTAATTTGGAGGCACTTAGGTTTTCTGTCGATGTCATGTAATTACCTTGGAGGCATATAAAAGGAGGAAGCAAATTATTAAAATTACAATTCGAATCATCCGAAGCTAATGCACATGCGAGAAAATTGATCATGAGGGTTTGCAAAATATGTAGTAAAATCATTTGTCGAGCAAGCTATAGATGATAAGGACAAGGTGTCAGTTGTTTTGGTTCAGTGAGGGCTGGTATCCCAAGTGGTAGGTGGTTCCTGCATAAGTTGCTGATAGAGGGAAGGTTCGGGGTTCGATTCCCCCTAGCGCAAATTGAAGAGTTTTTGCTTTGGTTCATCAAAGACAACAAGTATAAAGCATTAAGGCTAGAGGTTTAGTCTCAACTACTTGGCTAGCACAAGCGGTTCAGTGTTGCACTTGGAGGGCTGAGGTCGAAGGGTCAATTCCCATACGCAACAAAGCAAGATAATATTTTTTGTATAAGGTATGCACCATGATTAATTTGTAAGGTATGCACTATATTGTTGAATTTTTGGCTATAGTGATATTTGGTGGATGATATTTGACCTATAGTTTGAAACATAAGAGATATAAGGGGAAATATTTTTGGCATTATAATTAAAGGGTTAAATATCATTTATTTTATGCTAATCTTGGAGTGATATGTTTGTAGTGGTTTATATATCATTGTAATTCTTTGTTCTTAGAAAATAAATTGGAGTAAAAATTATTTTGAAAGAGTGGAGATAAAAGATGTAAAAGGTATTTTATTTGATTGTAATTCTTGCTTTATAAAAAGGGAAATTGTTGAGAGAGTTTTGTGAGATTTAATGCATTTTCCATGAGAACTAAAGAAGAGTACTAGAATATTATTTTCAGAATTCTTTGAGCATCTTGTTGAGGAAATATTCATGTGGAGGTTTTAAAATAGACTGTTGCTATCTAACCTTGAAGTGGCACAAAAGGAATTGATTGTCAGTGAGATAGGTTTTGAAGACATATCTCCATCAAAGAAAAGAGGTATGGGCACATCATTATTTGTTTGAAGTGTTTGTTGGAATGAATGTTGTGAAACATAAGGTGGAGTGAATTGTTTAATAAGCATTGTTGGAAATATTTGAGTGAGTTTTATGTGCTTATTTGTTGAATGTTTTGAGAACATTTGAGATAGAGATTATGAATTATTTGAGTTAGGGTTTGAGACCTACATTGTGCTCTTTATTGGAAGAAGTATTAAAACACTTTTTTAGGGTTTGTGAGTAAGTTGTGCTTCATTGGTTGAATGATTGATTGGAACTTCTTGAGCATTGTTTTTGAGTTATATTGAAAGTGAATATGCAAATCAGTAAGATAGGTGTCATGTGCTAGACTAGATCTATATTTAAAAGAGCAATGAAAGTAAGACATGTGGAAGCGATAGAATTAATGATTGAGTAGAATATATTGATCTATTTACAAGTGCATATTATTTTCTATATTTTCCAGAGGTTAAATGAATTCTGGATAGAATATGTCTAAACTGCTACAAGTTAAAGGAATTACTTTGAATATTAGACAAGCCATTTGATAGTATTGTGTGTAAGATTTGAGATTTATTGAGCATATCTTGTGAGTTTTTTGAGCATGTTCTAGAGCATATTTGAGAAAGTCTTTGAGAAGACTTGAGAACATATTTGAGCAAGTATTTTTGAAGACTTAAAGTTAGATTTGAGTAAGTATTTTTGAAGACTTGAAGGTAGATTTAAGCGTCTTTGAGAAGACTTAAAGGCAGATTTGAGCAAGTCTTTGTGAGGACTTAAAGGCAGATTTGAGAAAGTATTTGAGAAGGCTTGAAGGTAAATTTGAGCAAGTATTTGTGAAGACTTGAAGGCAGATTTGAGCAAGTCTTTTGAAGACTTGAAATAGGATTAAAATTAGGTTTGATTTGTTCAAGATTTATGTTAAGTATTTGGGCGGATCAAAGTAGTTTTGATTGCTGATTTGATCAAGCTTTGTGTTAAGGCTTGGGGAAATATTTGAGATAGAGATTAGTGTAGATTTGTGAGCATATTTGTGAGAATAGTTAGAGTAGATTTATGTTATACTTGGGATAGATTTTAGTGCAGATTTGAGATAGAGTTGAGAGTAAGCTTTGGAGGTGATAGAGCAAAGAGGACAACAATATCCAATGGATAGAGATCCATTAGCCAGTGCAGTGGGGATATAGATCTCCTGTGGAGAGAGATACACAAGCTAGAGTAGTGGGGGTAGAATTTTTGTAGGAGATCACCAACCAGAGCAGAGGGGATAGAGTTCTCCTATGAATAGAGATCCACAAACCAGAACAAGGGGAAGGAGTTCTCCTATGGAGAGTGATACATGAACCAAATAGGGAGATAGAGTTCTTCTATGGAGATATGTCCACAAACCAGTTGAGGAGATATAGTTCTCCTGGATCAAGTTCCATGAACCAGAGATAAGGGAAAAGAGTTTTCTTATGAAGATATATCCATAAATCAGAGCATAGGGGATTGGTGTCTCCTTTATATAGAGGTCCATAAAAATTGTAATAGGGAATTGATTCCCAAGAAGATTTTTTGAGAAAAATTAGTAGAAATATTTTCTTCATAGAGTAGACCACATTAGGTGAACCATGATAAATTGATGTCTCTCTTGTGTGTCATGATTTATGTATTGCTTTGATTACTTCTATTGATATTGTCATTGATAATATTGAATAATATTATTTGATAAATAAAAGTAAAAGTTGGTCTTATACTGTTCACCCCCATTTCAATATAAGCTTGTGTTCTTAAATTGGTATTATAGTGGGTTCCTTCGAAAGAGTCTAACAGCTTGAAGTAAGAATATACAAGAACACATATGGCATCTCAGAGTGGATATTTAGTAAATAAGGTATCATTGTTCGATGGGAATAATTATGCTTTTTGGAGCATAAGGATGAAGATTTACTTGATGGCACAAGGATATGAGACATGGCAAGCAGTTGAGGATGGATTCACACCTATAGCTAATCCTCCCACAGATAAAGATGGTAAGATCTTGCATGTGAATAATTCCAAAGCTATGAATGTAATATTAAGTGGTTAACATAAAGTAGAGTTTGTAAAGTTATGCATTGTGAATCAGCAAAAGAGATTTGGGAAAAACTGAAGCAAACATATGAGGGAGATAAAAAAGTCAAAATGGCAAAATTGCAAAATCACAAGAATACATTTGAAGAATTGAAGATGAAATATGAGGAAAATATTGTTGCATACTTACTTTGTGTGGATGAGGTTGTTAACACCATGTGAGGACTTGGATTTAAAATTGAAGACTCTGATGTTTCTCAAAATATTTTAAGGTCACTTCCTATGAGGTATGATGGAAAGGTTTCAGCCATATAAGAAATAAGAGATATTGAAAATTTGACTATGGATGAGTTACATGGAACTCTCACAACTTATGAGATAAGAATAGTAAAGGAACATATTCCAAAGAAATAGGTAGCCTTAAAAGTAGCAAAGAAGGTAAAACATAAGAAACCAGAATCAAGTGATGTGTCAAGCAGTTACTAAGAAGCTAAATATGGTAGAAGAAACAAGAAGGATTCAATAAAGCAAAAAGGCATGAAAATGGTAAAGTGTTTTAATTGTGGTAAATATTATCACTATGCATCTAACTGTCTAAAGGCAGGAAATAGTAGCATTGAAGAGAAACAAGATCATAAGAAAAATGAAGCAAGAAAATCCAGGTATGAAAGGAAAAACAGGTATGGACAAAGCAAGCATGAAAATAAGTTTTTTCAAAGGCATAAGTAGAGTTTCTATGCAGACAATACATGCAAGGTTTCAAGTGATAGTGATGAAATATCATTGGATAGTGAAGAATAAGAAAATCTCTTTTTGACAATAGAAGATGAAGGAAGTGCTCCTATTGAAGATAAATCTAAAAAGTATGAAGATTCTTTAGAAGACCAAGAAGTAGATAAATATTTAGAGAATGAAGAGGAAGGTGTAGTAGATCTAGAAGCAGAACTTATTGTTGCTCTCAAAGAAATGAAAAAGGTTAGAAAGCAAAATTCAAGATTCAAGACTCAATTTCAAGAATGTGATGAAGAGAAAGGAAAGCTTATACAAGATATGACAAACTCAATACCTAATACAAGGAGATTTAAAGAAAAGCTAGAGGTAAAATTATTAGAATGTGAGAGATTAGAACAAGAGGTAGTTTCTATAAGAAAGGAAATAGAAGATTCTAAGGACAAGCTACACAGGTTTGGGAAAAGTTCAAAGACTTTGGATAATATTATCAATGCACAAAGACCTTCATTTATCAAAATATGACTTAGTTTTGAAGAAGGATAAGGGCAATAAGAAGAAGTTTCAAGTTCAAGATCAAAATAAGAATATGTTTCAGAGGAAGAGAGTAAAGGAGAAATTGAGAGTAGAAGCTTCACCAAGGAAGAATACAATGCAAAAACAAGGAACAAGGATCATCATAGAGAAGAAAGGACTAAGAGACCAGTGGGTTTAAGGTAAGATTTCTTCAAAGGATAGTTTTTCATGTAACAGGTTTGGTCATAAGGCTATGCATTACAGGACTCATGGAAAGGAGTATGGTATTACTAAGAGGAACTTCAAAGATGGACATTTCTTTCAAGGGTATTGCTACTCTTGTAATCAATTTGGTCATAAAGCAATGCACTGTAGGGTTCATGACAGAAATAGGTATGGCTTCACCAGGAGGAACATCAAGATATTTGCACCTTCTAGGAACCATGACATTAAGTGTTTTTTTTTGTATTTACATGGTGGAATTGGTAGCTGCCATGAATTCGGGCAGGCTGTCCAAATTTTTATGGCTGCCATAGTATTTTGTGCTGACAACATTAAGTGTTATAAGTGCAATAATTTTAGGAATAAGGCCAAGTGGTGCAAAGTAGAGTTTCTAGAGCTTCCAGAGACAAGCAATAATAGGGACACTCAAAAGAATCAAAAGGCTATGTTGAGAAAGAAGGTTGACAAATGAAAAGAGCATTTTATGTTGGTAGTAGAAATACTCCTACCCCAAAATTAACCACCTCAAGGAAATAAGGTGGGGAGGCGGCTGAGCTAAGAGTCTTATATTTAGACCCAAAGGAGTCCCTTTGCAATTGATGTCAAAGGGGGAGATATTTGAGTAAGGGGGAGAGCATTCAGTCAGGAGGAGCAGTTTCTCAGGGAGAGCAAAATTGGAAAATGAAAAAGGGATGTTTAAAAAAAGGGGTTGCCATCAATGACAAAGGGGGATATTGTTGGAAATTTTGAGTAATAAGGTTGTCATTGATGTCAAGTGTTTGGTGTAAGGTAAATTCCATTTTGGTACAAGCAAAGTGGTAAAAGAATTAGTTATAATATTTTATATTATAAGCCAAAAAGGTTGGCTAAAATGTTGAAGACAAAGTTTATGCCCATGGTTTTAAAGAGAAAAGAGAATATATTATAATATTTTAATATTATAATAAGTAAGCCAAGAGGGCTTATTAAAAAGATAAAAAATAGATTTAATGAAGACCCCATGCAAAAGTATTATTTAATACTAAAATTAAATAATATAATATTTAACCTAAAATTAAATATTATATTAAATAAATAATTAAATTTAAAATTGGCAAAGGTGCCAAAAATCAATTATAATTTGGAGGCACTTAGGTTTTCCACAGATATCATATAATTACCTTGGAGGCATATAAAAGGAGGAAGCAAATTATTAAAATTGCAATTTGTATCATCCGAAGCTAATGCACATGTTAGAAAATCAATCATGAAGGTTTGCGAAGCGTGGAGTAAAACCATTCATTGAGTAAGCTATAGAGGATAAGGACAAGGCATAAGTTGTTTTGGTTTAGTGAGGGCTAGTAGCCCAAGTGACTGGTGGGTCCTATGTAAGTTGATAGAGGGAAGGTTCAGGGTTCAATTTCCCCTAGCTCTGGTTGAAGAGCTTTTGTTTTGGTTCATCATAGGCAGCAAGTATAAAACGTTGAGGCTAGAGGTTTAGTCTCAACCGCTTGGCTAGCGCAAGCGGTCAAGCACTACGCTTGGATGGCTGAGGTCGTAGGATCAATTACCGTCCATGACAAAGCAAGATAATTTTTTTTATAAGGTATGCACCATGATTAATTTGTAAGGTATGCACTATATTGTTGAATTGTTGGCTATAGTGATATTTGGCGGATGATATTTGACCTATAGTTTGAAACATAGGAGATATAAGGGGAAATATTTTTGGCATTATAATTAAAGGGTTAAATGTCATTTATTTTATGCTAATATTGGAGTGATAAGTTTGTAGTGGTTTATTTATCATTGTAATTCTTTGTTCTTGGAAAATAAATTGGAGTGAAAATTATTTTGAAAGAGTGGAGATAAAAGGTGTAAAAGGTATTTTATTTGATTGTAATTCTTGCTTTATAAAAAGGGAAATTGTTGAGAGAGTTTTATAATATTTAATGCATTATCCATGAGAACTAAAGAAGAGTACTAGAATATTCATGTGGAGGTTTTGAGATAGACTGTTGCTATCTAACCTTGAAGTGGCACAAAAGGAATTGATTGTGAGTAATACAGGTGTAGACACTAAAATCATGTAAATCGGATAAGACTGCTAATGTGCCACTCTTATCGACATCATATGGCCCCATTGGGCAACCCTCATGGGTTAATTAGGGCTCCCAACCACTTTTGGGAAGGTTTACCCCACTTTTGGAGGGTTTTGGGCCATGTAGCCATGGTCGTCCCACCTAGGGATGACCATAGTTCATGGTCATCCCACCCAGGGATGGCCATATGCAACCATTCCTAGGTGGGATGACCATGACCTAGACCCATCAAAAGTCAAAGGGTGGGATAAATGGCAATCAATTTCTACCATTTATCCCACCCAATCACTCATGATAGATTGGGAGGCTATCATGGCCATTAGGGCCTACAAATTGGAGGTCCAAATGGGAAGCCTCTTCCACCCTATGCATGGCAAAGGCATTGACAAGTGGCGACACTTGCCTTGCATGCCAGAACTTGCCCCTTTGCCCCCTTTGCCCTCTTGGGCTATAAATTGAGGTGTTTCCACCCAATTTCAAAGAGAGATAATTTCAAATCATTGACCATGAAGTGCTACCAATATTTGCCCTCAACATTTGCCCACGTATTTTCCTTGGAAACCTCTTCAATCAAAGGTATTTTCAGGGCATTCCAAGATACGTTCATTTGCTCCAAAACCTACCAATTCTAAGAGTTAGTTTACCAAATTTGATGACAACACCCCTAGGAGGATTCTAGACCAGATCCAAGTGGAATTGGTGGTAAAAACCACCCTATTTTGTGGTCGTCCCCCAGGATGGTTAGCAAGTCCTATTGGAACTCCTAGGGATGGCCATGAAATGGCCCACAATTTTGATCCAATTTCTAGTGTAGATCAATTCTATAGCATTATATTAGCATCATATCCAAATTTGGTGAATTTTTGAGTAGATTTGATAGGTCAATTAATGTTTTTGTGATTATAGTCCTAGTTGTTCCTCCCAAGAAATGACCACAGGTTCTACTAATAATTTCACTTTTATTTCTACTCAGATCCTTCCAAAATCATCTATTAAACATCATACTAAATTTTCAAGTCATTTGGAGTAGTTTAGATTAGTCATAAATAATTTTTATATTCATAGATGCATACTTTCTATGGTTTTCAAGTTTTTATCATCAAATGCATATGCTATTAACATATTTCAATCTCTTGTGTGTAGGTACAGGTATTCTATGTATGAGGGAGGAGCTAAGGAGTTAAATAAATGTAGCCCAAAGATGTAGCTCTTCAATCGTGGGTTGCGAGAAGAACACTTGAAAGCACGCCATTAAGCTCATGGAGGGATTTGATCCCTCAAGTAATTTGTAATTTGAAATGTATCAAATTGATAAGCCCTCAAGGGGATGTATTGTAACCTTTTGAACTTATGAAATTAATAAATACAAGGAGAACCCCCCTTTTTATTTAACAAATTTATCATTTCAATAGCTTACATATTTTGTCATCTTTCTTATGCATACTTTAATTCAATAAGTACATTAGATTGCATTTCTATTAAATATGTCTAGGCATATCATTTTTCTCGCTTCTTTAGTGGTGATCATGGTGGGACCCTTGTCCCTTGTATTTGGTTTTTAGCTTTTTCCATTTTTGACCTTGTTTTTATGTTTTGTATGTTGCAGGTTTTGGCCATTCTGAGCTGGAAAGGCCATTGAATTCCTAATTGGAACTGCTAGGGATGGCCACAACAACCATCCCACCCAAGGATGACCCCAAAATTTGTAGCCATCCCACCCATGGATGGCCACAAAACCAGGGGTTTTCTACAAAAATTTCCAGAAATAGTAACTTCCATAACAGATAAGGTAAGTTCCTAAACCTTCAATTTGCATCTAGGTTGTTTAAAAAAAGGTTAAATTTCAGTTTTTCATGTCTTTTATGTGTGATTGAAAGTTATATTTCCCTTTCCTAAATTTTACATTAACAAATTGAAGAAAAATAGGAAAAAGAACAACTTTAGACATGCATTTGAGTGGTTTTCCTACTTGTGACCTACCTAAGGGTTAGGGTTTCATATAGGTTAATAATTTTTTAGGTTCCTTACTTATTTATGCATCTAATTCTAAAAGTAAAATGCTCTTTATGCATTTAGTGAAAATTCATTGAATGCTATTTTGTTTACTTTCATTTAATTATAAAAGGAACCACACACACCATGTCACTTTTAAATGTTAGTGAGTTGGAATTCATCCCCAACCACTAATAGAGTTCAACGACGGTGGGTTTCATCTCCACCCATTGGCTCAAATCCTACGAACCCTATTTTTGGCCAAGGCTAGCTCCAAGAACTATCTTAGCTATGGAAAATTATACGCACTCCTCTTCAGAGGGTGTATCACTGCCCACGATCAATATGGGTGAGGACTGGTAGGACCTATGCTCCTTGATCAGGTATGGGCTTCATCTCCATACTTTGGTTGGTTCATGTGACCAGAATTTCATTGTCGGTTGTCGAGCTGTGAGTGTATAGGTGAAATCCCTTTAACAATTTGAGTATTACATCAACCATTGCAAAACATGATAAGGATTCAAATTGTACAAAACAACAAATCTAAACACACCAAACAACTTAGGGATTCACATCTAAAACTTAAAGGAGATAATCACATTGTTTTCTTGTGTGCTTCTTTGATCATTTGATTGTGTGTTTCTAAAATTTAAAAGAGATAATCATGTTGTCTACTTTGTGTGTTTCTTTATTTTTCAGGTAATCAACATAAGATCCTACCATATAGGACCAAACCCTAATTAAAGTTATGTTGGTTTTATGATTACTCTATTTTTGAGTGATTTTCAAGCCAGAAATAGGGAAAAATTGCACTAAAATGGTCATAAAAGGCCCTAGACAACCCCAAAAAATTGCCAAATTTGTTTTTTTGTCTTAGTTAGCCCCTTGTGCACCTCTCACAAAAATTTTGAGTCCTAACTCTTTATTTCTCAAAATTTCCCAAAATTCCTAAAATTGGGCATTTTCCCACGAGCCCCGGTTGGCCAAATATTCCAAAAATACAATTTTTGACTAGGAAGTCAATTTTTGGAGCCCTAGCCCATTGTGATCAGCTCATTGCATTGATCATTTTGGTATATAACACCCATAACCTTTTTGGAAGTCAAAATTTTCTACTATGGCCGAGGGACCCCCTTTTATGGATTTGGTCCAAATGCGGTTGAAAACAAGACCTCCAATTCAGAGAGAGAATCAAGCTCCATAACCAGTGAATATCTCCAAATAAGTCCAGAGGACATGCCCATCCCTGAATGGCATCCCAGGTTTTATCATAACAACAATACCATCCCCAGGGGGGCAAACCTTCGAGATATCCCTACTAGGGAAGCACCCATAGGTCCTCTAGGAAAACTTCCTAACTTGGATACCCTGATGGAATTCTACATAGCGAATAATCTACCCACTAAGGGGTCTAGTAGGTCAATATCATGGATTCACACCCCAAATTGCTCTATACATCAATCAAAATATGAACATGAGAGTACACCATGGCCTAGCCTGGATGAGCAAACCACCCCATTTGATCGAGTAAGTCACCCCCATACTCCTCATAGAGAGCACTCAGTATGCACACATTGTGCTTCTATGCAGCCTAAATATACAGAGCTTACATCTAAACCTAAATATGAGTCTTTCCTCACAGATGAGGAAGAAGACCCAAGTCATCCTCCTACTCCTCATGAAGAGTACTTGGTGCGACCACATTGTGGCTCTACATCATCGAACTATATAGAGCCCATTCATAAACTAGGGTATCAAGTCAATGCAACCTTTAGGGAGCATGGAAAACAAGCAATAGATCCTACTAGGGGAGAAAGACATGATAAATCCATTCATATTTCCAATACGAGGGTACATAGCCCCCATACAATTGAACAACAAAGTTACACTCATCAGGCACTAAGGCCACAACTTAACCAACAACAACATACGGATCAAATCTAGTTGGATCAACAACAATTAAATCAACAATGGGTGGACTCACAACGAGCACACCTACAAAGGTTGTATCAATGAAAGATACAAGAACAAAAAAATATACAACAAGAGCAATTGCAAAATGCATTACATGAAGTGGTGCTTACACCTAGCACCTATAGGATGCAACAACATGCAAGGCACCCAATACAGTCTCAAAATATTCCCCCTCGACCATGCCAAAATCATGTTCAACATCAAAGGCCATTATATGGTTATCATCAAAAGCCTCATACTCCTCAACAATACCAAGATCAAGACGAGGAAGAATCATATGAAGAGTCCCAATGGGAACATCAGGATCAAATAGATGCTTACCCTAAATCTAGTTATGATGAGGTACCTAATGATTATACTTATCATCCACCTCAACATCAAAAGTGGCCTCCTTTGTCTAATCAAGGGTGACAATAGGTTGATCATATCATTTCATCAGGTCCCTACAAAGCGCTAGCTGATCGGATAAATTCATTCAAAAAACAATATCAAAGTTTGGTTTATCAAAAACCTACACTAAAGCAGCTTAGCAATCAACCTTTGCATCCATCAGTGTCATCACTGACGTACCCATCAAATTTCAAGATGCCTAAACTTGAAAATTTCAAAGATGATGAAGATGCACAAGACCACATGACAAGCTTCATCCATATGTGCTCTCATATTCAAGACAATGACCCTTTGATGTTGAGAATATTCCTTACAACATTAGCTGGGGATGCTTTGGAATGGTATAATCATCTACCACATCATAGCATAAACACCTTTGAGCAATTGGTCGATGCGTTTCTAGGATGTTTTGCCTCTAGTGCTAAGAAAATGATAAACTTGACTGACTTGTCTAGCCTTCATCAACTTGATGATGAGCCAGTCATGGAGTATGGCAATAGATGGAGGAAGGTGATGTCAAAACTACCTTTCACCCTACCCACAATGGAACTCATCCGAATGTTTACTAGAAGTTGTTCAAAGTATATTTCACTTCTCTTACAATTACAATGGTATCAAACATTCGAGGAGGCCTTAGCACAGGCCAAGATCATTGAGGACATCAAGGTCCAGGAGGGTGATGTTCAACTCCACAAAGGGGAATGGCCAAAAAAGAATATTAAAGGTGGTAACACGCAATAAAATGTGGCCCCAATCAATCAAGTGGTTTTGAGTATCCCTGAACCCTCAAACCGGGCTCCACCATCGCAATTACTAGTGCAGCCTAATTACCAGGCTCAGCCTCCATTGGCCAAAAATCATATGCAACAAAATAAAATACAAGGCCAACCACATCATGAAAATATACTCATTTTTTAGAGCCCTTAGCATCGATCTTCAATCGATTGTATGAGGCACAAGCAATCAAGCTTCCCGAGATCCATCCATTGAAACCTAATAAGCGTAGATCAAAGGCACACAGGGTAAACCTATATTGTATTTACCATCGACAAAGGGGTCATGACATCCAGACATGTCATCCCTTTAGATATTTAATACAGGATATGATTGAGAGGCAAGAACTTCAGATAGGAGTCTTCCAAGACCCCTTGCCTACACATGAAGCAAACATAGCACCTATCAATCAAGTCAAACAACCTAATCAGGTGCACATTAATCTACCTCCCCAAGAGTTTATGGGAATGATCAGTGTTGTAATAGAGAAACAGGAATATCAAAATCTATAGATATGGGGTCTATAGGTAGGGGTCCATCCAAAGGTATCTATAAGTTCTTTGGTCAACCTAAAATACTCCTAGGTGGTCTATGACCATCTAGGTCATCCTAAAATATCCCTAGGTGGTCTACAACCATCTAGGTCAACCTAAAATATACCTTGGTCATAAACCTAGGTGTCTACAACCTCTTTACTAAAATACTCCCTAGGTGATCTATGACCATCTAGGTCAACCTAAAATACTCCTAGGTGGTCTACAACTATCTAGGTCACCCTAAAATACTCCTAGGTGGTCTATGATCATCTAGGTCACCCTAAAATGTCCCTAGGTGGTCTATGATCTTGTTTCTTTCCTAAAAGCTCCAATGGTCTACAAACCTTTAGGTCACCCTAAAATGCTCCAAAGGTGTCTAAACCTTTGGTCACCCAAAAAGCTCCAAAGGTATCTACAAAATCCTTTGGTCACTCAAAAATCTCCAAAGGTATCTATAAACCCTTTGGTCACCTAAAATCCCCAAAGGTATCTGTAAAATCTTTGGTCACCCAAAATGCCCCAATGGCATCCACTAAGCCCATTGGTCAAATGTATATATATATTTATCAAAATCAAAAAAAATTCAAAATAATCAAAATTTCAAAAACAATGGAAAAATAAAAAATTCAAAAACATTGCAAAACATCAAAAATACAAAAACATTTACATTTTGTATTGCATCATATGCATTCATTTAATTGCATTACATTAGGTATTTTCATCCATTGTACTTGCATTAGGATAGGATGTGTTTACAATCTTACAAACGACACCATGTTTGTATCTCAATCATGCATTTATTCATCATCATCATCCATCACCCTTGTGAGTAATTGTGTTTTTCAACACAACCCTTCCTATTGCTATGAGGTATATACTAGGGTTTTTCGGTCATTCAACCATACCTAGTGATCTTCTCAGATTTTGTAGAAAGCTATCTTCACTTTTGGAGATGAGGTCTAGTTCTGATAGTACCTTGTATATTTCAAAATCCCATCACAATTTAAACATTAATAATCCTAGTCTGGACAAGGAAATATGAAAACTACAAAGTGGTCCTGGTCACCTTAAGCGAAAGGTTTTTACTTGCTCACCTTGTGATGTGCATGGTCTAGGGTGTTGGTCATTGACAAAAGGACAAGCTCCCCCCTACCCAAAGAAATCCCTTGCTTTCATCAAAATAAGAAAAATCCCAAAAAGCAAAAATCAAAAGCAAAATAAATAGTGATTTTCATCACTAAACAAATCCCTTGCTCAAAGAAAACAAAATACAAAATAAATAGTGATTTTCATCACTAAGCATGAGCAAGTATCCCACATCAATGTGAAGAAAATAAGGGGGTGAAGAGCTTGAATCCCTGGAATGGTCAGTATTCCAAAACCATCGAGTGATCCCCAATACAACAATGGGCTGAATGAATCCCACCTGGCATTGGGGTAGTTCTAAGCAATTTACAAAGTGAGCTAGCTTTAGGTGGCTTGTATCGCCTAGTGGTCTAATCCAACTAAGTCCAAACTTAGGATCATGATGAACATATGGTGATCCTCATTACAACAATGGGTTGAATGAATCCTGCCTGGAAATGAGGTAGTCTTATGTCTCATCTAATATATTCATTTGCACACACAGGGATAATGAATATCTTGGTCTTCATAACAAAAGCTTTTATCTTTCAGGAGTCCTGTATAGTCATTATACAACTTTTGATTAATCAACTAGGGTGTTTGAGTCTCATGGAAAACCTCAAAAATTCCCTAATAGCAACAAATCATTACATCAATCATACACATATTTCTTTATGAACTTTTGTTTATTAAGTGGTGTTCATGAAATAGGATAGATATCGGATAAATATCAACAATGATATTTAGATGGCCATTGACTATTTTATGCATATATTTTAATTTATAGAAGCTTATAGAGAAAGCCTACACATATCACAATCATCTCATTTCACATATGGATGCTTAAATGATTAATTCTTATGATAAGAGTTATCATTTTCATTCATGATTTTCATACATTCTATGGTGTCATCCATTAGATTGTTAAACACATATTACATTGCATTCCTTATGTTTTAAGTGATTAAAGCATACAGGTTCATTTACATTAGATCATCATCATGTAAATAATGCATTACATACATTGCATTCACCATATCATATCAACATAAATTAAGTGCATAACAATTGAATCAAATTAAACATGCATTTAACATTCACCATTGCATCCATATATGCATACATAGTAGAGCATCTACACATATAGATCATAGTATCTAATCATACATTTATCATCTAGCTAGTGCATGTCATCAATACATCGCATACATATAGCATATTCACATCATCAATAGGCATTACATCCATTAATGCATCCATAAATCATAACACATAATGCATCTAATGGTCCAAAATCGCACAATTGCAAATCACACAAATATTTTTAAACATCAACTAGGGCATTATTGGTATCATACCTCCCCTAATCAGCAATCAAACAGTTAATAAATCAACCTCCAAAAGCCCCAAAGGTATCCATAAACCCTTTGGTCACCCAAAATGCCCCAACAACATCCACTAAGCCCATTGGTCATAATAACAACATGTATAATCCAAATCAACAATTGATAACTCAATCATTGCTAAGTGCATTCATGCACAAATCATTACCGAAGATAATCATGCACCCTCCTTGCTTGGGGAAAATAAGCAAAATATCAAAAATAGATTCAAGAAAACTAGTAAGAATTATCTCCTAATCACCATCAAGGCTAGGATTTGACTTAAGCTTATCTCCTAATCACCATCAAGGCTAGGATTTGACTTAAGCTTATCTCCTAATTGCCATCAAGGCTAGGATTTGACTTAAGCTTATCTCCTAATTGCCATCAAGGCTAGGATTTGACTTAATATTATCTCCTAATTGCCATCAAGGCTAGGATTTGACTTAAGCCTATCTTCTTAAGCTTATCTCCTAATTTCCGCCAAGGCTAGGATTAGACTTAAGCTTGTTTGCCAATATCCCAAATATTACCAAAATCAAGTTCCTTAACTTTTTGGAGGTAATGATTCTGAGATGCATACCCTTTCCATGATTGGGGCATCTAGCATTGACCTTATCAATGGAATAAAAAAAATATATTACAAAAACAACTAAAAATTATCACAAAAATGGCCTAAAACCCACCAAAAACAAGTCAAATTTGATAAAATTAACAAAGGATCAAGATTGAATTCAAAGTATTTATGGATGCTCTAAAAAGTCTCTACTTCACTCCCCAAGAAGGCCATTATGGCTGGACCACTCCACGAGAATGAAGTATTTAGTCTTTTGCTTCCATGAAATATCATCAAAACAATCAAAATCCTAGCAAAATTGATACATCTTATAATGGGTAAAACTGATGGTTATCCCAATTAAGTCATATGGGTCAAGTGACTCATTACTTTCATCATTTGTCATGCCCTCATCGACTCATCACTTGAGGGGGTAGTCATAATAATGAATTCATAATCAAAATCAACACTTAAACACTCAAAAGTGCAATTTTCATACATTCAAAAGAATCATTGCCAAAGACAAATTTTCAAGCCTATGCTAGGGAAAATAATCAGCAAATGCAACAAAAAAAGTCTTGGCCTCCTTGAAGCCTCAAGAATTCACCCATGAAAAGGCTTACAAGGAAACAAGGAACCAAGACCAAGTATACCCTAAGCCCCTACAACTGTCACTATAGTGTGGCTGAAAGGTATACCAAAATCAATCCTTCAACTATGTCAAAAGCAAGGATTCCAAGAATGTATGCTCTTTCCACAATGGAGGCATCTAAATTTGGTTAGGTTACTGAATAACCTCAATCATTTAATGATTTAGTCATCTATTTTTTCTCAACGCTCTATTGCACACAATGCATCTCAAAAAGGGGTATCTGTAGACACTAAAATCATGTAAATCGGATAAGACTGCTAATGCACCACTCTTATCGACATCATATGGCCCCATTGGGCAACCCTCAAGGGTTAATTAGGGCTCCCAACCACTTTTGGGAAGGTTTACCCCACTTTTGGGAGGTTTTGGGCCATGTAGCCATGGTCGTCCCACCCAAGGACGACCACAGTTCATGGTCGTCCCACCCAGGATGGGATGACCATGATCCATACCCCTCAAAATTCAAAGGGTGGGACAAATGGAAATCAATTTCTACCATTTATCCCACCCAATCACCCATGATAGATTGGGAGGCTATCATGGCCATTAGGGCCTACAAATTGGAGGTCCCAAATGGGAAGCCTCTTCCACCCTATGCATGGCAAAGGCATTGACAAGTGGTGGCACTTGCCTTGCATGCTAGAACTTTACCCCTTTGCCCCCTTTGCCCTCTTGGGCTATAAATTGAGGTGCTCCCACCCAATTTCAAATAGAGGACTTAACAAGTATTGACTCATGAAGTGCTACCCATATTTGCCTCAACATTTACCCACGTATTTTCCTTGGAAACCTCTTCATTCGAAGGGCTTTTTCAGGGCATCCCAAAATACGTCCATTCTCCAAAACCAATCAATTTATGAGAGTTATTTTACCAAATTTGATGACAACACCCCTAGGAGGTTTATTGACCAGATCCAAGTGGAATTGGTGGTAAAAACCACCCTAGTTTGTGGTCGTCCCCCCAGGGATGGTTAGCAGGTCTTATTGGAACTCCTAGGGATGACCATGAAATGGCCCACAATTTTGATCTAATTTCTATGTAGATCATTTCTATAGCATTAGATTAGCATCATATCCAAATTTGGTAAATTTTTGAGTAGATTTGATGGGTCAATTAATGTTTTTATGATTGTAGTCTTACTTGTTCCTACTAGGAATGGCCATAAGTTCTGCTAATAATTTCACTATGATTTCTACTCAGATCCTTCCAAAATCATCTATTAAACATCATGCTAGAATTTCAAGTCATTTGGAGTTGTTTAGAATAGTCACAAATAAATTTTATATTCATTGATGCATACTTTCTATGCTTTTCATAGTTTTTATCATCAAACACATATGCTATTAACATTTTTCAATCTCTTGTGTGTAGGTGCAGGTATTCTATGTATGAGGGAGGAGCTAAGGAGTAAAATAAAATAATCCCAATATTAGCTCTCAATTGTGGGTTGCGAGAAGAACATTGAAGCACACCATTAAGCTCATGGAGGGATTTAATCCCTAGTAATTTGTAATTTGAAATGTATCAAATTGAAAAGCCCTCAAGGGGATGTATTGTAACCTTTGAATTGATGAATTAATAAATACAAGGAGAACCCCCCTTTTTTTTTAACACACATTTGTCAATTTTAGAGCTTACTTTATCATCTTTCTTATGCATGCTTTAATTTAGTAATTACATTAGATTGCATTTCAATTAAATATGTTGGGTGCATCCGATGTTCTCACTTATTCAATAGGTTTTGAAGACATATCTTTATCAAAGCAAAGAGGTATGGGCACATCATCCTTTATTTAAAGCATTTTTTGGAATGAATGTTGTGAAACATAAGGTGGAGTGAAAAGGATTGTTTGATAAGCATTGTTGGAAATATTTGAGTGAGTTTTATGTGCTTCATTGTTGAATGTTTTGAGAATATTTGAGATAGAGATTATGAATTATTTGAGTTAGGTTTTGAGACCTACATTGTGCTCTTTTTTTAAAGAAGTATGAAAACACTTGTTTAGGTTTTGTGAGAAATTTGTGCTTCATTGGTTGAATGATCGTGTGAAACTTCTTGAGAATTGGTTTTGAGTGATATTGAAAGTGAATATGCAAATCAAGAAGATAGGTGTCATGTGCTAGACTAGATCTATCTTTAAAAGAGCAATGAAAGTAAGACATGTAGAAGAGACAGACTTAATAATTTAGTAGAAAATATTGATCTATTTGCAAGTGCATATTATTCTCTATATCTTCCAAAGGTTAAATGAATTATGGATAGAATATGTCTAAACTACTTCAAGTTAAAGAAATTACTTTGAAGATTAGATAAGGCATTTGATAGCATTGTGTGTAATATTTGATATTGATTGAGCATATCTTGTGAGATGTTTGAGCATGTGCTATATCATATTTGAGCAAGTATTTGAGAATACTTGAGGAAATATTTGAGCAAGTCTTTGTGAAGACTTAAAGGTAGATTTGAGCAAGTCTTTGTGAAGACTTGAAGGAATATTTGAGCAAGTCTTTGAGAAGACTTAAAGGTAGATTTGAGAAAGTATTTGTGAAGACCTAAAGGCAGATTTGAGCAAGTCTTTGAGAAGACTTGAAGGCAGATTTGAGCAAGTATTTGTGAAGACTTGAAGGTAGATTTGATCGAGTCTTGTGAAGATTTGAAATAGGATTAAAAGTAGGTTTGATTTGTTCAGGATTTGTCTTAAGGCTTGGGCTAGATCTAAGTAGAGTTAATTGGTGATTTGATCAAGCTTTGTGTTAATGCTTGGGGATAGATTTGAGATAGAGGTTAGTGTAGATTTATGAGAAGATTTATGAGCAGAGTTAGAGTATATTTGTGCTAGAATTAGGACAGAGTTTGGTGTAGATTTGAGATAGAGTTGAGAGTAAGCTTTGGAGGTGACATAGCAAAGAGGAAAGCAGTCTCTAGTGGATAGAGATCCATCAACCAGTGCATTGGGGATAGAGGTATCCTATGGAGAGATATCCACAATCCATAGTAGTGTGGGTAGAAGTCTTCTAGGAGATCACCAACCAAAGTAGAGGGGATAGAGTTCTCTTGTGGATAGAGATCCACAAACTAGAACAAGAGGAAGTAGTTATCCTATGGAGAGTGATCCATGAACCAGCTGGGGAGATAGAGTTATTCTATGGAGAGAGATCCACAAACTAGTTGAGGAGATAGAGTTATCTTGGATTAATTTCCATGAACTAGAGATAATTGGAAAGAGTTATCCTATGGATAGAGATCCACAAATCAGAGCATAGGGGATTGGTGTCTCCTTTGGATAGAGGTCCATAAAAATTATAATAGAGAATTGATTCCCAAGAATATTTGTTGAGAAAATTTAGTAGAAATATTTTCTTCGTGGAGTATCCCACATTGGGTGAACCATGTTAAATTGGTGTATCTCTTGTGTGTGATGATTTGTGCATTGCTTTGATTATTGCTATTGATAATATTGGATAATATTGTTTGAGAAAAAAAAATAAAAGCTGATCTTATACTGTTCACCCCCCTCTCAGTATAAGCTTGTGTTCTTCAATGCCACCTTGTGTGCCATTTATAGGGACACAATTCCACTAAAAGTCACCTAGTTAGTCATTAACACACATTCACATTCAAAATAACCCCACGAATCCCCTAGATTAGAATCAAATGTACACTCCATATCATGATAGGGATGCTCAAGCTACCATAGCTAGGCACCCTAATATGAACCATGATTATGATCATGTGGATAGGTACATCATCTAACATCTTGATAAGGCTATCATATCAATGTGGGTGTTGAGGGATGATGACCCTAATCATCCCTCTATGTCCTATGATAAACAACCCACCTGTTGTGGCTAATCCACAACACACCCCAAAATTGGGGGCCCACCTTTTTGCATGCTTTCAAAGAAGAAAACAGTGACCCAGATGCTAAGAAAATCAAAGAAAAAGGCAAAAATTTCACTAAGGAAAAAAGTTGTCGCGATATCGCGACATGTCGCTCTGTCGCGGCCGAAAGTCGTCGCGATATCGCGACATGTCGCTCCGTCGCTGCGAAAATGAAAAAGTGTCGCGATATCGCGACATGTCGCTCCGTCGCTGCTGAAAATGAAAAAGTGTAGCGAAATCGCGACATGTTGCTCCGTCGCTGCTGAAAACGAAAAAGTGTAGCGAAATCGTGACATGTTGCTCCGTCGCGGCCCAGAGAGGAGAGAGAAAGGCAGAATGGAAAACTGTAGCGAAATCGTGACATGTCGCAAAATCGCGGTCAAGATAGTCAAACGGGGCACGAAGCAGAAAGGCGTAGCGAAATCGTGACATGTCACAAAATCACGGTCAACGCAGTCAACGACAGCAGGTGGGCGGAACCGTCGCGAAATCGCGACGTGTTTGATTTTCGCGGCTTGCAAACGGGCAGAAGGCATAAAGTATAAAATGGTCACGAAATCACGACAAAACCGAGCCAAAGGCAATAAGGCCCAGCAGTGTAGCGAAATCACGACAAAAACTAAGACAAAGCGCATAAGTCGAAAGGTGTCACGAAATCGTGACGCGTCGCGTTTTCACGATGCGGGTGAATGAAAAGAGTCTAAGGCACAAAGGCGTAGCGATTTTGCGCAACTTTTGGTGAAACGTTCCAGCCAGACAAAGACGTCGCGAAATCATGACAGAAAGTGAAGACCATGCAGAGGGCAGAAAATGGTAGCGATTTCATGACAGGTTGTGGCGAGATGGCCCGAAATAGAAAATGGTAGCGATTTCATGACAGGTTGCGGCGAGATGGCAAAAAATGGTAGCGATTTCGTGACAGGTTGCGGTCGAAGCGTACGGAGATGAAAAATGTCATGATTTCATGACAGGTTGCATTGGCAAGGCTAGCGAAAAAAGTTGATATCGTGACATGTTTTTTGGGCATGAAGATAGGGTTATTGGCAGGAAAATGTCACGATATCGCGACATGTCGCGTTTTCACGGTGAAAGCAAGGAAGCAAAGCTGCATGCATAAAAACGTCATGATTCACATGGGGCCATTACAGAACATACAAAAAAGCATTGAACACGTGGCAGAAAGGCATGAGGGTCATGGTAACGCTTCAGATCGACAGTTACATTTAGCAGAGAAGACCAAACGTTTCAGGTTCGAGCGAAAGGTCAAAGCATCAAAGAAGCGGGAAAATGAAACGAAGCGTTATGGGAAATGAAACGAAGCGTCGCAGAGGGAAACCAAGAGCCGCAGCAGAAAGTTTAAAAGTAGAAGCGAATGTAGATACAAGGGCTGGAAATTGTAAACAGAAAGCATTATTTTTATTGAATAAAGGAGTTTATTTGGCAAGAGTAACTTTTGTGTGTGAAACCAAAAGGAGATTGAAGGCTAAGACTACTGTTATTTCTGTATATCTTTCCTTTGCATTATTTTGTTTTGTATCTATTCGTTTACACCATAATGTGGGTTGCGATAGGTGAATGATAGAATGATGCAAATTATTTATTTCCTTAGAGTCTAGCATCTGATTTGATTTGACTGTGTTTTATTACAGGTCTGTTAGGTCAGGTTGTTTTAGAGCTTCATCTCATAACTTGGGGTTTTGCAGGGAGGAGATTGCTAACCAGATTAACGTCCTTCTTCAGTTTTCCAGCTGATTCTCAGAAAGAACATTTCTGTTTCAATTTTTGATATATTTTTTAATCTTATTTGAAAATCTGAGTTTCGGATTCTGGTACATTCCAGAATACTTTGCAAAATTTTATTAACACCAAAAGCTAACGTAGAAATAGCAGAACACTTAAACAAAGATAAAATGAACCAATTAACTGTAAAATGAACCTCATGCTAAAGGCACGGAGCTTAAAATGAAGTGGCCTATACCACGCATTTTCTCATTTAAAATCTTTCTTTAAGCCAGAAGATAAAAGAGGTTGCTAATTTATTTTCGGGAGGGTTTCATTAATTTCAAGAGCATAAAAGAAGAAAGGGATTTTTTGTTCTTTCTTTTGCTTTACGCGGTTGGTTATTTTAACAGATTAGGGTTACAAAGTTTGCTGTGAATCATCAAAGGCCCCTTGTTAACAGTTACTTGCAGGATTTAAGTTATTCTAGATTACATTCATTTATTTGCATTAGGTCTTAATTGGTTATATGCATATGAATGTTTGTTCACAAGAAACTTGGAGAAATTAAAATAACAAATTTTCTTTGCAAGAAAGAGTTTCCTGTCAGAGACTCTAGTTGTGTGTTCATTTTGTAAAAGGACAAAATATTCACTCAACATTTTGGCGCTAGAAGGAGGGCCTTCTTTATTGCTTTGTGATTATGATTTGTTCTAACAATTAACGTGGGTAGTTTTGTTTCCACCTATTGTGCTTGCAGGTATAACATTCAGATACAGTATTTTGCAAGTAAGTTGAGAGAAGTCTTTTGAGTTCTAGAGTTTCCAAGCTGGCCCAACCTGAGTACATAGCTACTAGGTCCAAAACCACAGGGAAAACTATTTTCCAAAGCCTTTCTCCCACTGCTAGGAAGCCAAAAAACAAAACATTAGAGATCGAAATACCACCCAGTATACTTGAGTTAGGGATTTCTTTAGACTCAAGTACGTCTAGCGGGCCTGAGCCCTTAATTTCAAGTGCGACAGTAACACCAGGTGTATCTGTCTCCACAGTTCCAAGCATTTCCATTGTTCCCATAGGGTTAACACCTTTGAACAACATGGCCCAACAACAACAACAACAACAACCACCTGCCCTTTGGTATGGTGCGCAAAGTTCCCCCTTAGATATTCCTGGGGCAGTCCATGACTTGCCTAGAAACATTGAAAGGGGATTACCCAAATTCTTGCATGATGGTCCCACAATAGCAGAAGATCATGTCCAAATCTACAAGGATTATATGTTTAGACAAGGGGTTACTCACGAGGATGTTGCTTGCCGAGTTTTCCCTGCTAGTCTAGACCCCACGGCCAATGAATGGTATCGAAATCTTCCAGCAGGGTCCATCACTTCATGGGCCCAATTAGAAACCGCCTTCATAAGCCAATTTAGAATGTTATTGGATCCCTCCATAATCTACAATTTGTTCGTATCATGCAAAAGATTACCCAATGAGCCCATACGAACATTCAACCAGAGGTTCCAAAAACTATACATGAATCTGACTCGTCACTTTGCGGTAGATCCTGCGGTCACCTTGCAATTATATTTCGGAGCCTTAGATCCTTTAACGTCTTTGTTGACTAGAAGGAATCCTCAGGTTACAACGCTTCCTTTAGCCTATGCAGAGACAATGACTCTCGAACAACAAATGAACTTGCCAGGAGCAGGATTGTCTCAATTGACTGGGATGGGACAATATGGTCCATACAGTCAATTTGCCATGATGAACCAGTTAATGGCACCACAGGTTCCTATGATGAACAATTTCCAAACACCCACCCAAGTGGCATCATTTCCAAGTTATCCTAATGCCTCCGTTCAAACGCAGGGATTAATTCAAAATAGCCCGATGGGTTTGCCTGGGTTCGACATGGGCAGTAATTTGTTGACCATGCCAGGGTTTGCTCCGATTAGCACGCCAAGCCCAATGACTTACCCAACAATCACTCCGATTCAAAGTGTGAATCCAGGATGGAATCCACCTGCCCAGACCCAAGCCATTGTACCTATTCCAGAGGTGGCTAATGCAGCAAACACAACTGGACCCGAAATTACAATGCCTCAACCACAAGGGTCCGAATCCACCATAGAAAACATGAAGGAAACCTTGGCCAAAGTTTTGGTTACGGTGGGAAATGTCAATAAAAAGGTGGACCAAGCCATGGGTCATAACCGGCCTCATAACCATAGAGGAAAAGGAACATACAACACGCAGCCGAATAATGGGCGAGTACCCAATCCCGTAGCCAATCAGGCAGATGTCTCGAAAGATTTTGGAGAATCGGGACCTTGTGACAACGATTGTATGCACTGTGGCCACGGGAAGCATGAGTCTATATTGACTGAGGTTATACATTCCCAAGAAAGTGAAGAAGAGGAGGATGTGGAATTTTTTGGAAACGAAGATGAAGAAACATTGGAAGTTCATGCCAACAAACGTTTTGGGAAAGGAAATCACAAGTATTACACTAGGAGTTCTAAGGAGCCCAAAACTTCCTCTACTCCTCCAAACAACCAATTACTCCCTCCTGATTTCAAAGGAGATGTCAATCCCTCTCCTCCATCCATGGTGGAAAAGTCTAAGATGGTGCAAAACATGTCAAATTCAGAAAAGCCCACTTATGACTTGGTGGAAGACATGAAGAAAACTAAGGCCAATGTCTCAATGTATGATATGTCCCGATTATTAGGCCAAGAAGTAAGTCCACCAAAAAGTTTAGATCCACCTGCCCAAGTTCATGAAGCTAAAAGTGCTGAGTCCCGATTGGTTTTAAAAAAGGAAAAATGAGATATACCTCCTTTTTTGATAACCATTAGAATTGCAGGTAAAAACCTGCACAATTGCTTAATAGATTCAGGGGCCTCGGCTACCATTATGCCCCTAGAAATCTGTAAAAAATTGGGACTTACACCAAAACCTTCTAGAAGCAGGGTGGTGCAGCTGGATAGATCAACCATGGAGGCAGTGGGAGAATTGGGTGATGTTCTTATTCAAGTCAATTCAGAACCTAGGGTTCAACATCACATAGACATATTGGTGCTCGACATTCCTATCAAATATGGCATGGTTTTGGGAAGAGATTGGAGTAAAAACCTAAACGGTTACATTGTGACAGATTCTTCACATATGTGGTTGCCGTGGAGGGGAGTGGCCAACCAAATTCGGATTGATAGTGAACCTAGGCTCAAGGAGATGATCACAGAGTACAACAAACCGAATGAGATCCAATACATTGAAGCGGAATTGGGAGCATATTGTTTGGACATAGAAACACCTGAAAATTCCCAAAATGAAAGGATTGGGTGCAACGTTACTGAAGGACATCAGGACATTTGGACTTTAAGATTTGATGGATCCAAGTCCAGGACAAGGAGCGGGAGCCGGTATTGAATTATCATGTTCAGACAGAGAGCCTATGTTCGCTGCATATAGACTACAGTTCCCTGCCACCAACAATATGGCAGAATATGAGGCCTTGATTCTCGGACTTCAATTGGCCCTTCGAAAGAAAGTTAAGTGTATCAAGGTCCTTGGTGATTCGGAGCTGGTGGTAAAACAAGTGAAGGGACAATACGTATGTAAGAACAAGCGGCTCAGACTTTACAGAACCAGGGTTAGAGATTTAATAGATGAGTTTGATGCCTTTAACATATCTTTGATCTCTAGAAAAGGCAATCATCTGGCAGACTCTCTAGCCGTAGCTGCGAGTATGTTGAAACCAGTGGACCATAAGAAATGCAAGAAATTCTCCATAGAACTGGTCCCTTGTCCCTCGATACCAGATAATGTCACGAATTTCCAAGTGTTTGATAGTGAGAGGCACATATTCCATTTTGTCACTAATTCTGGTATATTTGAAAAGCAGGTTATAGATGAAGATGAGAGGGATTTAGAGGAGGCAGATTTGGAAGAAAAAATTATTGGAAAATGTAATAAGATGCCAGATGAGATGGCTTCATTAGAAAAAACTTTCGATATCGGATACCAACCAAGAGAAGGTAAAAAGGTTCCACCTCCCGAGAGAAGCCTGTGACTTGGTTAACATTGGAAGTGCAGAAAACCCTCGAGAAGTATTCATAGCAAAAGCATGTACCAAGCAGGAGAAAGATTCCATTGCCAATACATTAAAGGAATACATAGACTGCATAGCTTGGAGTTATAAGGAGCTGAAAACCTATGATCAGAATGTCATAATGCATACGATTCCGTTGAAACCAGACTCCAAACCCTTCAGGCAAAGACAAAGGCGAGTCAATCCATTATTAGAACCCTTGATAGAGAAAGAGGTAAAGCGACTGATTAGAAGCTAAGATCATCTTTCCTGTTAGACATTCCACATGGGTTGCTAATCTGGTCCCCGTGAGGAAAAAGAGTGGAGAAATAAGGTTATGTATCGATTTTAGAAATCTTAATAAAGCCTCACAAAAGGACAACTACCCGTTACCCACCATTGATGAAATACTCCAAAAGGTAAATGGGTCGGAGATGATGTCATTCCTGGATGGTTATTCGGGATATAATCAGGTCCTTATCCATCCTAGTGATAGGATGAAAACTGCTTTCACCACAAGGTGGGGCACCTTTGCATACAAGAGAATGCCTTTCGGACTATTGAACGCAGGTGCCACATTCCAACGAGCTATGGACTTTGCTTTTAAGGGGCTCATAGGTAAGTGCATCATCGTCTATGTAGATGACATTCCTGTCTTTTCTAAGAACAGGGAAAACCACGTCAGGGATCTAAAGAAAGTCTTTCAAAGATGCTAGGGAACATGGCATTTCTCTCAACCCAAAGAAGTGCATTTTCGGGGTAACGAAAGGAAAACTATTGGGACATGTGATATCTAAGGATGGAATTTCCATTGACCCTGAAAGAATAGAGGCCATACAACAGATTCCTTGTCCCAACAACAAAAAGGGGTTGAGATCATTTTTTGGGAAGATCAATTTCGTCAAAAAATTTATTGCAGATTTTGCAGAAATAGCAAAGCCTTTGAACGACATGTTAAAGAAAGAGGTCCAGATCAAGTGGACGAGATGAAAATAGAGATGCTTTCAAAAATATCAAGGACGCGATTTCTAAAGCCCCGATTTTAGTGAGTCCCGATTATACGAAGCCTTTCTATATTTACACATTTGCTTCTGATCACTCCTTTGCGAGTGTTTTAACTCGGAAGAGTGAAGGCAACATTGAAAATCCCATTGCCTTCCTGAGTAGTCCTCTCAAAGATGCGAAACTGAGATACTCCATCTTGGACAAGCAAATGTATGCTCTAGTCAAGACCGTTAAAAAATTCAGGCATTACATAGTCCACAGTAGGGTGTTTGCTATAGTCCCGGATCCTGCAGTCAAAGCCATGTTCATACAGAATGAATTAGGTGAAAGGCGAGGTAAGTGGATTTCAACTTTGCAAGAGTTTGATCTGGAGATTCAATCCATGAAGATAGTGCGGGGACAAGGGTTGGTTAAGGCTATAGCAGAAAAGGATCTCGCAATTTCATGTCAACATTATGAAGTCGCAGATATAACCAAAGATGAGTGGTATGCAGATGTGGTGTATTTTCTACTAAATGGTAAATGTCCACCGCATTTGAATTCTACTCAACGAAGAGCCTTGCGCTTGAAGTCTGCTAATTTCCTAATTAGATCTGGCACGTTATACAAGAAAAACCATGAGGGTATTTACCTTCGTTGTGTTGATCGAAAAGAGGCGAGTGCAAATACTCGAGGAATTTCATGGTAAACATGGGACAGGACATGGGTCCGCTAATGCCACAGCCCATCAAATCCTTAGAGCCGGTTATTATTGGCCTCGACTGTTCAAAGATGCCCATACTCATGTGAGGTCATGTCATACATGTCAAACTGCAGCCAATAGAGACAGGGGTGCTTCCATGCCTTTACAATCCGTAATTGAGTCTAGACCTTTTGCGCAATGGGGCCTAGATTTTGTTGGGATTATCAGTCCCAATTCATCCGATTCCCACAAATACATTCTGACAGCTACGGATTATTGCACAAGGTGGACTGAAGCTATCCCCACAAAGAATGCTACTTCGGAGGTTGTTATTAAATTCTTAGAGGATAATATTGTCACTCGGTTTGGGATGCCTAACTCCATTGTAAGTGATAATGGTTCAGCTTTTTCCTCTTTGGAATTTGCTAATTGGGCATTTGACAATGGTGTGAGTTTAAAATTCTCTTCCAATTATTATCCGCAAGGCAATGGATTGGTTGAATCTTCTAACAAGAATTTGTTATGCGTCATAAAAAAATTGTTGGAAAGAAATCCTAGAGATTGGCATAACAAACTTAAGTTGGCTCTTTGGGCTGACAGAATCAGAGTCAAAGGATCAATAGGAACATCTCCTTATCATCTGGTTTATGGACAAGATCCCATTTTTCCTACAAATCTCAAGTTACAAACACTGCATTTCATGAAAGATTATTTCGGAACTGATGATAAACTTGAGTCTAGACTAACACAATTAATGCATCTGGATGAAAAAAGGGATGAGGCTATGCTTCATTTTAGTAAACACCAGGATGTAGTAAAAATATGGTTTGACAAAAAGTCTAGAGCCAAGGCTTTTAAAATATCAGATCTAGTGTTGTTATGGGATAAAAGACATGAGAAGAAAGGGGATCATGATAAGTTTGACTACTTATGGTTGGGTTCGTACTAGATTTCAGAAGTCCTAGGGGAAAATAGTTTTAGACTAAGAACCTTGGATGGAAAGGATTTGGCATTACCTGTCAATGGGTTGCACTTGAAACACTATTTCCAGGCTTGAAGCGGCTGGGTTTTGTATTATATGTAATTATGCCATGCTTTGTTTCTTTTGTGTGTGCAGATTTGATATTTAAGTTGTGTGTTTGTTTGACATGTTTAGGTTTTGTATTAATTCCGTGCTTTGTTTCTTTTGTGTGTGCAGGTTGGACGTTTAGGTGGTGTGTTTATTTGACATGTTTTATTTTCTTATAAAAAAAAAAAAAGAATAAAAGTTTGAAATGTTAACACATGCCTAAGATCGGGAAAATATGAAACATTGGAATTATGTTGTAAAAGCTCCACATGTAACACAAACAGTTAAATAATATCGTTTGAGGCTTGTGATGCATGAAGTAGTCGGTTTTACAAATTATGGCAACACTTCATCTGCAATTCAAAGGGCAATGCATTCATATTACATCTCACTTTGCATATACATGCCATCTTAGTTGCATATGCATTTCAGATACAAATCATTAAAGTGTGTCAAATCCTCTTAGGGTTATGCTACAACATAAATAAAAAAAAATCCTAAGGTTGGAAACTGAGCCCCGAGATATCTAGAACCAAGCACATTTTATACACATTAAAAAGGATCTTGAGCAAAATGATCAAAACCTTGCTTGGAAGAAAAGGTCAAGCGAAAGAAATATTTCATGTCTATCCTATTATGCAACATGATCCTTAAAACAGTGGTTTTTACCACTTCCATTAAGCTTAAAGCCTAAAATCGGAGTAGTAAGGATAGGGTTAAGTCCTCATCGAACTTAGGTTGAGGATCCAACTCCCCAAAACTTTGATTTGACCTACATGGAGTAGTAAGGATAGGGCATAATTCTCATCTCGCCTAGGTTGAGAATCTGATTCCCCAAAGCTCCTATGTCTCATTTCATGATAAAGCTTGGATTGGAAGGATCGTACTACTTGTCCTCTGCAAAGGATGGGTAGTCATCCCCAAGGTCCAAGTAATAAAATTAATATTCTCCATTTTCATCTAAAACTTGGATTGGAAGGATCGTACTACATGTCCCTAGCAAGGATGGGTAGTCATCCCCAAGATCCAAGAAGTAAAAATTAATTTTTCCCATCTCATCTTTATATTGGATTGGAAGGATCGTACTACTTGTCCTCTGCAAAGGATGGGTAGTCATCCCCAAGGTCCAAAGAAATGAAGTTAAGTCATGGATTATGGGGTTAGGTATGCCCATGCATGACAACATGTCTTGTCTAAAAAAACAAGACCACTGACTGTTCAAAGGGTTAGACTAGCATGACCATTTCTTCCATAATTGGTTAAATTATTTTGCTCAAAGTGAGGTAATGAATTCCAAATCAGAGTAGTAAGAATAGGGTTAAACTCTCATCTCGATTAGGTTGGGAGTCTGATTTCCCAAAGCTCTGATTTCACTTTCACTTACACATGGGTTCAAGATAGTAGTGACTCATAACCAACTTTGGGATCTAATAAAACAATTCATTATACACATGGTTGATCCTAAGAGGGTTTGATAATCTTGAATATTTGTGTATGATATTAGAAGGTCTATGCATTTGTAAAAGCAAAATCTCTAAGCATATTTATTAGGTTACACAAATCATTCACAGTCTCACATATGCATGCATGTAAAATAGACAATGGAATGTTGATCAAGTTCAAGCGATATGGAATGAAAACAAATAGCACACACCGAGCTAATACTAATGATTCCGATGTTTCATGTACTTCTGATCCGTCGGTATTTGTTTATCTTTTATGTCTTGACGCCTGTATCTAAGCTTGTATATTTCAGGTTGGGTTCTCACCAAAATGCTCTGGAGCATTTGACAATAGAGAGTCGCCATTTGTTGTGGCTAATCCACAACACACCCCAAAATTGGGGGCCCACCTTTTTGCATGCTTTCAAAGAAGAAAACAGTGACCCAGATGCTAAGAAAATCAAAGAAAAAGGCAAAAATTTCACTAAGGAAAAAAGTTGTCGCGATATCGCGACATGTCGCTCTGTCACGGCCGAAAGTTGTCACGATATCGCGACATGTCGCTCCGTCGTTGCTAAAAATGAAAAAGTTTCACGATATCGTGACATGTTGCTCCGTCGCGGCTAAAAATGAAAAAGTGTAGCGAAATCGTGACATGTTGCTCCGTCGTTGCTGAAAATAAAAAAGTGTAGCGAAATCGTGACATGTTGCTCCGTCGCGGCCCAGAGAGGAGAGAGAAAGGTAGAATGGAAAACTGTAGCGAAATCATGACATGTTGCAAAATCACGGTCAAGATAGTCAAACGGGGCATGAAGCAGAAAAGCGTAGCGAAATCGTGACATGTCGCAAAATCATGATCAATGCAGTCAACGACAGCAAGTGGGCGGAACCGTCGTGAAATCATGACGTGTTTGATTTTCGTGGCTTGAAAACGGGCAGAAGGCATAAAGTATAAAATGGTCATGAAATCATGACAAAACCGAGCCAAAGGCAATAAGGCCCAGTAGTGTAGCGAAATCATGATGAAAACTGAGACAAAGCGCATAAGTCGAAAGGTGTCACGAAATCGTGACGCGTCACGTTTTCGCGGCGCGGGTGAATGAAAAGAGTCTAAGGCACAAAGGCGTAGCGATTTCGTGCAACTTTTGGCAAAACGTTCCAGCCAGACAAAGACGTCGCGAAATCACGATAGAAAGTGAAGACCATGCAGAGGGTAGAAAATGGTAGCGATTTCGTGATAGGTGCGGATGGCAAAAGAAAATGGTAGCGATTTGTGATAGGTTGCGACGAGATGGCCCGAAACAGAAAAATGGTAGCGATTTCGTGACAGGTTGCGGCCGAAGCGTACGGAGATGAAAAATGTCATGATTTCGTGACAGGTTGCATTGGCAAGGCGCTGATGAAAAAGTGGTATGGTGTTTTGGGGGGGGTGTGGTAGGAAAATGTCGCGATATCGCGACATGTCGCGTTTTCACGGTGAAAGCAAGGAAGCAAAGCTGCATGCATAAAAACGTCGCGATTCACATGGGGCCATTACAGAACATACAAAAAAGCGCTGAACACGTGGCAAAAAGGCATGAGGGTCATGGTAACGCTTCAGATCGACAGTTACATTTAGCAGAGAAGACCAAACGTTTCAGGTTCGAGCGAAAGGTCAAAGCATCAAAGAAGCGGGAAAATGAAACGAAGCGTTATGGGAAATGAAACGAAGCGTCACAGAGGGAAACCAAGAGCCGCAGCAAAAAGTTTAAAAGCAGAAGCGAATGTAGATACAGGGGCTGGAAATTGTAAACAGAAAGCATTATTTTTATTGAATAAAGGAGTTTATTTGGCAAGAGTAACTTTTGTGTGTGAAACCAAAAGGAGATTGAAGGCTAAGACTACTGTTATTTCTGTATATCTTTCCTTTGCATTATTTTGTTTTGTATCTATTCGTTTACACCATAATGTGGGTTGCGATAGGTGAATGATAGAATGATGCAAATTATTTATTTCCTTAGAGTCTAGCATCTGATTTGATTTGACTGTGTTTTATTACAGGTCTGTTAGGTCAGGTTGTTTTAGAGCTTCATCTCATAACTTGGGGTTTTGCAGGGAGGAGATTGCTAACCAGATTAACGTCCTTCTACAGTTTTTCTAGCTGATTCTCAGAAAGAACATTTCTGTTTCAATTTCTGATATATTTTTTAATCTTATTTGAAAATCTGAGTTTCGGATTCTGGTACATTCCAGAATACTTTGCGAAATTTTATTAACACCAAAAGCTAACGTAGAAATAGCAGAACACTTAAACAAAGATAAAATGAACCAATTAACTGTAAAATGAACCTCATGCTAAAGGCACGGAGCTTAAAATGAAGTGGCCTATACCACGCATTTTCTCATTTAAAATCTTTCTTTAAGCCAGAAGATAAAAGAGGTTGCTAATTTATTTTCGGGAGGGTTTCATTAATTTCAAGAGCATAAAAGAAGAAAGGGATTTTTTGTTCTTTCTTTTGCTTTACGCGGTTGGTTATTTTAACAGATTAGGGTTACAAAGTTTGCTTGTGAATCATCAAAGGCCCCTTGTTAACGAGTTACTTGCAGGATTTAAGTTATTCTAGATTACATTCATTTATTTGCATTAGGTCTTAATTGGTTATATGCATATGAATGTTTGTTCACAAGAAACTTGGAGAAATTAAAATAACAAATTTTCTTTGCAAGAAAGAGTTTCCTGTCAGAGACTCTAGTTGTGTGTTCATTTTTTAAAAGGACAAAATATTCACTCAACACCACCCAAGTATGTTATGCCTCAGCACCAACTACTTACATGAAACCCACCCTTCAACAACAATATCAAGTCTATGTGATCTCTTATGACCTAAAAAATAAGCTATCGATCTCTCTAGGATTGAAGCACAAAATAAGCTTGTCCACATCACTCACACACATGTGAATAGACCCCATACAACTGATCTAGTGAATCAAAACTAGGTACCCATGACAACAATAGACTATAAATTGCAATGGGTAATGCATCAGAGGTTGCCCACACTTGTGCAACAAATGCAACTGATCCAATAGCACCGAGGGTACCAAAAACATTATCACAATATTTCACTGTACCCAAATTAGAATGTTCCACCTTACTTGCATCCAAATAAAATTCACAATCGATATCATAGACCACCACCCATCCACCATCACCAACCTCATTTACTAGAATGCTACTAGGCATACCCATATCAACAGGATCATGAAGCCTATGAGTAACAACAACCAAAGTATCAAGAAAAAATTTATACATACCTTGAGGCAACATATGGTGACATGCCTATTTACAACACTCACCAACAACCTCATCAATAAAAAAACCTTCCAAATCATCAAGGCCAAAGGTGAATGAATGACATCATATTTCCATAGGCCTATAAATTATTGATAAAGTACCTTAACTCTTTAGAAAAGCAAGCCTCAAGTTTGGGTTACCAAAAAACTACCCTATGACAACTCACCAATTAGCCTCTCCATTCATCCATTTCAGCATCACCCTATCTTGAGCACTTTGAGATGCTAAAACTGGATAAGTTCAAGGGTGATGAAGATGAACAAAAGCATGTGATGAGCTTCATGAATAATTACTTTTATATTCAATATAGTGATCCCCTCATGCTATAAAATTTCCTTATAATGCTTTTTGTGGTGCTTTGGAGTTGTACAACCATTTTCCACACCATAGTATTCTCACCTTTGAGCAATTGGTTGATGCATTTTTGGAATGCTTTGCATTTAGCATCAAGAAAAATGCCACCCTGACTAATTTATATAATCTTCTGCAGTTTGAGGATGAGCTAGTCATGGACTATAGAAAGAGGTGGAGGGTGGTCAAAATAAAATTTCCTTTCAACCTACCCATCATAGAGCTTACTTGAATTTTTACTAGAAGTTGCACCAAAAAAATCTCATTATTATTGCAACTTTAGCAGTATAGAACTTTTGAGGAGGCCTTGGCCCAGGTTAAGGTCATCAAGGACATCAATATCAAGGATAGAGAGATCAAACTCCATAAGAAGGAATGAACCAATAAAAATGCAAAGGGTATCCAAAATCCACCAAAGGTAGCTTCGGTGAACCAGGTTGTCTTGAGTGCCCCTGGGCCCTCAAACTAATCTCCAACTCAACTGCCTAACTATTAGGACCAACCTCCACCAATGTAGTACCACCCTCCATTAAAAAATCCACCACAAAAACATTAGCTATAAACTCAATCTCACTGGTTGCCTTGCCAATACACATCATTGTCAATATTTGGCATCAATTTTTAATCTATTATGCAAGGTGTAAGCAATTACTCTCCCTGGGATCTTTCAATAGGATTTGAATCATCCCAAACCTTGATATTACAAGGATTATTATTATTGCACCTATCATAAATAGAAAGGGTATGATATTCAGTCATGCTACTTATTCAAGAATATAGTGCAAGACATGATTGAGAGGCAAGAGATTCAAATCAACAATCCTCTTACCTCGAACAACCAAAATTTTAGGTATCTTCCAAGACACTTTATCCCAACATCAAACAAACACAACTCAAGTGCATACCACCCCACCTAACCAAGGTTTTGTGGGAATTATCAACATTATGATAAGGAATAAATGGTATCCAACACAACCCATACAATCTATGGATCATGCCAATATTCCTTCAACATCACAGGTACTACTAGTATCAAATCCAATCACACCTACTCTACCTTTCTTGGTGCTCATACTAAGAAGTATATTTACTTAAATTCTAATAATATCATCAGCAAGACTCTCCATCTATGATTTGATTCAATAATCGATCCCACATCAAGATGTTATCATGGAGATCTTAAAATCTATTGAACTACAACCACAAGATCTCAATTCTTTCATAAAATTTGTGGGGTACATTAAAAATCCTATGATAACATTTTAGGATCATGATATTTAGAAAATACCTATTAAGGTACCTAATCCACCATTGCATATCATTACTAGTGTGGATAGGATCCTCTTCAAACGTGTCTTTATTGACATAGGATATTCCATTAACATCATCACCTCTACCACCCTCCAACATCTCAACCTTCCACCATCATGCATCACATCATCCACTTTCACCCTTCAAGCCTTAAATTATTCCCTATGTTCCACCATTGGCACAATAGTTCTTCCTATTTGGGTTGGACAAAATACTATTCATATATTGTGTCATATCTTGGAAGGCACCATGAAATACAACATATTTCTTAGCAAGCCCTATATTTGAAACATGAAATGTGCACCTTCTATATTACATCATTGCATCACGTATATACACAAAGGCCAAGTTCACTGCATCCTTTTAGACTTGGAGCCCTTCAAATTTTGTAATATGGTTTTGCATCCACAAGAGTCCACATTTCCTTCCATGCATTTGGATATTTGACCCAATAACCCCATCCAAACCACAAATTTTACATCATAATAATCCATAAATCCATCACCACCACCTTCATATCAATCCTTTTCATTGGTTTCTTCAATAAATTCTTCATCATCATCATATCCCCCTGCTCAAAATCCAAAAAAGGTACCTATACCATCATCTTCATCTCCACCCTCATCTATAAACACATTTACATCTCAACCATCCATTATACCTCTCGCACCTTTTATTTTAACCATCTTAGAAACATCTACCCATACTTCCCCCACAGAGGAGGAACCATCCATCACCACACATATTTCATCATAGCCCACATCTTTATCATAATCTCACCCAGTACAGTTACCATAAGTCACAATTTACATGATGAATTTAAGTATTGGTGAATATCTATTGCAATATGTTGCATTCACCTCTCTCATAGAGTCAATCAGATATTTTTTTCACCCACACAACACACCATTGCCCATAGGTACCATCATCCCCCTTGGGCCCTACTTAAGACAAAAAAAAAAATCTATGGTGTTATTGGTGCCTCCATAGACACACCTCCTATACCAGAGGAGGAAGATCCATTTTAGGTAAATATTGATTATATTTCAAACTTGTCCCTTGTTATGCAATATTTCTATCACTATAATTGGCATGGATATGACTTGGGGTGATACGAGCAAGGCTCCCAGACCCCACTAGAATCGCACTACCAACTACCAATAGATAAAACATGCTTGGGATATGATATATGCATACCTGATAAACTTATTTTTGATTCCCTACAATACCTTAACTTAGTCCTGGAGGGAGACATCAATAAAAATGAGTATGCCTATCTTGGTAACACTTATTTACTTAGTTATCATCTACATATCACTACATTATATGTTGTTTATGGTGACTCGTTAGATGAGTTAGAACATGTTCCAGAGTCAAAAAATGACTAGGAGTCAAGATATGATTGAGATCCTAGGGATCCCATATGTTAATATCCCATTAACATATGGATCCCATATGTTAATAGAATATATTTTAGATATTGACATTAGTGATAATCCTAAAAATCCCTAAATTCTTAAGTTGGGGAAGGGTATTTCAATCATAGAATGTACTGCATTCTTTACGCTTTTGAAAAAGTACAATTTCTTTTGCTTGGTCATACAAGGATATGCCTAGACTGGATCTGAACTTAGTCATCCACAATTTGATGCTAAATCCAACAATTAAATTTGTCAAGAAAAAAATTTGAAAACTACATCCAACAATATCTCTAATGATAAAATATGAATTACAAGATGCATGCTTCATCCAACCTATCAACTATCCTGAATGGGTGTCCAACATGGTATTTATTAGGAAGTTGAATGGGGGGTTCACATATGCATTAATTTTTGCAACATTAAAAAGTGAACCCCAAGGATGAATTTCTACTTCCCAATATCAATACACTCATTGATGTAGCCACAAGTCATAATATGCTCTCTCTAATGGATGGTTTCTCAGGCTATAATCAAATTCAAGTTAATCTTAAAGATCAACCCAAAACTACCTTCACCACTCTATGGGAAACATTTTGCTACAAAGTCATACCTTTTGGTCTCAAAAATGCTATTGCTACCTATCAATGGGTAATGAAATACATATTTCATGACTACATGCACAATATTGTTGAAGATTACATTGATGATATTTTGGCTAAATCTTTGTTGCAGCAGGACCATATTGATGTTCTAGAAAAGGTCTTTGATCGCCTCCTGGAGCATAACGTATGCTTTAACCCTATAAAGTGTGTTTTCAACATAACATCTAGAAATATTTTAGGCCTCATTATATCTAGGTGAGGCATTGAGGTTGACCCAATGAAGGTCAAAGTAATCTCAAGCATGCCTCCCCCCACCAACCTTAGGCATCTTTGTAGCTTACAAGGGAAGATACATATCATCCAATATTTTATCATGTAACTATCGAACAAGTGTCGATCATTCAATCTTCTCTAAAAGGGGTGACTTTTAATTGGTATAAATATTTCCAAGAGGCTTTTGAGGATATCAAGCAATACTTGACTTCCACAATAGTATTATCTCCTTTGAGACCTAGTACACCTTTTCTAATATACATATCAACCATTGACTTTTCCTTAGTAACCATGCTAATCCAAAAGAACAAGGTAAATAAGGAATAGGCTATCTATTACATTAGCTGCACCATGGTCTCATACAAAATAAAATATTCTTATGTCAAGAATTTCTACTTAGCGATGGTCTTTACCACCAAGAGGTTCTATCATTACATGATTAATCATACAACCTATGTTATCTCCAAATAAAATCCTTTGCAAAATATGATGATTTGTACTTATCATAATAGTCCCACCACAAAGTGGATCATTCTCTTTATGGAGTTAGACCTATAATTAACTGGATAAAATTCTATTAAGGGTCAGGTCATCATAGAATAGCTAGCAGAAGTGCCTCTTCACGATGATAAGTCTATTACAATTGAGCTACCTGATGATGCAATCTTTGCATTATCTAGATCAGAAGAGCCAAAATAACTAGAGAACAAAGCATATCTAACGTTGTTCTTCGATGGTTCCAAATGTGAGCAATGGGGTAGTTCTAAAATCATGTTTTTCACCCCACTTTTCATTCAAACTAATTTTTCATGCACTAATAATAATTTTGAGTATGAATCCCTCCTTTTGGATCTTCAAATAGCTCTCACCATGAACATCAAGAGACTTAGCATCTTTGGTGACTCCTTGCTCATTGTTAACCAAGTAAAAGAGATCTATCAATGCAAGTGCTTAGTCTTGAAATCATACAAGACCCTTGTGGATAAATTACTTGCTAATTTTGAGTGGTATGACATCGAGGCAATGCCTCATTTCTCCAATCATTTTATGGATACAATGGCTTCCTTGGGATTCCTAAATTTTAAAACCCATCAGATAATATCACTACCATTCATGTCAAAACACCCTCTCAATCCATAATTTTATGAGATGCTTCTAAAGTAGAGCAAAGCATCTACATGGTACAGATTGAACCATACCAAAATTGGTTCTCTCAAATTCAAGACTTCTTGAAACTTGTTTCTTGGGGATCCCTGATCTTGCAGGTCCCTTATGATAATGTCACAACCATTTATCTTAATATTCTCTCTCAATATGTACTTTCATGGAATTATTATAGACAGGAGAAAGATGTTCATCTAGTCCAAATTGAGCTTATCAAGACTAGTTCTCGTAATTTCAATATTCCTTGAATCTTGGTAGCCCTTCTACAAGCTTTTCGCATGCCACAAAATGAACATTCAAGCAAAGAGCAACTAAATATGTCTTGTTAGTAGATATATTGTACTATCAAAGTTATGATGGTCTCCTTATTTGATGCTTAGATCCCTAAGAGTATACTTGGGTCATTTCTTAATCTCATGATGGTACTTGTAGTGGCCACTTTAGCAGCATGGCTATTGCAAAGTGCATTCTCCAAATGGGCTATTACTAGCCTACAATAGAATGTGATTGTTGCACTTATGTCAAAATGTGCATCAAGTGTTAGCATCATGCCAATTATTTCATATGTACCTTCGCAAGAACTACAATAAATTCACTTGCTATGGCCTTTTTTCAATGGGTTTTTGAACTAAATGGAAAAATCTCACCCCCATATTTGAGCTGACACATGTTAATTCTAATGGTAACTGAATACTTCACAAAGTATGTGGAAGTTGTTCCACATACCACTATGATTGGAGCACACATTTTAGATTTCCTACTCCATGATATCATATGTTGTTTTGGTATCCCATATAATCTTGGATAATGGGCCACCATTTAAAAATAAGGATATTCGATCTTTGTGTAACAAGTATCATATCTAGGATAGATTTTTATCTCCTTACTATCCATAGACCAATGGACAAGCTAAGGTATCAAACAAAATGATTATTTCCATCCTAAAGAAAACAATTAATAATAATCATGAGGATTGGCATCTTCAACTACCTCTAGCATTCTAGGCTTACAGGATGAGCATTCAAACACCAACATGGGTAACTCTATTTTTTCTAGTATATGGTGTTGAGGCCATTATACCCTTGGCTTTTGAAATCCCTTTATTGCACATTTTATTGCAATAGTGCATCGATGATGATGTCATACAATAGGCTCACCTTTATCAATTTATTCTTCTCTATGAAAGATGCATTAATTCTCATGAGCATCTTCGCATTTATCAAGATCGTGTTAAGTGAGCATATGATACAAAGGTTCATATTAGGGAATTTCAAGTTGATGATCTTATGCTCAAGGAGAACCAGTAAAACTCTAACTTGTCTAGCCATTTTTGTGATAAATTCACCACAAACTAGTTAGGTCCATTCATCATAGCACAAAAATTGGGACTGAGAACATATTTATTAGCTTCACTTGAGGGTGTTGAGGAGCATGAAACCCTTAATATTCTCCACTTGCGAGTATTTTATGCATAAAATAAAAACAACAAAAGTACAAAATCATAACATTACCATTGCATTTCATACTCACACTTACCACTATATTGCATATTACCATTTATCACACCATGCATTTAAACTTTATCATTTTTGTATTCCATAAGTGTTTACCTGCACTTTTCATCATCTTACACTAGGTATTGGTATCATTGCACCTACAGTAGTATTTTCTTGTGAACATTAAGAATAAGTACAATGTTTGTATGACTGTTGTTTATCTTGATAAAACTTCTTCTATCTTGGGCATATACTCCATCTCATTGTTCATTCCCATCCACATTCTCATTTCTTGATGTGTGTTGTTCTCTCTCTTAATCCCCTTAAGTGGTTGTCACAAGGTGTCCAAAAAGGTCTTTTCGATCATCCAACCATTGCTAGTATTCCTTTTAGATTTTGTAGAATGTCATCTTTATATTTAGCGGTAGGGTCTTGCTTTGATTGTACCTTGCTTATCTCAAAATCCCAACACATTTTCACACTATTAAAAATTATTTTTGAACAAGGAAAGATGAAACTACCAAGTAGTTATCACCCCTTAAGCAAAATGTTTCCCTTGCTCTCCTATTATGTGCATGGTCTAAAATTATTGAGAATTGAAAAAAGGACAAGCTCTCCCCCCCCCGCAAAACAAATCCCCTTGCTCCTCCATAAAATGAGAAAGTCCCCAAAAAGCAATAAAATCCCCTTGCTCCTCCACAAAATGAGCAAGTTCCAAAAAAAAAATCCTTTTTCTCCTCTCCAAAATGAGAAAATTTCCAAAAAGCAATAAAATCCCTTGCTCTTCTTCAAAAAAAGCAAAAATCCTCCAAAAAATAAAGAAAAACAAAAAAAAGAGGGAAAAGAGCTTGAATCTTTGGAATTCTCAGTTTTTGACAACCATGGAGTGATCTCCATCACCAGAAATAGGCTATAGATGCCTGACTTACAGTGGAGTAACCTTACATGTGGTGACATGTCTATCACATTAGTGACCTTCATTTGTACAGATTAATTTCCACTTGTGGATGAACTAGATTTTGGTGGCTTGAATTAGAGAATAGTTAAGTCCAACTATGTACAAAGTGGAAGTCATGAATTTCATTATGCACACACAAGTATATTGAATATCTTTTCTTCCTAGAAGAGTTTTATTTTTCAGGTTCCTACATGGTCATTATACAACTTTTGAGTGGTCAACTAGGGTGTTTGAGTCTTCTAAAAACCTTGTTGTTCCCTTGTGACTTCTCATTGTTCACCATCCACTACACACACCTTTTAAGTTCCCACTTTTTTTTACTTGGTTTTTGTTTAAGTGTATGCCCTTGATAAGTTTGTTAAATCTTGATTTACAACTTTTTCAATGCCTACACTTAGTTTGTTCTTGCATTCTAGAAATATTCATTATGTTTCATGATTAGTTACATATCATAAGCATACATTTACACTTTGTATTAGTTAAGTTATCATATGTCATTAGTGCATCACATATATCAAAAATATTCATCTAACCATGCATACATAATAGCTCTATCATATCACAAACATTCATTTAACATACATGCATCATCATATATACAAATCTAGGCATACATCTATGCTCATTTACCATTACATTCATTCATCATTCATTATACATATATAGGCACAATAAAAACACAATAGGTATCCTCAAAAATAACCTCATATATATATATATATATATATATATATATATATATATATATATATATATATATATATATATATATATATATATATTATATATTTCGATCAACATCAATAAATATTATATGAAAATACCCATAGGATACAATAATAAGTGGGTCCTCAAATATCACATCCAAAAATAGAAGCTAATGTAGAGGTTCCATCCTCAAGCTAGCCCTACACCACCACCCTCACCATATTTTCCCATTACCCTTGGCCTCATCTCTATGAGTCTTCTTGGATACACTAGTACTTGACATTTGAGATATCCCTAATGCTACAAATCATGGCATAGGTGGTCTCTCTGATGGTTCTCAAGAGGTTACACTGCATTGACTTCAATGAGACTAAGATGATGATGCTTATGAGAGAAATACCCCACCAAGTCTATCTATATCATCCTCTAGTCACCCCATGTAATATTGATCTACCTAGTGCTATGAGAGGTATCTAGATACCCTAGCCTACAATTGTGCCACCTCTACCTATAGCTTGGAACCCTCATTTGTAGGTTTCCCACCTATAGATGGTTGGTCCTTCCTAGCTATCTGTCCTACCACCTGAGTTCATAGAGGATATTACTCTTCCATAAGTCTTTTGATCTTATCCTAAAGTCTTTGGACCTATGCTAGTAGGGTATCCCTCTCCTCTACCTAACCTCACCATAATTATCTTTTATCTTCCAATGGATTTGCCCAATGACATGGGTTTTATCTTTTTTTATCAATAGAGGATGAAAACCTACTCTCTCAGTGCAATAATTTTCTCCTATGGGTCCTCCTCATCCGACCTAAGGTGCTCATGCTTATAAATCTAGGTCAATGCTCCTCTCTAGGATCTCCATGTAATCTACCCTAGTTGTAGTCCCTCCCACAAGTCTGTGTAGTGCTCCAAGATCCCCTAAAATGGGTGGCTCTTACCTTGCTCCTTCTTGTACAACTATTGCATTGTGTAAGGGATATCTCAATCTACCATATCTCTCTGTGTAGCCCATGGTAACCCAATAGGTCTATCTACACTAAAATGCTCCCATCACCATACCTATAGGATAAAGCTACACTCTAGTCCCAACTGACCTCACTATCGTATCTCATAAATCTATCTATAGAGCTATGCTAGCAATGCAAGGACCCATGCCATGATCTTTGGTTCCTCTACCAAATCTATCACAAGTACTAACAAGTTCTAAGGGGACCTCATGCTAGATAAGTCACAAAAAATCAGATTAGATATCAAATACATGAGCACTATATTTCTCACTATTAGAAGGTGTGTCTCAAATCTAGTGCCAACTCTCACCCATAACTATCTACATCACAGTAAAACCATCTCTAGTTCTCTTAGTAAACTCGACATAACACTATCTCCATATCGTCAAATGGAGTAGTAACTATGGGATCTCCCTCTATAGGGATTTGCAAAATCCAGTATACATCCTATAATATCACTATCATCTCATCGGTGGGTAGATCAAAAGTGTTAGTTTGGCTATCTCATCTATCAATCAAGGTAATAAGATAGTCCTGGTCTATGTGAATTGACCCAAGTGGATTCATGTGCTAAAGTTTGATTTTCTTTAACCATTCCCAGTCCTTACCAAAAAATGTGTCGCAAAACTTATCTAAATTGATTGGTGAACTGGTGATGGGCTCTCACAAGCTAAAATAAGCAACACTTCATCAAAACAAAAATCACAAAGCACGCCCATTACAAGCTGAGATGGTTGCCAATCATATTGATATCAAACTGAGATGGTCACCAAGCACAACCATCTCGAGTTGAGATGGTCACCACATGAGGTCGTATCAGATTGAGATGATCATAAAATGAAATCATCTCAAGTTGAGACAGTCTCCATTGTACATTAAATAATGTAAAAAAGAACAAAAAAAATGCATTAAAGGCTATCTACCCATCACCCTACCCACTTTTTCATTTGCCTAGGATAACCCATTTCACCCACCCCACTCATTCATTTCCTTTTAGTTTCATCATGTTAAGTTCATTAATAAAGAAAAAGGTTAGGATTTCCATACTTACCTTTCTCACACCATATCCTTCACTCATGGAGTTTCCTAAGGGTTCCATTGTGTCCTTCAAATCGATAACCTATAGTACTTCATTACAAAAAATACTAACTCTTTTCCTCCCTATCTCGCTCTTCTGTCATATTGCATGGTGAAAATAACTCATTCTCCATGAAATCTGTTATATATATATTTTTATGGATGTGGTCATCTGGGATGGTTGCATGGCATGATGTGAATTTCTAGGATGACCACATTTAAAAGAAAAAATTAATTCAAATGAAACCATATTGGGTCAAGACAATCTCAAAATTTCTTCTTTCTCCGAAACAACCATGCTAACCATATCATTCTTGTTAAGGGGGTAGTCAATAACTACAAAATTTGCATTTTAAAATCAAATCAATAATCAAACACTCAAAAGTGGAAATTACATTCATCCAAGAATCATTTCTTAAGGCTATCATACACCCTTTTTTCTGGGGAAAACAACAATCAAAATCTCAAATTAAACAAGCACTTGGTATACCTGAAGCCTAAAGCCTATATAATAACATCTACCTAGGGATGAAAGGTTACCAAGGTTAAATTAAAATCACCAATTTATCAAAAGTAATGATTCAACAACATGTATATTTTCCATGATTGGGGTATCTCACATTGAATTTTTCAAATAATATCATTCATCATCAATTCAACCATTTTATATCATCTATTTTTGCTCTGCATTGTGCTTGTGCACAAAGTATCCTAAAAAGGGGTATCTGTAGACATCTAAAATACATCATCATAAGGAGACTCCCAAAGAGACCTCCTTATAACCCTTACAACTCATCTTGGAGAGCCTTAGGGTCAATTTAATGGTTTCCTCTAGTAGTAGGTAAGGTTTTCCCCATGGGAAGCCTGATAATCTCAACCTGAGATGGTCTCAGGCTTGGGACCATCTCGATATAAGCCAATAATCAAGTTCAAAAATAATAATAAAAGTGATATTTAATTTATTGATAGTGGTTTCACATTGGCAAAAATATAGAACCTATTTACATGTTGCCCTGTAATCACCTGCCAGTAGCAAAAGGGGTAACTGCTGTCAATCAACAGCTACCAATAATTTACCAATAATTTTCTATCATTGTTACCCTATTTCTTTGATTACCTCATGATGATAGGCTATAAAACTAAGCTCCATCCTCTATTTTTTGGGACCTAAATTTACAATCTAAATACATGAAGTGCTACTAAAACAAATCATGAAACTCTCTTGTTGTTGAATCCATGTCTTTGGATTGCCTTGCAGGTTTCAAGGTATTTTTCCTCTCATTTGCATGATCCATTCCATCGCTCGAGTGATTGATCACATCACATAAATCACCTCCATGCTCATCAAAATCTATTGATAAAACCCTCTTGTATAATTTCAACATCACTAGGACCTGTTTTCACAGAAGTGCAGGTCTATGGTAGTGATCGTCTTGCCCCAAGATAGTCTGTAGACAAGATCATCTTGAATCAATATGGTCTTGGTCAGGTGACCAGTTTTTATCATTTTCCTACATATTAGCTTAGATTATCATTTTCATATTCATTCTAGATCAAATATTTCATTTCATACATTTTATCTTGAAGTATCATAGATTTCTATTATTATATGCATGCACCTGCTTTTCTTCTCATTTTATATTTCTTGATTAAATACGGGCCCAACCTTCGTAGTCCCCACAAATTCTATTTATCTAATTACATTTTTATTGTGTACAGGTTGTAGGCTTACTTTGGATCTGGCTCTCACACAATAGTTACAAGAAAATCCGCTCTTGAAATATTATGCTAGCATGGGAATATCAAGATTGCACAACCTTTATTGCAAAAAAGGGGAATCATACCCCTATTGTAATATTGTATCACTGGTTAAATCCTTATGGGTGATCTTCATGTAACACAATCAAAATATCAATATGAATATAATGCATATGATTAGTTTCCATTGATTTATCATTGTGTTTCATTTGTATGCTTTTGTATGGTGCAAATTTCCATCCTTCACTTCCTAATGTTAAAACATTACAAAATATTGCTTTATGGGTGCAAAAATATTAAGGAGAATTAATTACAATAATAATCCATGCTTTAATAGCCCTCCTTAATGTCTCACTAATGACAACGTTATAAAGAAACATTATGAGTTAATGCATATAGCTTGAGTATAGCTCTTGAGAAGAATGTAAGATCCTTGTAAGACAACCACCTCAAAGGATTTATAGGGAGTCTTGGTGAGCTTTTGGAAATCCTTTGTGAAGAAGAAAGAAGGAGCGAAGAGCTAAGGGATGCACATTTATCAAATGCATTACTCAGCCCTAGCGAAGTAAAGTAAGACATTGATGTGGAAGGTTATTTTCTATTGTTTGGTGTGTTGTCTCACCTTGCTCCTTACTTCATGTTGGTTGTGCTTTAGCTTATCCTTTATTGCTTTTTGAAGTCTTTTGAGTTGGGTTTACTATTGGTATTGCTTGGTATTTTTGTCTTGGTTTGTGTCCAATTTAGGATATGTTAGCGCAGTATCATATCTTTTTGGTATTCTTGATCGGGTTGCTTTCCGTGTGAGGGAATATCACCTTTGGTTAATTATTTTAGAATGCTCTTGAAGTGTAGGAGTTGTATATTTTGCATTGCATTATCATGTGCCTTCTGTTAGTCTCTTCTAGCACCTTGAGATCTACGTTGGATGCGTGTATGACAATTATTCTTCATGTGGTGATGATCATGGATGTCAAGCACTATGGTGTCTAAGTTTTGGTTTATTTTTCTGTGTTTTTAAGCCAAGTCTATTTTTGCCTCTCTTATGTTATATTTGGATGGAATTATTGAGGGTGGTGGAGGTCTATGTAGAGTTGACCATTCACTAGAGCCATGAATTGGGCCATTATCTCATAGTCCTGAGTGCTTGTTTTACATTTTTGTGGGCATTATTAATCAACTGTATTTATATTCCATAGGCATGGATGTTGTAAGCATTGGATACATAAATCATGAATGCATTATGGATGGAGATACATAGGCATAGATGTACTAAGTAATTATGTTTAAGTGCATGCTTTAAATGGAAACATAGATTGATTTAGGGGAAGGAGCTAATTTATCTTAGATTAGTAAAGCAAGTCCTTTTTGGTATTGAGAATAAAGAAATCAAATATAGATTTTGAAATAAAGTAAAGAGAAATCTGATTAAATTGATGATTGTTTTATATTAAGATAAAGAGAAAATTGATTAAGTTGTTCTTCTTAAGTTGATGATTGTTTTATATTAAGATAAAGAGAAAGTTGATTAAGTTGTTCTTCTTAAGATGATGATTGCTTTATACTAAGTTAAATAAAAGTTGATTAAGTTATTCTTTCTTTAAGTGGATGATTACTTTATATTATGTTAGTAGAGGAAAGTTATTTCCTATGGTTTAGTTAGTGGAAAATATTCTTCCATTGGTTGCTTGTATTTTTTGGAAGATCTTTAGAAAAATAATTATAATGGCTTCTTGAGACTTGAGTAGGTAGGGAAACCATTATAGAGAAAAAGTATGGGATTATCTCATTGGTTGCTTTATATCATTATTTGTATTGTGCATATATGTTTGCGAATACATAATGTTTAGTAGCTTACAAATAATTATAATGGCTTTTTGAGACTTGAGTAGGTAGGGAAACCATTGTAGAGAGAAGTATGGGATTCTCTCATTGGTTGCTTTATGTCATTATTTGTATTGTGCATGGATGTTTGTGAATACATAATGTTTAGTAGCTTGCATTGCATATTGAGTTGTCCTAATCCCTAAGTATCCCTCAAGATCGAGGGTAAATTCTTACATGAGGAGGATCATGGAAAGAAGATGGTGCAAAGATCACTTAGGTGGAATGGCATTGATGTAATTTGGAATGAATGGTTATGTAAATGAGCATTTGTTTAGTATGGTTTAAATAGAAAATTCTAGTGTTGCTAGAAGGTAATCTTGTAATAAGATATTTATCATGTCAAAATTTTGTACCTTTTATAGTAGACAAATAAGCTTGTGATGTATGTTCCAGTGGAAATTTATGTGTTCTAAAAGAAAAAATTAAGAAGCTTTTAATAATGCATGATTGTGTAATTTGATAAGTCACCTTATTTTTAGAGTCGAGTGCATATTAACCTTGGTAATGGTAATTTTATGTGGAAGATTTTATTGTAATATTTCAATGTAATTTACCATGTCTAAGATGGAACTAAAGTATAATCATGTTTTGAAGCCTTTGAGAGAGAGTATTTGTATTGTTCATAGGTTAGAGAAAAAGGGGATTGGAGCTAGAACACTTTTTAGGACCTATATCAAGAATTTACCCAATCTTGGGAAGAGTTGCAGGGGTGCAATAACCAGGTAGAAGTGAGACCTAGAAGGAGTTGCAAGAATGCAATAACTAGGTACTCATAGATCTGGAAGGAGTTGTGAGGATACAATAGCCAAATATCTTGTGACTTAGTGCACCTTAATGAATGATGATTGGGTGTTTAGTAACCATGGAGTTAGCAAAATCATTCACAAGATAAAAGTTGTAGTGCCTTCAATAAGTAGGTTCAGGCAACCATGATCACTTCCCATTGGATGGGGTAATGACCTTAGTTATCCTGTGGAGGAGTAGTAACTAAGCACTAAGGATTTAACCTAAATAATCTACATAGATGGACTTAGGTTAAGGTTAGGGAATAGGCATCCCCCTTTAAATTTTATGGCCCTTAAAGGATAATACTTATGCTATGGTAAAATTATCATATGCTAGTGAGGGTATAGGAAAGGTGGGGAGAAAATTTTTATGTCCTTAAATGAGTAGTGTTGGATCCTCAAAATCCAACTTAAGTTTACCCCTAATTTTTAAATTTTTGGTGTCTTGTGAGTCCTTTCAAAATTTGCAATAATCCCTTAGTCAGTCTCCTTTTAATAAATATTTGGATCCTTGGGTATTTTTGTGTCCTATATCACCCCTCATAGAGCATTTTTGAAAGATTCTATCACCAAGGTTAGGTCTTTATTTTTTATTTTCCTAAGGTATTTTGTCAGTAAATGTTTGGCCCAAATAAGTTTGATGCAGGAGCCTATCTTTTGGAGGGTATAAATTTTGATCTGATCATTGGAATGACTTGAAATTTTATGTGGATATAGATAAAGAGGAGGACAATGTGTGCCTAGGGTATTTTTTTAGGCTTTTATTAGGCCCTAATTCCTTCATCTAGTACCCAAAAAATGGAATTTAGGGTTTTTTTTTAAATTGAGAAAAATAATTTTTGGAATTTAATAACTTTTTAGACATGAGTAGGTGTTGGTATTTTATAAAAGGCTTAATATGGGTAATCCATATGTGTATTAATTTTGAGGCCTATCTAATATTTTTTGGCAACTTACTAAACATAGGGTTGTTTTTGGCTGAAAATGGCAATTTGTCCAAAAAATAGTAATTTATAATCTTTAGGGCTTTAATATGTAGGGTTTTGTTTTAGGATTTATTTTGGGATGTATATACCCTTGGTATCACATTGTAAAATGGGGGAAATCTTAAACCCTAAACCCTAAACCTCAAAAAATTAAACCCTAAACTCAAAACCCTAAAAATAAAAGAAATCGAAGGTAATGGAGATAGTGGCTATTATGGGTCATTTTCTATTATGGGCCATCATCGAGGTAGTTATATTTTTTATAAATATGAACCAAATGATAAAGCTATTCAAAAGATTTGTTGCAACAATAAAAGATCAAGTTTTGCATAGTAAAATTTTGTGAGATGTATACCAGAGTGCCATCCTTGTAAGTTGTATTTTCCTTTGTGTGCCTTGTCTACTCACCCATTTTTCTTCCCCATTATTGTGCAGCTTTTTGCTAAGGTACCTAGTTACCTAAAATCATTTCCAATGGCTAAGGCCGAAATCTAGGAGGTTGTTGATTGCATCATTTGAATGACGAGTTTTAGTTCTCTATTGTATCATTTGAATTGAGAACTCATTTGTATTTTCTTAGTGAGATCTAATTATCTTTATCAAACTCCCATTGTAATCATCTGTTGATTACAATCATACTTCCTTCTTTCACTAGTTCTATGTGCAGTTTTGTGTGTTGTCCTATTTACATGTTTTATCATTTGAATGTGTAAATGGTACCTTATTTCATTGGCATGCTTAATCATTTATGTTATATGAATGGATGTGATTGGCTCAGTTTTATCTTTTTTCCCTTATATATTCATTATTCTTAAGTTTGGCTATAATTACCCAATGGAAAAGGCATCGATCTACTTTTTGAAGCACTAGTTAGGAGTTACTTCATAGCTTGGTCAAATTTTATGTTGTAGTTTTATTTCATTTTTGTTGATCTAGATGAGCATGACCATATGAGAAATATTACAAGCTCACTTCTAGGGTTTCCTTACCTTACTAGGTCTATGTGATAATATTTTCCTGAGTCAAATAGGTGGATCCACCATAGTCCACAATGTTGATTGGATCAAGGAAGTCTTGCATCATGACAAATCTCTTAAGGGTGCAAGAATTTCCCCTAAAAAGTAGGTTTAGTAAGATGAACCCTAGATATTATGAGATGCTTGTCACTCTCATCCACTAAGTGTCATATGTAGTATAATTGAACTCAAATATTGTGAAGCCTTGAATGTTGAAGAAAAAATATATTATGACTTTTATATCTCTCTCCTTGGATTGATTTTTGTGTTCTTACAAGCAAAGAAGGTGCAGGTGGATTAAGCAAAGCTCTAAGTGCTAGAATAAGAGTAAGTTGACTCACTAAAGTGGTTGGATATTTTCATTTTTGGGTTGACTATGTTTGTTCTAGAAAATATAGCACGGTGACTTTAGGAGGTAGATTTCCAACATAGATTAATTTATTTTCTATAGTAATTACAACTTGGATTTTTTTTGGGAATATTATCCCATTGGCTAGCCAGATTTGTAGGTTTATATATGGGAAAAGGTTTGGATATAATAGATGTAGCCTTGAGGATGATAAGTTCTAATATCTTAAGGAGTTCACTTCCATATTTTACAATATTTAAATCAATAAAATTTTCTTATGGATGTCTCTGAATGGAGGTGAATTGAGTGAGCAATAAAAATGGATCACCTACCTCATTAAACTCCAAAATGATGATTTTTCTAACTGAACTCATGAAGTAATATTGCTATCATCTAGAGATCTATGTCAGGTTAACACTTTCCCTCTAAAGGATATGTCTAGCATTCTCACCATGACATCTTCATGTGAGATATTATGAATGGTGGGTAAAGTGACCATATTTCGATAGTGCTCATAGATATTTTTCTTTGATCTATTATAAGTTGGAAAAAAATTAATAGAAGACTAAGGTATTTCATAGAGATCTACAAGATCAATGGATCCATTGTTATTCCATCCTAGGTAAATTTGCCCAACAATGTTTATTGAACAAGGAATCTCAAGAGACTATTTGGTAAAGGCTTGAAGAGGGACAATAATTTGAATAGAAGTAACTTTTATTGGAGAGCGGGACTTACCTAGTCTTTTGTGAGCTGTTTAGGTAGGTAGTTTAGCAAATTGTAGAGTATTTTAGAGAAATTTAACCTATAATTTTGTTATCATATAATTATGGAGCTTGTTCCTTTAGTAGAGTCACCAATTGTAGGTTCTTCAGTTAGTGGAGGCACCAACTAAATGTATTCTCTACTTGTGAGGCTAATATATTCACTAAATTATTGATCCTCCAATAATGTGAGATGAATATTGTATGATCTATCCCATTGGGCATGTCAAAAAACCTTGTTCTATGATCTTATTAGCGGTGTGATATGCACCCTAGATCATGGTCAAGATTTGATCATCAAGAATTGCTTCCTAAGCCAACCTCCAAAAAAGGTCGATTTCTTGTGCAAAAAAAAAAAGAAGATGAATAAAGATAGAAATGGAGGGTTAGAAAGAGAGAAGGGATATAAATATGGATTTAAATGTGAGTCTCAAGGACTTGGTTGGGAATACTATGAGTCGTTGTTGATATTACTATTTAGAAACTCTAGCCACTCATGCTTCAAACCACTCATGACCTGGAAACTTATATTCTTAGTTGCTCATGCTTGGCTTCTATGTGACTGGATCCTATGTAGACTTAAGCTAATGTTCCCTTTTGAAATTCCCTAGTCACTCTTGCTCTAGATTTTAAAGTGGCTAGATATCCTTACCTTAGTCAAACTCTAGGCCTGATAAGTCGCTTCTCGGTATTTGGCTAGTTACATTTAAAGGAAGCCAAACCCAATAAGATTTTCTTTTATCTTAAGCAATACATTTTTTTAACAAAATTTATAGTCCCATAAATTTTGTTAGGATCTATCTATGTGGGAACTGTCATGGGTCCACAATAATCATCTGTCAACCTAGACTCTATCATTGGCCCTAGCTCATATGGATTATTACCTCCTAGTTAGGATCCTTAGGATCTACCACACATCCTCTAGTGTGATGGCCATATCTTGAATCAACAACTAAGAGGTATTTATCTTTGAATTCCATCTATTTTTTGACACTATAAGTAGGGCCTAGTCAAACTTCAACTTTGATATCAAGGCTATGTGGTCTGACCCTAATGCCACAAAAAGTGAATGATCAACAAACTACAATAAACCTTGATTGGTCTCAACTTCTTATGGTCATATCTCCCTACAATATATGACCTACAATATATCTTGCAACCAAACCCAATAACTTTGTTAGCCCTGATGCTTGTAAATCAAATCAACATAAATACAAAAATCTAATGCAAAAAAAAGTTCCACCCTCAGGTGAGAGTATCATTAGATGGAAAAAGCATTGCTCCAATAGCAATAGCATTTTAATATGATGAAATCACCACAAATGAACAAAATCCATAGCATGCTAGTACTACCAACAAATAAAATTACTATTTAATTCTTTGGGCATATATTTTGAGACAAAAATAAGATTTTTTTTAATATTTTTATGATGATACCTATACATGGGGTATGCCTCCAACTGTACATGCTCTAACATAGTTCACTCATGTTGTGGGTGTGCATGGTGAGCCATAAAAGTTAACTATATAATCCAAGCTCCATAGATCCAAATCCATATCCTCCATAGTAAAATTGAATTGTTTTTTACCCCTTGACCTTCCTAATATATTTTTGCTATCCATCATTAATTCTTCTTCATAGCATCAATGTGAATTACAATCAAGTTGAGTTTTTGTATTCCAAATTGATTTTACCTCTAAAATGTGAGGGGAAAACTAGGGTATGACAACATTTAATACTCAAAAATACAAATTTTAACATCATTCTAATCAAATAATCAAAAGAACTAGTCATCTTATATTACTAATCTTAGGCAAAATCAAATATTCCTATCTCAAAATTGGGTATTAATGTTAGTTTTTGATGCATTCATTATACAATAAATGAATAAAAGAGGGGTATATGTAGACACCCATATTTGAGTATATTATCAATCTCCAAAATTTCCAACATCTTCATCAATCATCCAATCAAGTAGCCAAATTCAATCAATCATCTTCAAGACCAAATTGGAAGTATTTGCTGCTACAAAATCAGAAGTGCTAGGGTATGAGAAAAATCACTAGCGATAATTTTACCTCCCTAGCATAACTTTTATGAAATTTTAATTTTAGATCATCTCCCACCCAATTTGACTAGCAATGGTCATTTTGGAAAAAACATTGGAGCATTAGTGTCAATAATTCTATTGCTATCCATTGCTATTGACTATTAGAGACCAAAAGGTAAAGTTTAATAGTTAGTACCTTCCAATATGCCCTTCAAAAATGGACCTAATCACATCAATCTAATACATATCCCCCAAAAAAATCTAAAGCCCAAAATTTACCATTTTCATTCTCCAATCCATCAGGTGCATCTTGATCCAAATTCAAATTCTTACCATTGTCAATCTTATCATCTTAAATTCAATCCTTACCCTAAGGAGCCATGGCTTCCTATAAAGATAACACTTGGGGGATCCCAATACATGGTCTTTTGAGAGTAATAAAATTATACCATATTTTATATATATTTATAGGAATTCATCTCCAAGTATGGTAATATTATGCCAAAATATTGTTATAATCTTATGGAATATTTTAATCTTCCAAAAATCCAATCATGCAATCTCTCAAATTTCTAGCTTTTGAGTATCTAGGCTCTCAATCATTCAATATCTTAAGTATTTTCAAGTGATAAGCAAGCTTCAATCAAGCTTCCTCAACAAGGTATAAATAAATTTTGAAATCTTGGAAGTACAAGAGTGCTTGGGGTGTTGCCCTTCTTTTTTGATCGTGTCATTATCTTTATCTTGCAACTCTAATAGTTGATTTCATACTAATATTGCTTTGACCATCAAAATTTCATATAGTAATTATCTTGGGGTATTTATCTTGCATCTCACAAAGGTAATATTTCTACTTTCTATCATAAATAGGGTCCTTGTACTTACTATTTGGGAACCCTCCTTTCATCATTCATATCAATCATACATTTTGTGTTTAAATATCATCTTGATACACTTTTAATCAAAAGCACTACTGATTTATAGGTTAAATGGTTCTATCACTCTCTATTTAAGACACAATCACAAATATCAAGTGTTGTTAGTCAACAAAAGCATAAATAGTACAATTCTACGCCAGTGAATTTTTTTTCCATTAATCACATAGTCCATGTTCTTATCAATTTACTATTTTTTAGATTACATATAAGCAAGGGTCTATTAGGTAGACCCCTATAAAATTAATCTACTCTTTTCCTTTCTATTTTTATAGGTAAGTAAAAGTGTCATCAATATGTAGTAATGCTAACAATATTTCCTTGCAACTGATAGTGTGTTTTCCTCTATTGTAGAAAGTCTTTCTAATATGATCTCTTTATTTTTAGTATTCATATCTTAGGGTTGCTTGTTGTCTAATAAAAAATTATTTCTATTTTTTATTTTCTATTTATTCACTAGGAAAAAATAAAAGGGGAAAATAAATTGGAAAAAATAATATGGTAATGCAATTTTTTAGGCTTTTATCGGGCCCTAATTCTTTCATCTAGTGCCCCAAAAATAGAATTTAGTGTTTTTTTAAAAAAATTGGGAGAAATAATTTAATAAATTTTAGACATGAGTAGGTGTTGAGATTTTCTAGAAGGCGTAATATGGGTAATTTAATAATGTGTATTCATTTTGAGGCCATCCGAACGTTTTTGACAACTTACTAAAAATAGGTTTGTTTTTGGCTAAAAATAGCAAATTATCCAAAAATAGTAATTTTTTATCTTTAGGGCTTTAAGATGTAGGTTTTTTTTAGCGTTTATTTTGGGATGTATATACCCTTGGTATCGCATTGTAAAATGAGGAGAAACCCTAAACTCTAAACCTCAAAAAACCCTAAATCCTAAACCTCAAAACCCTAAACCCTAATCTCAAAACCCTAAACCCTAAATTGAAAACCCTAAACCCCCCAAAAAAATAAAATAAAAAACAAAGCCAATGGAAATAGTGGTTATTATGGGTTATTTCCAATTATGGGCCATCATAAAGGTAGTTATATTTTTCACAATTATGAACCAAATGATCAAGCTATTTAAGAGAGTTGCTGCAACATAAAAAGATCAATATGTTTTACACTATAAAATTATGTGAGAGGTATACTAGAGTGCCCATCCTTGTCAGTTGTATTTTACTTTGTGTGCCTTATCTAGTCACCCCTTTTTCTTCCCCACTGTTGTGTAGGTTTTTGCTAAGGAGGTGCCTAGTTAATTGAGATTATTTCCAATGGCTAAGATCAAAAACTAGGAGGCTCTTCGTTGCATCATTTGAACAAAGAGTTGCAGTTCTCTATTGCATAATTTGAATGGATAAATAATTTATATTTTCTTAGTGAGATCTGATTATATTGATAAGACTCCCATTATAATAATCTGTTGATTAATAGAATCTTACTTCCTCCTTTTAGTAGTTCTATATGCAGTTTTGTGTGTTGTCCCGTTTACATGTTACATCATTTGAAAGTGTAAATGACACCTTATTTCATTGGTATGCTTAATAATTTTTGTTACAATTTTTGAATGGATGTAATTGGATCAATTTTATGTTTTCATCTTTTTATCTTCATCATTTTTAAGTGTGTCTATGATTACCCAATAGAAAAGGTATCGATCTACGTTTTGAAGCACTAGGTGGGAGTTACTTCAAAGCTTGGTCAACTTTTATGATGTAGTTTTATTTTATTTTTATAGATTTGGATGAGCATGAGTGTATGTGAAATAATATAGGCTCACCTATAAGGTTTCCTTACCTTACTCGGTCTATCTAGAATCTTGTGGTAATATTTTTTTGAATCTAAGAGGTGGATCCACCAGAGTCCATAGTGCTGATTGGAGCAGGGAAGTCTTACAACATGACAAATATCTTAAGGATGCAATAATTTCCTCAAAAAAGTAGGTATATTAAGGTGAACCCCAAATTCTATGAGATGTTGGTCACTCTTATCCACTAAGTGTCATCTACAACAACATTTAACTCAAATGTTGTGAAGCCTTGAATGTTGAAGAAAAAATATATTTAGAATTTTATGTATCTCTCTCCTTGGGTTGAATTTTTGGGATCTTACAAGCAAAGAAGGTGTAGGTGGATGAAGAAAAAATTTAGGTGCTATAATAGGGGTAAGTTAAGGCACTAAAGTGGTTGAATCTTTTCATTTTGGGTTGATTGTGGCTACTCTAGAAAATATGATATGGTGACTTTAGGAGGTAGCTTTCCAACATAGATTAGTTCATTTTCTATAGTAATTACAACTTGGAAAATTTTTAGGAATATCATATAATTGGATATATAGATTTGTAGGTCTATATCTGGGAAAAGGCTTGGATATAATAGATGTAGCCTTGAATATGGGAAGGTCCAATATCTTGAGAAGTTCACTTCCATATTTTACTGAATTTGATATTAAAATTAGTGATATTTTCTTATGGATGTCTCTGAATGGAGATGAATTGAGTGAGCAATGAAAATGGATATCCCAAATTAAAATATAAAATGAATGGTTTTTCTAACTAAACCCATAAAGTAATATTGCTATAATCTAGGGATCTATACTAGGTTAACACTATCCCTCTAAAGGATATGGCTAGAATTCTCATCATGACATCTTCATGTGAGATATAATGAATGGTGGGTAAAGTGACCATATCTTGGTAGTGCTCATAGGCATTTTTATTTGATCTATTATAAGTTGGTAAAACTTTAAGAGAATACTGAGGGATTTCATAGAGATCTACTGTTGGAAATATTGAGTGGTCATTGATGTCAAAGAGTGCATGGTATTCAAGGCAAAAATATTCTTCAAGGATGAGAAGTTTACAAGGTTGGACAAAGCAAACAATGGAAAATTATTCAAGGCAAGGTATATCTCAAAGTAAAGGATTATAATATTTAAATATTATAAATAAAATATTTAATTAAAGGCTTGGGATAAAAAGGTTTTTAAATATTATAAAATGAGGGCAAAGGTTTAAAAGATAAATATTATAATATTTAAATCAAGGATTTAAAATATTATAATATAAGGTTAGGTTACAAGAAAAGGCACCAAAATACTTGGAGAGAAATTTAAAATCACATATAAGACTATGATCCGACCTCCCAAAGTGAAAGACAAAGCATATATATGGAGGTAAAATATTTCATTTGATTGACCAATGTGAATACTATAATTGAAATATTTTCTAAAGCGAATATCTCCTACTCATTCGTAAATTTGAAAAAATATGAAGTGGAGAGGAACAGTGAATAATAAAGAGAGAGGTCCCCTATTGGTTCCAACCACCGGGGTATCTCAACTTGTTTTTTAGCCCTGGTTAGGGCACTGCAAAGTAGAGAGTGCAGAGTTCTATTCCTAGAAGTATCATATTTTTTATATGTGATAAAATTATGAAGGAGTGAAGGTTTGTATGCTAAAGGCTTCCTTTTCATTCTCAATATGTGGATCAGCCCAGCCAGTTGGCTAGGCCGCACTAAGTCATTACTATGCATGAAGTCGGAGGGTTGAATCCATCGGGCGCATTTTTGCTTGAAAGGCATCATGGTATTTTTGTTGGGTAGAAGTGCATAAGAGATTTAAATAAAGAAACACCCCCTTTTGGTATTACCCACTTGGCTTGCCCAGCCATTCAAGGAGACATTGGCAAGGTGCTATGCTTTGGAAGGTCTAGGGGTCAAACCCCCTTTGCGAAAGTTAAATATTTTGTTGTGCAAGGTATGAAAAATATTTTAAATTAATTTAGGAGTTATAAGGTGTGACACTGATTATTGTATTTTTTATATTATAAGTGGGAGTTATAAGGTGTAGCATTGGCAATTGAAATTTGTATTTTATGGATTATACAAAAAAGAAATAAGAGGTTATTTTGATAGTATTAAAGCTTTATATTAAGTTTTAATAAGGGAGATACAAGGAGATTTTTTGTTTATATTTTGATAAGGGTTTTTAAGTGAATGATTTGAAAATTATTTAAGAAGGAAAAAAGAGATTTTCTAACCTATTTTTGAGTGGCAAAATAAAGGAAAATTAATTTTGGTAAGACAGGTTTGGAAAACACATGCAAAATAAGATTACCATCATTGTGGTAGATTTAGAGGTATGGTGATTTAATTCCTTTCTCATGGTGGTTTTATTTTAAGGAAATATTTTTTTTGTCATGAGATTGGAGGTATAAGGAATTATTGGATGTGCATTGTTTGTGTTTGAAATTGGGAACAAATTGATGAAATATTATAGGTCATATTTGGGAGTAAACTTATGCAGTATTTTGATTGAAATTAGAAGTAAAAGTGCAATAGTTATAGATCAAATTTGTGAAGAAAATTGGTACATTGATTTTGATTGATTTTTTGAGTACATAAGAAGGTCAATTATCAAGTGCTAGACTAGAGCTATCTTTTTGAATGCAATAAATCTAAGACATGTGAAAGCAACAGACTTAATGAATGTAAAGAACATATTGGATATTTTTTAATGCATATCATTTTCTATATGTTCTTGAAGATAAAAGAACTTTGGGTAGAATATGTTTGAATTGCTTTAGTTGAGAAAAGCACATTGAAATATATGAGCATTGTTTGTATGCAATATTTGGAAAGATATGAGCATTGTTTGTATGAGTGGATGAGCAGTGGTTGTGAGTAGATTTGAGCAAAGTTGTGAGTAAGTTTGAGCAGAGTTGTGAGCATATTTAAGGATATTTGTGAGTAGGTTTGAGCAGAGTTATGAGAAGGTTTGAGCATTGGTTTTGAATAGTATTTAGCAGGCTTTGGAGCAAACTAGAGCAAATGGAATTGGTATCTCCTGTGGATAGCGGTTCACAAAACCATAACAGTGTGGAGTGGTATCAATAGAACAAGAGTAGAGGGGATTGGTATCTCCTATGGATAGAGGTTCACAAAACCATAATATATTGGAGTGGTATCCACAAAACTTGAGAGGGGATTGGTATCTCCTACGGATTGGTGCCCACGGATATTGTAATAGGGAATTGGTTTCTCCTATGGGTTGGTGCCTACAAAATTTGTTGAGAAATTTAAAAGAAATATTTCTTCATGGATGTAGCCTACATCAAAAAGGGAGATAACATTCAAAGCTTTAAAGAAGGCAAAAAATGAAGAACCATAATCAAGTGAAGAATCAAGCAGTGAAGAAGAAGCTAACTTTGTGAGAAGAAATAAGAAGGATCCAAGAAAACACAAATGTTTTAATTGTGGTAACCTTGGTCACTATGCAACTAATTTTCCACAAGATGGAAGTAGTAGCAGTGAAGAAGAAGCTGACTTTGTGAGAAGAAATAAGAAGGATCTAAGAAAACATAAATGTTTTAATTGTGGTAACCTTGGTCACTATGTAGCTAATTATCCACAAGATGGAAGTAATAGTAGTGAAGATGAAAGGGAATACAAGAAAAATAAAGAAAGAAAACTTTATCATGAAAAGAAAAACAGGCACGGTCAAGCCATAGAAGAGAATGAAGATGATCGTGTTGTCAAAGACCAAGAAGAAGAAAATGAAGATGATCCTATTGTAAAAAACCAAGAAGAAGAAAAATAAGATGTTCTTGTGATTGAAGACCAAGAAGAAAAGAAAGAGTCATAAAATGAAGAGGAAGCCACAGTTGATATGGAAAAGGAACTTGATGAGTTGAAAAGGGAGAACTTAAAATTGAAGGCTCAAGTACAAGAGGATGAGAAAATAAAGGCAAAGCTTTTGCAAGATCTCACTGAATTAAAAGTTAAAGTTGAAGGGATAAGGAAAATTGAGGAAGGTATGGTTGTGCAATTAAAGGCAAAAGAGCTAGAGTGTGAAAGACTAGAACATGAAACTGACATTCTAAGTAAGGGACTTGAAAAATTTAATAATATGATATATCAGTTTATAAAAAACTTAAAATATTTGGATGATATTATCAAAGCACAGAGATCTCCATTTATGAATACTGAACTTGATTTTGAAGAAGGTCAAAAGGAACAAAAGGAGAAGTCAATATCAAAAGAAATAGAAGCATCAAAGAAGGTAATTGAAGAAGATCCTAAGACCTATGCTAATGTGTTGAGAAGTGGAAGCATCAAAGAGGAAGAAAACAATGCACCATCAAGGAACAAGGACCATCACAAGAAAAGCAAAGAAATAACCATGAGATCAAGGCAAGATGAATATTTATTCCAAGGTTATTATTTCTCTTGTAATAATTTTGATCATAAAGTTGTACATTGTAGGGTTCATGATAAGAATTATTATGGCTTCACCAAGAGGAACTTCAATTTATTTGCACATTTCAAGAACTACATCATTTGTTACAATTGCAACAATTTTGGTCATAAAGTTGTACATTGCAGGGCTCATGATAAGAATGATTATGGCTTCACCAAGAGAAATTTCAAGTCGTTTGCACTTTCCAAGGACTACAATATCATGTCTTTCAATTGAAATAATTTTGGGCATAAAGAAAAATGGTGTACAACAGTATTTCCTGAATTTTCGAAGACAAGAAAGAAGAAGGAAAGTCAAAATGTTCAAAGAGGGATGACTTCAAAATTTTAGAGAAAGAAAATGAAACAAGAAAAGGAGCATAGTAATTTGGGAGTTTCACCCCCATACCATAATTAATCACCTCAAGAAAAGTATGTTGTGAGGGAGCTATGCTAAGTGTCTTATTTTTAGCCCCAAGGAGCCCTTTGCCATTGATGTCAAAGAGGGAGAATTCAGTGAGGGGAAGTAGCTTATCAGGGGGAGAAGATTGGAAATCCAGTTGCAGTCAAAGAAAATGTTTAGTAGGGTTGCCATAAATGACAAAGGGGGAGATTGTTGGAAATATTGAGTTATCATTGATGTCAAAGGATGCATGGTATTCAAGGTAGAAATATTCTTCGAGGATGAGAAATTTACAAGGTTGGACAAAGAAAATAATGGATAATTATTCAAGGCAAGGTATATCTCAAAGTAAAGGATTATAATATTTAAATATTACAAAGAAAATATTTAATTAAAGGCTTGGGACAAAAAAAATTAAATATTATAAAAGGAGGGCAAAGTTTTAAAAGATAAATATTATAATATTTAAATCAAGGATTTAAAATATTATAATATAAGATTGGATTACAAGCAAAGGCACCAAAGTACTTGGAGACAAATTTAAAATCACACATAAGACTATGAGCCGACCTCCCAAAGTGAAATACAAAGCATGTATATATGGAGGTAAAATATTTCATTTGATCGACCAACGCTACTATAATCGAAATATTTTCTAAAGTGAATATCTCCTACTCATGCATAAATTCGAAAAAAAATCTAAAGAAGAGAGGAAAACAAATAAAAAAGAGAGAGGTTCCTTATTAGTTCCAACCTTTGGGGTATCCCAAGTGGTTGTCTAGCCCTGGTTAGGGCACTATGAAGCATAGAGTGTAGAGTTTTATTCCAGTGACGTCGTATTTTTGATATGTGATAATTTTACAAAGGAGTGAAGGTTTTTATTCTAAGTCCTTCCTTTTCATTCTCAAGCTGTGGAGCAGCCCAGTCGATTGGCTAGGCCACACTAAGTCATTGCTGGAGTGAATTTTGAGGGTCGCATCCCGTCAAGCACATTTTTTCTTGAAAGGCATAGTGTTGTTTTTGGTGGGTGGAAGTGCATAAGAGATTTAAATAAATCAAAACCTCCTTTTGGTGTTACCCACTTGGCTAGCCCAGCCATTCAAGGAGACATTGGCAAGGTGTTGCAATTTGGAATATCTAGGGGTCAAACCCCCTTCGTGGTAGTTAAATATTTTGTTGTGCAAGGTATGAAAAATAATTTTGATTAAATTAGGAGTTATACGGTGTGACATTGATTATTGTATTTTGTATATTATAAGTGGGAGTTATAAGGTGTAGCATTGGGAATTGAAATTTGTATTTTGTGGATTATAAAATAAATAAATAAGAGGTTATTTTGATAGTATTAAAGCTTTATATTAAGTTTTAATAAGGGAGATACAAGGAATTATTTCTAGAGCTTTATTGTTTATATTTTGATAAGGATTTTTGAGTGAATGATTTGAAATTTATTTAAGAAGGGAAAAAGAGATTTTCTAACCTATTTTTTAGTGGCAAAAGAAATAAAAATTAATTTTGGTAAGATAGGTTTGGAAAACACATGCAAAAGAAGATTATCATCATTGTGGCAGATTTAGAGGTATGGTGATTTAATTTCTTTCTCAAGGTGGTTTTATTTGAAGGAAATATTTTTGTTGTCATGATATTGGAGGTATAAGGAATTATTGGATGTGCATTGTTTGTGTTTGAAATTGGGAATAAATTGATGAAATATTATAGGTCAGATTTGGGAGTAAACTTATGCAGTGTTTTGATTGGAATTGGAAGTAAAAGTGCAAGAGTTATAGATCATATTTGTGAAGCAAATTGGTACATTGATTTTGTGAGTACATAAGAAGGTCAATTATCAAGTGTTAGACTAGAGCTATCTTTTTTAATGCAATAAATCTAAGACATGTGAAAGCAATAGAATTAATGAATGTAAAGAACATATTGGATATGTGTTAATGCATATCATTTTCTATATGTTCTTGAATATAAAAGAACTCTAGGTAGAATATGTCTGAATTGCTTTAGTTGAGAAAAGCACAGTGAAATATATGAGCATTATTTGTATGTAATATTTGGAAAGATATGAGCATTGTTTGTATGAGTGGATGAGCAGTGGTTGTGAGCATATTTGAGTAGATTTATGAGTAAGTTTGAGTAGATTTATGAGTATGTTTGAGCAAATTTGTGAGCAGGTTTGAGCAAAGTTGTGAGTAGGTTTGAGTAGAATTGTGAGCAAGTTTGAGCAGTGGTTGTGAACAAGATTGAGTAAGCTTTGGAGTAAACCAAAGTAGAGGGTATTGGTTTCTCTTGTGGATAGAGGTTCACAAAACCATAACATAGTGGAGTGATGTCCACAGAACCAGCGCAAAGACTATTTGTGTCTCCTGTGAAGTGGTGTCCACAAAATCATAATAGAGTGGAGTGGTTTCCACAAAACTTGAAAGGGGATTGGTATCTCATATGGATTGGTGTCCATGAACATTGTAATAGGGGATTGATATCTCCTATGGATTGGTGTCCATGAACATTGTAATAGGGGATTGGTTTCTCCTTTGGGTTGGTACCTACAAAATTTATTGAGAAATTTATAAGCAATATTTTTTCGTGGATGTAGCCCACATTGGGTGAACCACATTAAATTTGTGTCTCTAATATGTGTGATGATTTGTGCATTGTTTCATTTACTGCATTGATATGATTTTTGTTATCATTTGGATTAAAAAGTAAAAAGTTTTATCTTATACTGTTCACGCCCCTCTCAGTATAAGCTTGTGTTCTTCATCTACAAGATCAATGAGTCAATTTTTATTCCATTCTAGGTAAATCTTTCTAGCCATGTTTCTTGAACAAGGACTATCAAGAGACTATTTGGTAAAGGCTTTAAGATGGATAAGACTTTTAATAGAAGGAACTTTTATTAGAGAGTGGGACTTACCTAATATTTTGTAAGCTCTTTGGGTAGGTAGTTCAATAAATTGCAAAGTATTTTTGAGCATTTTGGACTCTGATTTGGTTATCATATAATTATGGAGCTTTTTCATTTTGTAGAGTCACCAATCATAGGTTATTTAGTTAGTGGATGCACCAACTAAATTTATTCTCTACTTTTGAGGCTAATATGTTCCCCAAAATCTTGATCCTCCAAGAATGTGAGATGAATATTGAATGATCTATCCCATTGGGCATGCTCAAAAATATTGGCCTATGATTTTCTTAGTGGTGTGATGTGCACCCTAGATTGTGGTCAAGATTCAATCATCAAGAATTGCTTCCTAAGCCAACATCCAAAGAAGATCAGTTCCTTGTTGTACAAATAAAAATAAAAAAATAGAAGAAGAATAAAGATAGAAATGGAGGTTTAGAAAGAGAGAAGGGATAGAAATGTGGATTTAAATGTGAGACTCAAGGAATTGGTTGGGATTTCTATGAGTATTTGTTTATATTATTGTTTAGAACCTCTAGCCACTCATGCTTCCGACCACTCGTTACCTGGCCACTTATATTTTTAGTTACTCGTGCTTGGCTTCTAGGTGATTGGAACCTATGTTGACTTAAGCTAATATTCCCTTTTGAAAGTTCTTAGACACTCTTGCTCTAGATTTTAAAGTGGCTAGACATCCTTGCCTTAGTCAAATTCTAGGCCTAATAAGTCACTTCTTGGTCTTTGGCTAGTTATATTTAAAGTAATTCAAACCCAATAAGGTTTTCTTTTATATTAAGCAGTAAATTTTTTAACAAAATTGATAGTCCCACAAATTTTGTTAAGACCTATCTATGTGGGAACTCTCATGGATCCACAAATATTTTGTCAACCTATGGAGAATCTATCATTGGCCCTAGCTCATATGGACCATCGCCCCCTAGTTAGAATATTTAGAATCTATCACACATCCTCCAGTGGGATGGTTATTTCTCAAGTTAAAAACTAAGAGGTATTTGTCTTTGAATTCCATCTCTTTGTTGATGTTATAAGAAGGGCCTAGTCAAACTCCACATTCGATATCAAGGCTATGTGGTCCAACCCTAATGCCACCAAAACTTCATGATCAATAAACTAAAATAAACCTTGATTGGTCTCAACTACATGTGGTCACATATATCTAAAATCTAGGGACTACAATCTCTATTGAAACCAAACCCAATAAATTTGTTAGTCCTAATGCTTGTAAATCAAACCAACATAAATACAAAAATCCAATGCAAAAAAAAGTTCCATCCTTAGATGAGAGTAGAATTAGAAGTAAAAAGCATTGCTCCAATACCAATAGCACTTTCATATGATGAAATCACCACCAATGCACATAATCCATAGCATGCTAGCACTACCAACAAATAAAATTGATATCTAATTCTTTGGGCATACATTTTGAGACAAAATAAGTTTTTTCAAAATATTTTTATGATGATACCTATACATGGGGTATGCCTCCAACTGTACGTTCTCTAACATAGTTCACTCATGTTGTGGGTGTGCATGGGAAGCCATCAAAATTCACTACATAATCCAAACTCCATAAATCCAAATCCATCTCTTCCATAGTAAAATTGAATTGATTTTTACCCCTTGACCTTCCTCATAGATTTTTGCTATCCATTATTAATTCTTCTTCATATCATCAATGTGAATTATAATTAAGTTGAGTTTTTGTATTCCAACTTGATTTTACCTCTAAAAATTGAGGGGGGACACCAAGGTATGATAACATTTAATACTAAAAAATGCAAATTTTAACATCACTCTAATCAAATAATAAAAAACACTAGTCATATTGTATTACTAATCTTAGGCAAAATCAAATATTCCTATCTCAAAATTGGGCATCAATGTTAGTTTTTGATGCATTAATTATGCAATAAATGCATAAAAGAGGGATATATGTAGATGCCCAAATGTGAGAACATTATCAATATCCAAAATTACCAACATATTCATAAATCATCCAATAAAGTAGCCAAATTGAAACAATCATCTTCAAGACCAAATTGGAAGTATTTACTACTACAAAATCAAAAGTGCTAGGATATGAGAAAAATCACTAGCGATACTTTTGCCTTCCTAGCATCACTTTTATGAAATTTGAATTTTATATCATCTTCCACCTAATTTGACTAGAAATGGCCATTTTGTAAAAAGCATTAGAGCATTAGCGTTAACAATTCTATTGCCATAAATTGATATTTACTATTAGAGACCAAAAGGTAAAGTTTAATAGTTAGTACCTTCCAATATACCCTTCAAAAATGGACCTAATAACATCAGTCTAATCCATATCCCCAACAAAAATCTAAAGACCAACATTTACCATTTTCAATCTCTAATCCATCAGTTGCATCTAGATCCAAATTCAAATTCTTACCTTTGTCAATATTATCATATTAAATACAATCCTTCCCCTAGGAGCCATGGCTTCCTATAAAGACAACATTTGGGGGATCCCAATCCATGGTCTTTTGAAAGTAATAAAATTCTACCATATTTCATATAGATTTATAGTAATTCACCTCCATGTATGGCAATATTATGCCAAAATCCTTTTATAACCTTATGGAATATTTTAATATTTCAAAAATCCAAGCATGCAAGCTCTCATATTTCAATATTTTGAGTATCTAGGCTCTCAATCATTCAATATCTTAAGTATTTTCAACTGATAATAAAGTTTCAATAAAGCTTTCTCAACAAGATAGAAAACAACCTTAGCATCTTTGAACTACAAGAGTTCTTGGGGTTACGCCCTTTCCTCTTTTTTTTCTTGTGTCATTATATTTATCTTGCAACTCTAATAGTTGATTTTATTGCATACTAATCTTGCTTTGACCATAAAAATTGTATCTAGTAATTATCTTGGGGTATTTATCTTGCATCTCACATAAGTAATCTTTCTACTTTCTATCATAAATAGGGTTCTTGTACTTCCTATTTGGGAACCCTCATTTCATAATTCATATCAATCATACATTTTGTGTTTAAATATCATCTTGATACACTTTTAATAAAAATCACTACTATTTTATAGGTTCAATGGTTCTATCACTCTCTATTTAAGACACAATCACAAAGATCAAAAGTTTTGTTAGTCAACAAAAGCATAAATAGTACAATTATACACTAGTGGAATTTTTCCAATGATCACATATTTATCAATTTACTACTTTTTAGATTACATCTAAGCAAGGGTCTAATGCTAGTCAAAGAAGCCCATCCTCTCCTCTAGCTTAGGTAGACCCCTATAAAATTAATCTAATATTTTTATATCTATTTTATAGGTAAATAAAAGTGTCATCAGGATGTAGTAATGCTAACAATATTTCCTTACAACCAATAGTGCTTTTTCCTCTATGGTAGAAAGTCTTTCTAACCTGATCTCTTTATATTTAGTATTCATATCTTAGGGTTTCTTGTCATCTAATAAAATATTATTTCTATTTTTTATTTTACATTTATTCACTAGGAACAAAGAAAAGGAGAAAATAAATTGGGAAAAAGAATATGGCAGTGTGATTTTTTAGTCTTTTATTGGGCCCTAATTCCTTCATATAGTACCCCGAAAATAGAATTTCGTGTTTTTTTAGAAAATTGGAAAAAGAATTTTTGGAATTTAATAGCTTTTTAGACATGAGTAGGTGTTGATATTTTATAGAAGGCTTAATATGGGAAATCCAATATGGTAGAACCCTGAAGTTTCTAGCGCAATTTTAATAAAGAAATAATTAAAATATGAAAAATCATTTTTATAAAGAATCATTGTTTCACTGGTAGGAAGGTCCCTCCAATGCATTCAATAAACAATTATATATTATTCTTAATGGATTATTTGATATGGATTTCTCTCATATCATATATATAGACTTTTTCAATCATGACCTTTCAATAATGACTTTTCAATCATGACTCTTCAATCATGAATTTTCAATAATAATGAAATATATAATTAAAGTAATAAATATTAATTAATAAGTAATGTTAGGATGTGGGATCATAACATGCCAACCTCCTTAAAAGAGCTTTATCCTCAAAGCTCAAAGTAAGTAGTTTTATTGCTTGTTTTCCCAGTTGAATTTGTGCAAGTTCTTGTACTATCTTAATGTCACTTTTTCGAAGGCAGGGATATCTTGAAGGTCGAAGTGTTAGTGATGGGTTGCTAGGAAAAATAGTAGAATATTCCTTAGGAGAATCATGATGATGATGGGAGGGAAACCATTGGGGTTCCTCAAACACTTTATAATGATGCATCAAAAGTGATGGTAACACTTTCATATCCTTTTGTGGTTCCTTAGTAGAGCCAACGAAGAAAGAGTGTGTAGTCACTCTGCATTGGTTCCAAATAGGTTTGGTCATGTCATGAGAACTCACTATTGGTGAGGAAGGTGTGTGTAAGTCTTGTATAGTGCATGTTTGGCTAGCATTGATCACTTCGGGTATGTCTACCTCATCCTTGCTTGGTGCATCAATCACTTTTGGCATATCAACCCTATTGTTGTCATTGGTGGGATCAAGTATTTTGGGTATTTCCTGCTCATTGTCCTTGTTTTCCACATCTTCCTCCTCTTTCTTATCTTTCATGGATTTCTTATCTCCCTTACCTTCCTCATTGTTTCCATATTTAGTGCTATCTTCAAGTGTATCCGTCACTATGTCTATCTCAATCACATTTTCATCGTTGGGAGAACTACAAGGAATAGTTTCATCCAAAATATATAGTGCAAGTGTAATACATTGATGATTGCAAATAAATTTCTCATTGCAATGAAACAAAGGCCATTTTATCTTCATGCCTTCATTTTCATGGGGTTAATACATTTAATGGATAAGAGTTGGGTAATTTTTTGGGTTTTGTAAGTATTTTATGATTCCCATATAGGTGGTTTTGTAATTTGGTCCTTTGATCTTATTCCAAGTTGAGAATTTAATTTACTTTCAAGTAGTAGGGCCAATACGATGGTCTGCATCATGGTATAGGGTTTGAACTTTATCACCTCTATTTTAATTTCTTATTTCAATCATTTGATGAAGCAATATATGATAAATGATTCACCCCACCCTGTGTTGTGTTTGGTGATATCCTTAAATAAAATTTCATACTCATGCACGGTAGTGTTTTGATGAATATCTTTGAGCAATTTCCACATGGTTGGGTCCCACATGGATCTGATACCAAATGGTAGAACCCTGAAGGTTCTAGCATAATTTTAATAAATAAATAATTAAAATAGCATCTAAATTAAAAGAATCACTTTTATAAAGAATCATTGTTTCACTGGTAGGAAGGTCCCTTCAATGCATTCAATAAATAATTATATATTCTTCTTCATGGATTATTTGATATGGATTCCTCTCATATCATATATATAGACTTTTTCAATCATGACCTTTCAATCATGACTTTTCAATCATGACTCTTCAATCATGAATTTTCAATAATAATGAAATATATAATTAAAGTAATAAATAATTATTAAATAAGTAATGTTAGGATGTGGGATCCTAACACAATAATGTGTATTAATTTTGAGGTCTATTCGAGCTTTTTTGGCAACTTACTAAAAATAGTGATGTTTTTGGTTGAAAATTGTAAATAGTCAAAAAATAGTAATTTCTTATTTTTAGGGCTTTAATATGTAGGGTTTTGTTTTAGGGTTTCTTTTGGTATGTATATAACCTTGGTATAACATTGTAAAATGGAGGGAAACCCTAAACCTCAAAGAACCCTAAATCCTAAACCTCAAAACCCTAAACCCTAAAACCTAAAAAATAATAAAAAAAAGAAACGAAAGGCAATGGAGATAGTGGCTATTATGGGTCATTTCAAATTATGGTCCATCATCGAGGCAGTTACAGTTTTTGCAGTTATGAACTAAATGATCAAGCTATTTAAGAGAGTTGCTGCAATAGGAAAAGATCATCAAGTTTTGCATAGTAAAATTCTACGAGGTATACCAAAGTGCCCATCCTTATCAGTTGTATTTTCCTTTGTGTGCCTTGTCTAGTCACCCCTTTTTATTCCCCATTGTTGTGCAGGTTTTTGCTGAAGAGGTGCCTAATTAACTGAGATCATTTCTAGTGGTTGAGGTTGGAAGCTAGGAGGCTCTTCATTGCATCATTTGAATTAAGATTTATTTATATCTATTGCATAATTTGAATGGATAACTCATTTGTAATTGCTTAGTGAGATTTGATTATATTTATCAGACTCCCATTGCAATTATATGTTGCTTAATTCAATCTTGCTTCCTCCTTTCACTAGTTTTGTGTGCAGTTTAATGTGTTAACCTGTTTACATGGTACGTCATTTGAATGTGTAAATGGTGACTTATTTCACTGGAATCATTAATTATTTCTATTAAATTATTTGAATGTATGTGGTTGGCTCAATTTTATATTTTTCCCCTTCTATCTTCATCATTTTTAAATTTAGCTACAATTGCCCAATGGAAAAGGCACCGATCTACTTTTTGAAGTACTAGTTGGGAGTTACTTTAGAGCTTGGACAACTTTTATATTGTAGTTTTATTTTATTTTTGTAGATCTAGATGAGTATGCACATATGAGAAATATTATAGGCTCACCTATAGGGTTTCCTTACCATAATAATCTATTTAGAGTCTTGTGATAATATTTTTCTGAGTCGAAGAGGTGGATCCACCATAGTTCACAATACTGATTGGATCAGGTAAGTCTTGCAGCATGACAAATCTCTTAAGGGTGTAAGAATTTCCTCCAAAAAGTAGGTTTAGTAAGGTGAAACCTAGATACTATGAAATGCTGGTTACTCTTGTCCACTAAGTGTCATCTGTAGTAACATTGAAATCAAATATTGTGAAGCCTTGAATGTTGAAGAAAAAATATATTGGGACTTTTATATATCTCTGTCTGTGGGTTGATTTTTTGGGTTCTTACAAGAAAATAAGGTGCAAGTGGATTAAGAAAATCTCTAGGTGCTATAATAAGAGTAAGTTGAGGTACTAAAGTGGTTGGATATTTTTATTTTTGGTTTGACTATGGTTGTTCTAGAAAATATAGCATGGTGACTTTAGGAGGTAGCTTTCCAACATAGATTAATTTATTTTCTATAGTAATTGTAGCTTGGATTTTTTTGGTAATATCATCTCATTGGCTACCTAGATTTGTAGGTCTATATCTGGAAAAAGGTTTAGATATAATAGATGTAGCCTTGAGGATGGGAAGGTCTGATATCTTGAGGAGTTCACTTCCATATTTTACTAAATATTATATTGAAATCAGTGATATTTTCTTATGGATATCTCTAAATGGAGGTGAATTGAGTGAGCAATTAAAATGGATATCCTACCTCATTAAACTCCAACAATGAATGATTTTTCTAATTGAACCCATGAAGTAATATTGTTATCATCTAGGGATCTATACTAGGTTAACAATTTCCCTCTAAAGGATATGGCTAGCATTATCACCATGACATCTTCATGAGATATTATGAATGGTGGGTAAAGTGACCATATCTCGGTAGTGTTCATATGATTTTTTCTTTGATCTATTATAAGTTGGTAAAACTTTAAGAGAATATTGGGGGATTTCATAGAGATCTACAAGATCAATGAGTACATTGTTATTCCATCCTAGGTAAATCTGTCCAGACATGTTTATTTAACAAGGACTACCAAGAGACTATTTGGTAAAGGTTTGAAGAGGGACAAGACTTTGAATAGAAGGAAATTTTATTGTAGAGTAGGACTTATCTAGTCTTTTATGAGGTATTTGGTTAGGTATTTTAGCAAATTGCATAGTATTTTTTAGCATTTTGGCCTCTAATTTAGTTATCATATAATTAAGGAGCTTGTTCCTTTAGTAGAATCACCAATATTAGGTTCTTAAGGTAGTGGAGGCACCAAATAAATGTATTATTTTCTTGTGAGGCTAATATATTCACCAAAATATTGATCCTCCAAGAATGTGAGATGAATATTGAATGATCTATCCCATTGGGTATGCAAAAATACCTTGGTCCATGATATGCCTAGTGGTGTGATGTGCACCCTAGATCATGGTCAAGATTGAGTCATCAAGAATTTCTTCCTAATCCAATCTCCAAAGAAGGTTTGTACCTTGTTATACAAATAAAAAAAGTAGAAGAATAAAGATAGAAATGGAGGATTAGAAGGAGATAAGGGATAGAAATATGGATTTAAATATGAGACAAGGACTTGGTTGGTACTTCTATGAGTCTTTTTATATTATTGTTTAGAACCTCAGCCACTCATGTTTTTAACCACTCATCATCTCAGCCACTGATATTCTCAGTTGCTCATGCTTGGCTTCTAGGTGATTGGAGCCTATATAGACTTAAGCTAATGTTACCTTTTGAAAGTCCCTAGACACTCTTGCTCTAGATTTTAAAGTGTCTATACATCCTTGCCTTAGTCAAACTCTAGGTCTGATAAGTTACTTCTTGGTCTTTGGCTAGTTACATTTAAAGGAAGTCAAACCCAATAAGGTATTTTTTATATTAAGAAGTAAGTTTTTAGCACAATTTATAGTCCCACAAATTTTTCTAGGACCTATCTATGTGATAACTTTCATGTGTCCACAATAATCATATTCCAACCTATGGAGACTCTATCATTGGCCCTAGCTCATATGGACAATTACCCTCTAGTTAGAATCTTTAGGATCTGCCACACATCCTCTAGTACAATGGTCATATCTCGAATAAATAACTAAGAGGTATTTATCTTTGAATTCCATCTCTTTTTTGATGCTATAGGTAGGGCATATTCAATCTCCACCTTTGATATCAAGGCTATGTGGTTCAACCCTAATGCCACAAAAAGTGAATTATCAACAAACTACAATAAACCTTGATTGGTATCAACTTCATGTGGTCCTATCTCCCTACAATATAGGACCTACAATCTATCTTGCAACCAAACCCAATAACTTTGTTAGCCCTGATGCTTGTAAATCAAATCAACATAAATACAAAAATCTAATGCAAAAAAAAGTTCCACCCTCAGGTGAGAGTATCATTAGATGGAAAAAGCATTGCTCCAATAGCAATAGCATTTTCATATGATGAAATCACCACCAATGAACAAAATCCATAGCATGCTAGCACTACCAACAAATAAAATTACTATTTAATTCTTTGGGTATATATTTTGAGTTAAAAATAAGCTTTTTTTTATATTTTTATGATGATACCTATACATGGGATATGCCTCCAATTGTACGTGCTCTAACATAGTTCACTCATGTTGTGGGTGTACATGGTGAGCCATAAAAGTTAACTATATAATCCAAGCTCCATAGATCCAAATCCATATCCTCCATAGTAAAATTAATTTTTTTTTTACCCCTTGACATTCCTAATATATTTTTGCTATCCATCATTAATTCTTCTTCATAGCATCAATGTGAATTACAATCAAGTTGAGTTTTTGTATTCCAAATTGATTTTACCTCTAAAATGTGAGGGGAAAACTAGGATATGACAACATATAATACTCAAAAATACAAATTTTAACATCACTCTAATCAAAAGCACTAGTCATTTTGTATTACTAATCTTAGGCAAAATCGAATCTTCCTATCTCAAAATTGGGTATTAATGTTAGTTTTATGCATTCATTATGCAATAAATGCATAAAAGAGGGGTATATGTAGACACCTAGATTTTAGTATATTATCAATATCCAAACTTGCCAACATCTTCATCAATCATCCGATCAAGTAGCCAAATTGAATCAATCATATTCAAGATAAAATTGGAAGTATTTATTGCTATAGAATCAAAATTTCTAGGGTATGATAAAAATCACTAGCGATACTTTTACCTCCCTAGAATTACTTTTATGAAATTTAAATTTTAGATCATCTCCCACCCAATTGACTAGCAATGGTCATTTTGGAAAAAACATTGGAGCATTAGTGTCAATAATTCTATTGCCATCATTAGTGTGAATGATCAACAAACTAAAATAAACCTTGATTGGTCTCAACTTCATGTGGTCACATCTCCCTACAATATAGGTCCTACAACCTCTCTTGCAACCAAACCCAATAACTTTAATATCCCTGATGCTTGTAAATCAAATCAACATAAAATAAAAATCCAATGCAAATAAAATTTCCACCCTTAGGTGAGAGTATCATTATATGGAAAAAGTATTAATCCAATAGCAATAGCACTTTCATATGATGAAATCACCACCAATGCACAAAATCCATAGCATGCTAGCACTACTAACAAATAAAATTGCTATCTAATTCTTTGGGCATACATTTTGAGACAAAAATAAGTTTTTTCAAAATATTTTTATGATGATACCCATACATGGGGTATGGCTCCAAATGTACATGCTCTAACATAGTTCACTCATGTTGTGGGTGTGCATGGTGATCCATAAAATTTCACTATATAATCCAAGCTCCATAGATCCAAATCCATCTCCTCCATGGTAAAATTGAATTGTTTTTAACACTTGACCTTCCTAATAGATTTTTGCTATCCATCATTAATTATTCTTCATAGCATCAATGCGAATTATAATAAAGTTGAGTTTTTGTATTTCAACTTGATTTTACCTCTAAAACTTGAGGGGGAACACTAGGGTATGACAACATTTAATACTAAAAAATGTAAATTTTAACATCACTCTAATCAAATAATCAAAAGCACTAGTCATCTTGTATTACTAATCTTAGGTAAAATCAAATCTTCCTATCTCAAAATTGGGCATCAATGTTAGTTTTTGATGCATTAATTATGCAATAAATGCATAAAAGAGGGGTATATTTAGACACCCAGATTTGAGTATATTATCAATATCCAAACTTGCCAAAATCTTCATCAATCATCCAATCAAGTAGCCAAATTGAATCAATCATCTTCAAGATCAAATTGGAAGTATTTACTGCTATAGAATCAAAAGTGCTAGGGTATGAGAAAAAATCACTAGCGATACTTTTACCTCCCTAGAAATACTTTTATGAAATTTAAATTTCAGATAATCTCCCACCAAATTGACTAGCAATGGTCATTTTGGAAAATGTATTGGAGCATTAGCATCAAAAATTCTATTGCCATCCATTGATACTGACTACCAGATATCAAAAGGTAAAGTTTAATAGTTAGTACCTTACAATATGCCCTTCAAAAATGGACCTAATCACATTAGTCTTATTCATAACCCTATTGTGGAGTTTTTTTGCTTACCCTCAGTAGATTTTTCATGTTACAAAAAACTCTGAAGATCACAACCAACATTGTGGATTCTGGTAGATCCACCTCATTAACTTGGGAATAGACTACCTTAGATAACTCTAAACCGACCAAGTTGGGTAAGGAAACCCCAAGCAGTGGGTTCTTTGACTAATGCTTTATGATGCACATGCCCACTATGCCAGACAAAATGTTATTTAGTTGTTTTTGATATTTTTAGTGATCGAACCTATCAATATTAGAACTCATAAAAACCTAGACCGGTGCCTTATCCATTACAGAGTCGTAGCAAATTTATAAATGGCTTTAGACAGATTAAAGTAAGAAGAACCAGTTTGTTTTATCCCAGTCAAATAATGTAAAGTAAACAAAACGATTAAACTGGCGAAATAGAAAGCGTCATTCACAGGTTTTGATTGCAAGAACACATGAATGAGCATCACACAAACCATAAACATAGAAGATGAGCCAGGAATCGAGTTGGATTTTGTATTAATATAAATATATTTACATAAAGCAGACCCAACAGAGTGCTCGAGTCCTGTATGCCAATGATTTACAATAAACCCTCGTTCGAATAATGTAACAAAGGGGCTACTCCTCTCCATCCTGATTGCAGTGATGTAAGAGTCTCCAACTCAGCGCGTTCAATAGGAAATGATCATAGTGAACAACGCTCCCTGGTAATCCCTGGACATGGCAGAAGGAAGGGTGGTAAGAAACAGACACAGGAAACACAAAGGAAAATACGACTCAAATAGACAAAGCTATACCTGGCTTTTCTCTCTCAGAGGTTCAATAAGAAAAATGCTACTATATATAGTGCAGGTTGATCGACTATCGTAACCGCCTGCTTCACTGTAAAAATATTGTTGTACCCAAACTTGGGATGCATTCAAAAATGGGCACGTAGCCCATGTTCCCTTTCATGCAGATGGTTGTTGTGCATCCCCACTGGTACTACCTTGTGCTGGCGGTTGCGATCCTCCTGGTGCGTGTGTGACAGTGGTGGTGGGCCCCACTCCTACCTTGTGATTTTGAATGGCTTGGTCAATGAATTCCCAAGCCTCATCATGAAATGTCAAGGAGAAGAGCAACAAGTTTAAATCTTGCATGGCCTCGGTTATACGGTCCTTGGCCCATTGCACATTATTATTGGTAAACTCACATAGGTGGTCTACCATCTCCACCAAAGCCGTGAAGCGTTTAGACAACCTGTCACCAGATTCTAAATCAAAATCTTGGATCCTTTGGAAAACAAAATATTTAATAACTGGGGCCCGCCCAAAGTCCTCAATGGAGAGGTTGCAATCGACCAATTCATCATTGGCCTCATACTCAGAATTTTCCACCTCTTGGTTCCATTGGAGCCAATTTTGCTCATTTTGTAAAAACATGGAGACCTTAATGTATTCTTCTACAAAGAAGCATAAAGAGTCATCTGATAGGGTGGTCGTTAGCCCAAAAATAGGCACATAGTTCTCCTGGAACCTTTTATAAATTGGCATAATTGTATCTATTCTCTGCCTCCCTTGCTGTAGGTTATTTTGGATGAGGCCCACTACACGCCTCACAACATATATGTCTATCATAATGGACTCCAAATCCCCCATATTTTCTTGGATCTTCTCCTTCATCTCTTGTTTAAGTTCATCTACTGACCCGAGTTGGACACTAGCCTGCACAGTGGAAGGAGTGGGAATCCTCAGTTTATCAACTTCCTCCTAAAGTTGCTTGACCTTGAGTTGTAATGGCCCCACCTCTGCAGCCTTGGATTTCAATTCTTTGAGTTCTTTCTCTATTGCTTCTTCCACCTGTGCTTGAGAGGCCATCTAGGATTTCATCATTTCAATAGGTGCAGTGGATGCTCTTATGACACCCTTACTCACATCGATAGTGGCCTCTTTCATGCTAGGTGGCAAAGGGATCTCGAAGGTAGCAGCAGATGTGTCAATGGTTGTTTGCCCAGCTATCTCCCTATGCCTGACTATCCCCTTGCTAGGGGACCTTTGTTCTTCCATGTCCTGGATCTGGTCCTCTTCATCGATGGTGAACTGGCAGGCGTCAGTGACCCTTGCCATTGTAAACTTCTCCACTCCTTGATCCGAGGATTCGGTCCTAGCCTTTTTGTGAGTAGGGGACCATGTGGGGCTTCGCACCTCGTAGCCTCTTAAAATATTAGATAGCCCCCCAGCTTGTGCTATATTTTTCATCACCTTGGGTCGTACTTGATGTTCTTCTTGATTTATTACCAGGGTGGCGGAATACAATGAACATTGACTTTCTGCCAATTGGCCTTGCTCTTGTGGGCTTATCAAAGTTAGTGTCGATGATGTGGTAGTCTTGAGATGGACCAATGGCCAACTCCTTCCCTTTTGAAGTGGCAATGGGGGAACTAGAAGAAGAAGGGAGCTTGGCCTATTCATCAACTATCTTCATCATGACCTCAAAGAGGTCAGAGTCTTGTTGAGCGATTTGAAGAGTGGGGTCTTCAAATTCTTCTGGAGGGACCATCGGGACCAGTGGGGCCATCTTATCCACTAGCAAGCTTTGGTGCAATTTTAGTTGAGCACTATAATCATCGACAACCTCCAATTCACTGTAAGGTCGCTTATCCTTGGGCATCCTCCATACCAAGTCCAAAGTCTAGTTGTTCTTGAAAGCCTGTTGCATCGCATCTTCGAAATCATCACCACTATGTGTGACCGCTAGGAGGGCCAACTTACCGGTAACTTCTCTCCTATGGTGGCCATCTGGGTCATAGGCCCTCCAAGTGACCTCTGGGAAATAGTAGGTGTCCATATTCCAGATGGCCCGCAGCATGGCAAAGTGGCCAAGATAGGTGTAATGGCCCATTGTGCAGGGAATGGGCAACCACTTCATTGGTCCCTTCTTCCTCAGATGTCTGATTTTTACTTCTTCGGCCATCTGTCGAGTGATCTCCAGGATAGCAATGGAAGTTGGGCAGTGGTATGGTAGTGCTTTTGGGGGTAATTTTGATCCATATATCCTAATATAGGAAAATTCTTCTACATAGAAGTAATCTCCCACTTTCTCCTTATGTAGGAAATCTCTAACCCCTGCCCCGATTCTGTCTGGGAAGTTTCCACACAACCAGAAATGTACCATGGGGAGGACCTTCTCGAAGAAGGTTGTATAGTTGGAACACCCCTCCTGGATGCATAGCAGCCGATCTTGTATAGTGGGTGCATTCACCCCCCCATCTGGGCCACTAAGGCTTTATCCAATTATGCTACAAACAAGTGAATAAAAAATGAGTAGTACGAGAAAGGAGGCATCTCCCTCTTATCAACCAATATGGCCTCCTACAATAGTCATAGTTCTTCATCCATATTATCACTGATAATATCCTCCCATCGGTAAAGAGGAGTTTTATCTATTCTATTGCATTGGAGGATTAAAAACATCACCTCCTTAGTGATTGGCTCCAAGTCCTTCACTCCTAGGGCTAGATTGATCATGTCGGCATAATCTTGCACCTAGGGATGGAGCAAGAACTTTCTTATGGGGAAATCTGCTGGCCTCATCTTCCCTCTCTTCAACAGGTTCTGAGGGAATATAGTATTCATCATATAATTGGCCTGGAGGGCCAACGTCTTAAAATCTACCACCCTGGAAGTGGTGGCTAGGCTAAAAACCTATCGAATTCTATCGATCGACACCCGAGCCACTACTTGGCCTTTGAAATCATGAATGGTGCATGCTCTAGAGTCATAAGAGACTACGAGCCATGCCAATATTAGAGGAATGGTACACCTTCGGATAGGTTAACCGGCCTAGGTTCATACTCCACTTGTTGCACATAGGAGCTGGCTTGGTGCTATCTCGGTAGGCCCATGCATAGAGGTCTCTTAGGAGCATCGAGTGACATTGGTTATCTTCTTCTATGGGGTCGAATGCATAAATAGTGACCCCCTCCACCTCTTTTTGTTGCTCCTTGATGATATCTCTACTGGTATCAAGTAAATCCTTGAATACCTTGGGGTTCTGCACCCTCCCTAGCCTCCTATCGACGGGCCATGCCCTAGTAATTTTACCAATTCTCCATCGAACAATTGATGTCTCAAGGGATGAAGAGATGGTAGATGCCATCTTTCTCAAATAACAGTGAAAAATTTACCCCTTGACTGTAATATCTCCTTTACGTTCTCCACACTTCACTCTATGCTCGACCTCATCGATGGATAACTCTGCATGCATGGATGGTGCAAAATAGGGCCACCACCTTCCCTTTTAAAACATGTGCATTAAATATGGTAGATGGTGCATGCACCTTTTTGCTTTCTAGGAGCTTTGGGATTGGTCGAGCATGCCACGTCAATTGCCACCTTCTCATATTGATGGGTGAATTATGGCTGCAGACAATGGTTGGGACATGTGGTGGCTTAGGATTGGTGATGGTAGGGTGCAGGTAGGTATGCGCTCGCTTGAGGTACATTAATATTAATTTTAGCATGTGCACTCCATTGGGGAGTGGGGTGCATGGCTTTCAAGGTGGGCGCACAGGGTTGTGCACCTACTCGACCTTCATGCACTCCAAGGGAGTGGAGCACACTCGACTCAATAGGGTGCATAGGTTGTGCACCCTTATAGACCTTGTGCGCTCCACTGTAGTGGAGCGCACAATCTGAAGACAAGTGCACAACCTTGTGCACCCAACTTGGACACTTGCACCCCGAAGGGAGGGGCACACCGACTCGAGATGGGGCGCACAACCTTGTGCACCCTAGCAGAGGTTGTGCACTCTACTTTGAGAGCAGAGCACATTGGTTAGAGGGAGAGTGCATGACCTATGCACTCTAAGGGATTGAGTGCGCTCCATTGTAATGGAGCACACATCAGGCTTTGGGGTGTGCATAGAAATGCATGCCCTTGTGATCTACTATGCACTCCATTATAGTGGAGTGCATAGATTTTTTGAGGTGCATGGGTTGTGCGCCCTTTATGGGCTTGTGTACGCTTTGCTCTTTGGAGCGCACGGGGACACATGACCTTGTGCATCCCAAAGGAGTGATGCGTGCTCCACTCCTTTGGAGCGCATGGGGCGCACAACCTTGTGCACCCCAAAGGACTATTGTGCGCTCTACCTCCCCATGGAGTGCATAAGCTTTTGGTGGGGTGCACTACCTTGTGTGCCCCTAAGGGACATTGTGTGCCCCATTCCCCAATGGGGCGCATGGGCTAGAGGTGGGCACACAACCTTGTGCACCCACTCGAGGTACTTTGCACTCCATTGTGTGGAGCACACAACCCTAGTTTGGGGTGCACACCCTTTGTGCCCGGGTGACTTCGAGTGCGCTCCATTGGAGTGGAGTGCACAGGGCTAATTTGGGGTGCACCACCTTGTGCGCCCCAAGGATAAGTGTGAATTTGGCTCCCAAAAGGTGGTTAGCTTTTTGGGATTCAACACTGGCTCTGACTGGGACAAGGGGGCGGATGGAAGACGTCGACTTGAGGACTCTAGACTCTCCGGGTAGACCAACATAGGACTAACACACACATTTTTTTTTTTAACTAGTGGGGCCAAAAATATTTAGATGTTGCCCATTGACTGGTATAGGCAACTCCTCTCCTTCCATGTCTTTTAGCCTGTAAGTATGTTGCCCTACTATTTTAGCAATCTGGTAGGGCCCCAACCACTTGGGCTCAAATTTTTCCTTCTCCCTAGGCTTGTCATTTTTTGGGTCCCAATATAGTACCACATCATCCAGGGTGAAGGTCTACCCTTTAGCCTTCTTATTGAACAATTCTACTATTTTTCCCATTTGACCGATCATTCGTGTCACGACCTCCCTCCTGTCTTCCTCCAATTTCACCAATTGGTCCATTCTCCTCTGTAGTTCATCTGGTTGTTCATGATCCTGTAGTAGTAAGGAGAGAGCTTCTCTCTCTAACTAGGGTGGCAACAATACCCTTTCTCCATAAACCAGTTCGTATGGTGACATGTTGGTAGCCCTTTTAATTGATAGCCTGTCTGCCCATAGAGCGTGCTTGAGTTCACTGTCCCATCCTCTCTTGTTCTTTCCCAATGACCTCTTGATTCTTGTGAGGATGTTCTTATTTGAAGATTCAGCCAGTCCATTGCCCTATGGGTAGTAATTGGTAGAGTGAGCCAGCTCAATACTATACTCATTGCAAAAATCCACCATCTCATAGGAGGTAAAATACTTGGCATTGTTTGTCACTAATTTTTTGGGCACTCCAAATCTAGTCAGTATATTTTCCTCCAAGAAGTTAATGATGGCAGTTGTTATTGATCTTCTCAGGGGGGCTGCTTCTACCCATTTGGTCAGGTAATCGATCGTAGTGATGATCCACTTATGTCCCCTTGACGAATTGGGATTGATCTCCCCAATTAAATCAATCCCCCATTGGGAAAATGGAGTTTCAACAATAATTGGTTGTAGAGGCATGGCAGGTAAACTTTTCTTCCCAGTGAAGACTTGATAGTTGTAATAGCTCCTAACCGCTTGGTAAACGTCTCTGAATAGAGATGGCCAATAATACCCTACTCTCATGATTTGGTTGGTTGTTTCTTTAGGTGCAAAGTGGCCACCGCAAAAACCACTGTGAAACTCCTTGATAATCTTGGGAACCTCCTCTTTAGTTACACACAGTAGTAGTACCCCACTAGGATGTCTCCAGTACAGCCGACTTCCTTGAAGATGATATTTCTGAGACTGTTGTTTGATACTTCTTATTCTGCTAGAGGTCTTCTGATAGAACAGGATGTCTTTATACCACTCAGAATCTTCATGTTCTAACTATGGTTCTTGTTGCTCTCCCTGAGCTAAGACAATATTGTCTATCCACTGCTCTTCTTTGTAGGCCATATATTTTGCCAACCCTTGGCCTTTAATTATTTTTATGGCTTTGAACTCCACATCATATTGTAGTAGTTTAATCATCCACCTTGTTGAACTGCCTATGGGCTCAGGCTGGGTAAGAACATCTTTAATGGCGATATAGGGAATACAAGCAATCACTTTGCAAGCTCCAAAGATACTCTTGAAATGCTCCAAGGCCTGTATGAGGGCGTAAGCCTACTTTTCAATTGGCTTGTATCTCAGTTGAGCCCCTTTCATCCCTGAACTCATGAATGCTATGGGCCGTTCATTTGCCTGTTCATCCTTCTGGGATAGTACAACTGCTATAGTGTGGTCTGAGGCAAAGGAGTATAGGTTGAAACTTTTTGAATGGTCTGGATAAGTCAAGACAGGGGCAGTAGTAATAGCATCTTTAATCTATTGGAAAGCTTTGAGGTTGCCCTCTTCCCATTTAATTTTGACATCTTTCTTAATCATATCATTGATAGGCTTAGCAATCTCAATAAAATTGGGAACAAATCTCCTGACAAAATTAATTTTTCCAAAAAAAGACTTGACTCCCTTGAGGCTCTTGGGAGGTGGTATTTGTGCGATTGCTTTTGTCCTCTCAGGGTCAATACTAATTCCTTATTTTGAAACCACATGTCCCAATAATTTACCATGGGTGGCTCCAAACAGGCATTTCTTCGGATTGAGTGAGATTCCATACTCTTTGCACCTTTGGAATACTTGGGATAAGTGGGAAAAGTGGTCTGCAGGGTCCTTGGAGAATACAATAATATCATCTAGATAGACCACCACTATTTTGAACATTAGCCCCTTGAAGGTAAAATCCATAGCCCTTTGAAAAGTAGCTCCAACATTCATCAACCCAAAAGGCATCCTTTGGTATTCGAAAGTACCCCAAGGTGTGGTGAAGGTAGTTTTAAAGCGGTCCTCTGGATTGACTAGGATTTGGTTATATCCTGAGAAGCCATCTAATAGGGATATTCGGGAGGACCCTACCATAGCTTGCAATAGCTGCTCCATATTGGGAAGGGGATAATTATCCTTGAGGGAGCTTTTATTTAAATTTTTGAAATCAACACACAACCTTATCTCCCCATTCTTCTTCCTGACCGGCACCAAGTTTGCTATCCATGAGGAGAACCTCACTTTCTTGATTATCTTAGCCTCTAGCAACTTTTGTACTTCCTTTTGCATGACAGGGTGTAGTGTGGGGTTGAAATTTCTCTGTTTCTACCTAAAGGGCTTGGATCCTTCTTTTAAGGGAATAATGTGGGTCATCACATTTGTATTGAATGTTCTTAATTCATCATACCCCCAAGCAAAACTATCCCTATTTTTTCTTAAATATTCTATGTACTATTTATTTTCTTTGGTTGGTAATGATCTATCAATTCTTACCATTTTAGGATTACCGATTGTCCCCACATTGACTTCCTCACCTTCTGACTCACTGGGTGCAGTCTTGTGGGCTTTGTCAAAATCATCAAATAGGGATTCCAAGGCCACTAGTCCTCTAGGTATTTTATTTGTTTTTAGTTGTATAACCTCAGTGGGAGTACCTATAACATGTTGTAGTATTTCCTCATCCTCTTCATCACATATTACCCCTGCAAACTGATTATGTATTGTCATGAAATCCCTTATATCTGCATCATCTTGAAAAACTTGCAGGTATACCACATTGTCTGGGATAGAGGGGTGATAAACTAAAATGGTGGGAAATCTATCCATGAATTCAGTGTCAATTTCAGGATCATCCACCCTAGAGGCATTTACAACTAGTAGGTTAGCCACATGATTTTTTTCCCTCGAAATATGTGAGATATTGAATGCTAGAAATCTTCTTATCTCATCTAGGACAGCTTGTTTGTACTATTTTAATATGGGATGTTTAGTTTGGTACTTCCCCCTTATCTATTGAATAATTAATTTTGCATCCCCATACATAGTCAGATAGTTGATCCCAAGTTCTTTTGCCTTCCTCAACCCCAGTAGTAAGGCTTCATATTCCGCTACATTATTGGTACAGGGGAATTCCAATCTATAGGGTACTCCCAGGTAGTTACCCTTTATGTTAGTTAAATTAAAACCAGCCCCAGCTCCAGTCTGTGACTTGGCTCCATAAAATGTTAAAGTCCACATTTCAATGATGAGGACCCTGTCTGATTCAGCATCTACAGCCGCTTTGAGTAAAGGATCCAATCCTTCAGCATCGAGTACTTCCTTGAGAAAAGGGGTGTGCCAAATGGAATAAACCCCCAGTTCTTTCTCTTCTATAGAGCTAACCAAATTGACTGTGGTGTTATCGGGCTTCATCAGCTCTATTGATATTTTGTTGAAGGGCTCTCTTCTTAATGTGGCTTGTTCTTTGGAAGAAAGGGGAATGGTAGCAAATGACCAATCTAACTGAATCGACCCTCCCAACTGTTCTACCCAATGTCTAGATAACAACAAGGAGAAAAATGGATCGACATCCACAACTACCACATCCATGACAATCCCCTTCTTTGGATATTGGTCTAGGAAAACTAGGAGGCCCGTAATTATCCCCACACAAGGCACTTGCCTATTATCCATGATAGAAATAGGGGGGAGTCTTTGGTGCACATCAACCCCAACTGGTCAGCCACTTGCTTTGGCATTACATTGTGAGATGCCCCATTGTCAAGCATACAGTTATGGATTACATATCGGTCCCCAAAACTAGATGTATACCTGAGGGAGATGTAAAATGGTCTGATAGAGGTAGGAGTTCTGTTTGGTGGGTTTGAACTTGAGGCTACCAAGACATGATTGTCCCCTTGATCAGCCAACCCAAAGGCCTTACATATTTGTTCTCTATATTTTGGTATGGTCATTAATTCCCCAAAAGTAATATTGATTTTTTGCTTTGCCAATTCCATTCCTATGTCAAATTTTGCACCTTTAGGCCCCATCGTAGTATTAACAGGCTCTATTTTCTCAGGAGGAGGGGGTGGATTAGTCACTTGATTTCCTTTTTTATTTATAGGCTCCTCCTCATTTTTCTTATCAGCTCTATCAAGGACAATCCTATTACGTAACCGGGTGGCATGGACTCTCTCCAAGGTTTCAACTTCTTCAGCTATGGGAGTCAATTTACCTTGTCTAATTTGCTCAAAACGGTTATTTTGGGGTCTTCTCAGAATTTTTACATCATCATTGGCAAAGGCAGTGGGGCAGCTATCAGGATGTGATGACTGATTTGTAGCTTCTAGGATTGGTGGACTGTCAATAGTTTCTTCCCATGTCCAACAGGCATTTATTCTGATCTCTTCATCTGATTCTTCCTCCAGATTGACTTTTGAATGCAAGCCATGGAAGAAACCACAATCAGTAGGGTTATGAGGAGCATCACAAGTTGGGAAGAAGAATGGGAAATTAGATGCTACATTGACTGAGGCCATGGGGTTAGGGACAACATCTGGATCTTTTGGGGCATCTCTTCTTTTCCAGCTGTTATTTGGATTTCTGCCCCCCTCATTATTCCAACTTCTATTAAAATTTCTTCTAAAGGGAGGTCTACTATTGTCCTAATGTTGGGAGGTCTCTCCACTATCATTCTTGTCCCTCTCAATTTTGGACAGTCGATTATTTATTGATAGAAACATTTCAGTCACCTGAGAGGAAAGTTTCTCAATGGATTCTGGTTTTGATTTCTTTAATATCCCAAACCCCACCTTCTTGTTTTTTTCTCAGGTTGGCTAGGATTGGGATCCATGGAGATAGACTTCATTTTTCCACTATCTATCATGTCTCTCTCTATCACAATGGCCCTCTCCATACAAGCATCAATAGTAAGTGTCGGTTGTTGTCTCAGCTCATAGTTGAAATCTCCTGGGAAGGCATTCTTGTAAAAATAGATAGATTGGTTGTCATTGGGCCTGAGGGCAACGGGGATTCAGTTTTTGAGCTTAGTGAACCGCCTGTTAAACTCATCGACTGTTTCATTTTCTTTCTTTTTTTTCATGGTGGCCAGCTCAGTTAAGAGGGACTGTTCATTCTTCTTTTCCCCATACTTCCTAAGGAAAGTTTCTTCCAGGTCATGGAAAGTCCCAATAGTGTCTGCTGGGAGGCTATTAAACCATTCTCTAGCATCCCTTTCTAAATTTTGAAAAAATAGTTGGAGGACGATGTCTTCATGTTCCACCTCCAAACTATCCATGATGTACAAAAATTCCTTCATGTGATCCTCCCTCCTCGTGGTATTGTCCCCTAGGAACTTAGGTAAGTATTTATGAGCCTTAGGGGGTAGGGGGTTTAATACCTGAGGCAAGACAAAGGGTCTATACCTATTTAATCTCTAGTTATTCAAAGGAGGATTTGCCATTGGTGGAATTGGGCCCCTCGGGACAGCAGATATAATAGGTGAAGTACTATTTTAGGGATTTTGAGGAATATGTGGGGGACTATTACTACTCTGACTACTGGAAGGAACAAAAATCAAAGAGTGCTTTTGCTTTTTACTTATTCAAAAAAGTACTTGTGGGTCCGGTAGTTTGGGGTAGAGCTCCTCATTGCTTTGTCTTGTGGCCGCCATATCAGCTTCCTTGTTTTCAGAGTCGCCAGCATTGGGTGCAAAATGGAATACTCTCTCTGGCTAAGATTGCTCAGCCCTAAAAACCCTCACAGTAAATATAAAAAGAAATACAAATGTCGAAAGGGGTGAATCACAAAGGATATACAGATAACTTGTACTAGATCCCTCCCCAACAATGGTGCCAAAAACTATTGTGGAGTTTTTTCGCTTACCCTCAAAAGATTTGTCACGTCACGGGAAACTCTGAAAATCACAACCAGCACTATGGATTCTGGTAGATCCACCTCATTAACCTGGGAATAGACTACCTTAGACAACTCTAAACCGACCAGGTTGGGTAAGGAAACCCCAAGCAGTGGGTTCTTTGACTAATGCTTTATGATGCACATGCCCACTATGCCAAACAAAATGTTATTTAGTTGTTTTTGATATTTTTAGTGATCAAACCTATCAATATTAGAACTCATAAAAACCCAGACCGGTGCCTTATCCATTATAGAGTCGTAGAAAATTTATAAATGGCTTTAGACAGATTAAAGCAAGAAGAACCAGTTCATTTTATCCCAGTCAAATAATGTAAAGTAAACAAAATGATTAAACTAGTGAAATAGAAAGCATCATTCATAGGTTTTGATTGCAAGAACACATGAATGAGCATCACACAAACCATAAAACACAGAAGATGAGCCAGGAATCGAGTTGGATTTTGTATTAATATAAAGATATTTACATAAAGCAGGCCCAACAGAGTGCTCGGGTCCTGTATGCCAATGATTTACAATAAAACCCCCATTCAAATAACGTAACAAAGGGGCTACTCCTCTCCGTCCTGATTGTAGTGACGTAAGAGTCTCCAACTCAGTGCATTCAATAGGAAATGATCACAGTGAACAACGCTCCCTAGTAATCCCTGGACATGGCAGAAGGAAGGATGGTAAGAAACAGACACAGGAAACACAATGGAAAATATGACTCAATACTAGATAAGGTTAATACCTGGCTTTTCTCTCTCAGAGGTTCGATAAGAAAAATGCTACTATGGTGTTCTCCTCTATATAGTGCAGGTTGGCCAACTATCGTAACCACCTGCTCTGCTGTAAAAATCTTGTTGTACCCAAACTCAGGATGCATTCAAAAATGGGCACGTAGCCCACGTTCCCTTTCATGTAGATGGCTGTTGTGCATCCCCACTAGTACTACCTTGTGCTGGCGGTTGCGATCCTCCTGGTGCATGTGTGGCAGTGGTGGTGGGCCCCACTCCTACCTTGTGATTTTGAATAGCTTGGTCAATGAATTCCCAAGCCTCATCGTGAAAGGTCAAGGAGAAGAGCAACAAGTTTAAATCTTGCGTGGCCTCGGTTATACGGTCCTTGGCCCACTGCACATTATTATTGGTAAACTCACATAGGTGGTCTACCATCTCCACCAAAGCCATGAAGCGTTTAGACAACCTATCACCATATTCTAAATCAAAATCCTGGATCCTTTGGAAAACAAAATCTTTAATAACTAGGGCCCACCCAAAGTCCTCAATGGAGAGGTTGCAATTGGCCAATTCATCGTTGGCCTCATACTTAGAATTTGCCACCTCTTGGTTCCATTGGAGCCAATTTTTCTCATTTTGTAAAAATATGGATACCTTAATGTATTCTTCTACAAAGAAGCATAAAGAGTCATCTGATAGGGTGGTCGTTAGCCCAAAAATAGGCACATAGTCCTCCTGGAACCTTTTATAGATTGGCATAATTGCATCTATTCTCTGCCTCCCTTGTTGTAGGTTATTCTGGATGAGGCCCACTACACACCTCACAACATATATGTCTATCAGAATGGACTCCAAATCCCCCATTTTTTCTTGGATATTCTCCTTCATCTCTTGTTTAAGTTCATCTGCTGATCCAAGTTGGACACTAGCCTGCATAGTGCAAGGAGCGGGCATCCTCAGTTTATCAACTTCTGCCTGAAGTTGCTTGACCTTGAGCTATAATGGCCCCACCTCTATAGCCTTGGATTTCAATTCTTTGAGTTCTTTCTCTATGGCTTCTACCACCTGTGCTTGAGAGGCCATCTAGGATTTCATCATTTCAATAGGTGCAACGGATGCTCTTATGACACCCTTACTCACATCGATAGTAGCCTCCTTCATGCTAGGTGGCAAAGGGATCTCGAAGGTAGCAATAGATGTGTCAGTGGCTGTTTGCCCAGCTATCTCCCTATGCCTGACTATCCCCTTGCTAGGGGACATTTGTTCTTCCATGTCCTGGATCTGGTCCTCTTCATCGGCGATGAACTGGCAGGTGTCGGTGACCCTTGCCATTGTAAACTTCTCCACTCCTTGATCCGAGGATTCGGTCCTAGCCTTTTTGTGAGTAGGGGACCGCGTGGGGCTTCATACCTCGTAGCCTCTTAAAATATTAGATAGCCCCCCAGCTTGCACTATATTTTTCATTACCCTGGGTCATACTTGATGTTCTTCTTGATTTACTACCAGGGTGGCGGAATACAAGGAACATTGATTTTCTACCAATTGGCCCTGCTCTTGTGGGCTTATCAAAGTTAGCATCGATGATGTGGTAGCTTGTTGAGATGGACCAATGGCCAACTCCTTCCCTTTGGAAGTGGCAATGGGGGAGCTGGAAGAAGAAGGGAGCTTGGCCTGTTCATCAACTATCTTCATCATGACCTCGAAGAGGTCAGAGTCCTGTTGAGTGATCTGAAGAGTGGGATCTTTGAATTCTTTTGGAGGGACCACCGGGACCAGTGGGGCCATCTTATCCACTAGCAAGCTTCGATGCAATTTTAGTTGAGTGCTATAATCATCGACAACCTCCAATTCATTGTAAGGCCACTTATCCTTGGGCATCCTCCAAACCAAGTCCAAATTTTGGTTGTTCTTGAATGCCTGTTGCATTGCATCTTCAAAATCATCACCACTATGTGTGACCACCAAGAGGGCCAACTTTCTGGTAACTTCTCTCCTATGGTGGCCATCTGGGTCATAGGCCCTCCAAGTGACCTCCGGGAAATAGTAGGTGTCCATATTCCAGATGGCCCGCAGTGTGGCAAAGTGACCAAGATAGGTGTAATGGCCCATTGTGTAGGGAATGGGCAACCACTTCACTGGTCCCTTCTTCCTTAGATGTCTGATTTTTACTTCTTTGGCCATCTATCGAGTGATCTCCAGGATAGCAATGGAAGTTGGGTAGTGGTATGGTAGTGCTTTCGGGGGTAGTTTTGATCCATATATCCTAATATAGGAAAATTCTTCTACATAGAAGTAATCTCCCACTTTCTCCTTGTGTAGGAAATCTCTAACCCCTGCCCCAATTCTATCTGGGAAGTTTCCACACAATCAAAAATGTACCACGAGGAGGACCTTCTCAAAAAATGTTGTATAGTTGGAACACCCCTCCTGGATGCATAGTGTATCACTCCAAATTTTTTGCATCCTTACCCTCAGGCTATAGGATCTATGCCCAAAATGGGGATGCGAGAAGGATGGGACAATACCTCGGACTGAGAGGCCCTTTGAAGGTCCCGCCTCTCGGGGGAGGAGTATAAAGGTGAATTTTTGACGGATGGTGGGTTCACCAGGAAACTTTTGAGTGGCAGTTTCCATGCCTAGGTTGGAAATGAGTTTGATGTGTTCATTTTGTACTTTAATCATTCAACTCGTAGGTTTGGCCAAGATGAATCTAAACTATTCTATATGCCAATGCTGATTTAAATGAATACATAAAATAGGAATGAATGCTAAACACAAAAAATATGCTAGCTAGATCATAACATACCTGATTCTGGATGTTTGATGAAGATTTTGAGTCTTGTAGTAGTTCAGATCATCTTGACTCATATGTAATCGTCTGAAATTACACCGAATCGTCTCAAATCATATTCGATTGTCTGAGATCAGATAGAATCGTCTAAAATCTGACGAATTCGTCAAAAACCTGCAATCACAAAAATAGACACAAAATACCAAATATGCAAGTGCATAAGCAAAGGAGAATGATAGAAATAACAACAAACATGCCTAAATAATGGATTCCAATAACAAATAAGAAAATGCAGTAGATTTAATGATTGATTTTAACTTTATCATGTGATTATGCTAAATGAGGTGAACTCCAAGATGCATAAACATAATAATTTAAGACAGTGCAAAAATACAATAGGAAAATGCAAAAAAGCTAAGGAAATGCAAACTCTAGACTCTGATTGCCCCCAATCTAGACTACAATCAGGATCGCCTCCAATTGTACGAGATTGTCTGTGCTCCTCGACAAGATCATTCGCAATCATCTAGGATCATTTGCGATGATCCAAGCTAGCTTCGACTAAAAAATAGTAGAGTTCTTGCAAGAAAATGCAAAATACAGAATACAGACAGTAGTGCGAGGATGCTCTAGTGAATAAGGAACTAAATTTGCAGGGAAATCCATCAGCTAAGGGGTTCAAGGGGATAAACTAGAAAAATCGTAGTTTATATAGGATTAGGGGGAGGCTAGGAGGTTGGAGATCATCCCAATCTGGGAGATCTCCAACGGGGGGAAATATCCAACTGCACAGACGCGCTTCTGCCCAAGTTGGAGAGGCTATTGAAATAGAAGCTAATTATGAAAATTTAGTTTTAGGACGAAATCGTCTGGACGCTCTGTTCCAGATGAATTCATCAGATCGGGGATGATTTCATCTGATATGCGACGATATCGTCCAATGGTCAAAACAAATCATAAAAATGGTGCGGAAAAGAAGGGAAGCGGGTAACAAGTGATTTTGGGGCGGTTTTGGGGTTAAAATTTAAATTTTTATCTTTTATATTTTACTAAGGGTTTAACTGCGCCAATTTTAGGGTGCTACATTTTGCCCCCTCTTTAGCGAATTTTCTAAAGAAAATGCGTTAAAGATGAGTTTTTCCCATTTTACGAGAAAGAAAAAAATGTACTCAATTTTTTAGACGATGATTCTTGGTCGAATCGTACGACTGCTGACTATGGTGCCCCCTCCGTGTTTTTACCCAAATCGAACGTTTGAGGTAAAAACGTGGAAAAGCAAAGATTAAAATGTTGTTGGTTTTGAATAAAATTCAAAAAAATAGGGAAAACCCTAATTCATTTTATGTTTTTATTATTCATTTTTACTGTTCCAGAGCTCTGTAGAGAGAAACAATGGTGGAGACAGTGCACAGAGCAACAGAGGTCCGATGCGGGCTACGGGTAAGGATCTAATCCTAGTAGATTAGGTTTGATTTTACTTTGTGCATTTTTTTGTTTTAAATTTTGACTGTTTGGGGCATCGTGACCATTTTTAGGCCATCGACGACATCGGGATGAAATCGTCTTGATTTCGTCGAAATCGTCCCTAGATCATCGATTTTGTCATAGGGAAAAATCGACGAACTAGGGGCGATCCCGTTCAACAAGGGGTGATCCCCAAGTTACGAAATAGAAGATGAATTCGTCCTACAAAGGATGACTTTGCCCAATTTGGGACGATATAATCCAATGGTGGATGATATCATCATTTTTATGAAATTTTGCTTTGTTAAAATGTGTTGAATTTTATTTTAATGATTGGTTGATTAATGAATTTTATTGTTTTATTGTTTGTTTTGCAGAGGGGATTACTAAAGAGCCGAGAATAGAAATATAGTGGGTTGAGAGATGGCTTGGCCACTCTCGACCATGCAGAGCATGACCAACTAGCACAGGTCGGGCTATGATATGTGGCAGAGATGCCACAAGTATCGATGGACATAGGGCTTCTAATAGCCCTAGCAAAGAGATGGTATTCGGGGTCATCCTATTTTCGGCTATCGACAGGGGAGATGGCTCCCACACTAAAGGATGTATGGAGGATCATGAGGATCCCCATACAGGGATAGCTCATGATGCCTATGGCCAATCAGGGCCAGGCGATGATGAGACTTACTGGAGACCCGAGCTTCACCCTGGAGAAGGGTAGAGTGAACATTGAGTCTCTGAGGCAGATGCCTAGGGCATCTAGGTTGACTCAAGTTTTGGCAGGAGTGGTAGGTGGCTTACTGCTATGCCACCAGAGCAGGTGCAGATGACCCTGGCTCCTGTCATATGTGGTCTACGACATGAGATACCATGACTACAACTTTGCATGGGGTAGCTTTGTACTATGTCGCTTGTATAGGATCTTGCATGGGATCGACAAGGACATCCTCACGATCGACAGCGAGGACCCAAGACAGTACAGACTGCTATGGGACCACCTCCTCCACATCATGGCGAGGGAAGAGATGAGGCTGAGAGCTCGAGGGCTTCTCGATACTAGTTGGCTATAGACTGCACAGAGATTGTATAGATTTTTTAGAGGATTGAGTATGCCAGGGTATAGATTGTGGCATACCAATCCAGTTTTGATATGATGTACATAATTTGATATATATATATGGTCTTGTTTCTGATGATATGACTTGTGCATATGTTGTATGATGCTTTAATTTGTGATTGAATATTCATGTAATTATGTCATTTTGAAATATTATATTTTGATATCATGGCATAAAATTGTAAATGAAATAATCTGATGTAAATAAATTGGTTGTTTTGGTGTAATTTGAAAAAATAAAAGGGACTTCTAACAATAATTTCAAAGGACATTGTCGTTGTTATAGACCATTTCATGGAGTCGCCGCTCACTAGGTCGTCAAGCTAATCCCAGGATAGAAATATTGTTAAAAGTAAAAGAGTGCTTAAGAGACTGTCTTAAGACTTTGTGTTGTGATGATAAAAATGATGATGGTGATGATTTGTTTTCAGATTTTCATAAAAATATTATGCATGACATATAAAAGAAATATGATTTTTGCTAGGCATAAATTCCTAAGTGTGATAAAATTTTTGCATAAGTTCCTAGGAACTATACCATCATTGCAAAATTGAATGTTGACATAATGACCTGAAATAGAATAAGTGTGCGTTCATTTTAAAGCTTAGTTATGTAACATAATGATGTAAGCCATATGGGTTTTTATTAAAATGAATGGGAAAATAAAATTAGAACAATGGTTTGCGCTAGGCATAGACTTATAGGTATAGACTTATACCATCATCGCGAAATCCAAAGAAGAAAATGGATATTTTAGTTTTATTGCAAGATTAATTTTTGACTTTTGATAAACAAAAAAATAATAATATGAACATGTTGTTTGAAATCATTTTGTGATTTTGTGAAACAATGTATATAATTGCTTTTATACAAAACAAAAATTCTGAAATAAGAGGATAAAACTATTCCAAAAGAATTACAGAAATATTTTAAATTATCTCAAAGACAAATGTAGGTTTATAAGGGATCCTCATGTGCAAATGTGAGTTCATTACCGATCTTGATTTATCATAATGATACAAAATATCTCAAATACAAATGTGTGTGCGATTGTATTGTTCATTCACCAATTTTGAGCAAGATAATTTGATACAAGTAATTTGCCTTAACCAAATGAGTGTTCCTTAACCATGATTTATATGCATGTAACCATACCAGACTACTATGTAAGTCGGGTTATCAAGAGCTAGCTAATCCATAAGCTGACATAGGTCTGTACAAAAGAAGGTCGCTAATGTGACAGACATATCACCACGCTAGGAATTACCCAAGGCCAAGCGGGTTGGGCACAAACCACCTGTTATGGGGCTTACCTCACAATTTTTGAATAATTGAGAATTCCAGGGATTCAAGCTCATTCACCCTTCTTTTCTTTTCAAGGGGTAGGGAAAGGGATTTTATTGCTTTTTGCTTTTTCTTTTCACTTTTGCTTTTCTTTTTTTTTTTTTTTTGTATTGTTTTTGTATTTTTGCTTGGAATTGAGATAATGCTGAAATATTGCTGCGATGGTACAAAATAATATTTTTCTTTGTTCTCATTTTCTTTGACTTTTCTTTTTCTTCCTATGCTAGGGATACTTGCTCGGATTGGTTGTAGAGCAAGGGATTTTTATTCTGGGTAGGGGTGAGCTTGTCCTTTTGTCAATTCTCAAAGATTCTAGACCATGTGCATGATAGGATAGCAAGGGAAACTTTTCGCTCAGGAAACCACTTCTACTATGTAGCATCATATCGAATTTGCAATGAAATCATTTTAATGTGAAAAGATATACTTGGTTCAAGTAAATAACAAGATCAGTTCTCTATGCTCAAAACTTTATTTAATGCCAATGTGGACTTTGATATAAGAGAGATTAATAATCATACCAAATAAAATCAAGATATTTATTCATGTGAGTGTGAAAGTGCGGGATTCCAAATAAATGCTAATTTATCCAAAATAATTGAAAATATAACTATAACACTTCAAGAATTGACAGGTACGAAAATAAAAGATGTTTTTGAAGATTTTGATGATTTTGATGTTTTTATATTTTGATTTTGATTGATGAATTGAGAAGATATACAATGTGATTGTTTTTGAAATTTTTATATAAGTGACTAAAAGGAAATAATATGCAAAACAAATATATACAATGATGAAATGACCAAATTTTATGCATAGTAGCATTTGAGATGCATAATGTTCATAGGTTCTTTAAGTTCTTTACCATCTAAGGTAGATAATTTGTATGCTCCCGATCCAAATTTAGCAGTGATGACATATGGTCCAAGCCATTTGGGCTCAAATTTACCTTTAAGGTCTTTAGTTGCATTAGTATTTTTTTGATTTTCTTTTAAAACAAGGTCATCGGTCTCAAAGGATCGATGATGAACTTTCTTGAGATATGCTCTCTTAAGCTTGTTTTGGTAGGCACGAAGATGCTCCAAAGCATTGATGCGCTTTTCATCTAAGAGTTCCAGCTGACTAAATCTGCCAGCACGATATTCATCCCCTACTTCAGTATCTTGAAGTAGTAGAGCCAAAGAAGGAACTTCTAATTCAAAGGGAAAAACAGTTTCAGTGCCATAAACCAAAACGAAAGGTGAAGTTCCAGTGGGGGTGCGAACACTAGTTCGATAGGCCCACAAAGCAGGATATAATTGGATGTGCCAATCTCGACCAGATTTATTGACCAGTATTTTGAGAATTTTGATTAATGTTTTATTAGATGCTTCTACTTGGCCATTACCCTGAGGATAATAGGGAGTGGACCAACGATGTTGAATTTTATATTTTTGACATAATTTTTTGACATCTTTATTTTTGAAACAAGTTCCATTATCTGAGATGAGATTTGCAGGAATTTCGAACCGACAAATAATTTGATTAAAAATAAATTTGGAAACTTGAGTTCCAGTGCAAGAAGCTAATGGCATAGCTTCAACCCACTTCGTGAAATACTTAGTGGCGGTTATGATGAATTTGTGTCCATCGGATGACACAGGGTTGATTTTTCCAATGATGTCTAAGCCCCATTTTGAAAAGGGCCAAGGAGATGAAATAGCCTGCAGCTCTTGTGCAGGTGCATGGACAAGGTCAGCATGTTTCTGGCACTTGTCGCAATGATGCACATAATCATGTGCATCATTCTCCATGGTAGGCCAAAAATATCCTATCCTAAGGAGCTTTTTAGCAATGGCGCTACCACTAAAATGTCCCCCACAAGATCCATTGTGGGCTTCATTCAAAGCTGATCTAGATTCTGCTAGATTCAAACATCTCAGTAAGATGCCTTCAAAAGATCTCCTATACAAGGTATTACCAATAATCATGAAGTGACTTGCTCGTCTACGTAATAACCTGTGCTGGTTACTATGACAACCTTCAGGGAAGGTTCCTTTTTGCAAAAAATTAAATATATCAGTGTACCATGGTTCAGGAGTAGTTTCATTGATGAGAAACACATCCAAAGGTTCTAAGCATGATTTTCTTGAAGCGGGTTCCTGGAGTCGATGAATAATGATGGTAGCATATTCATCGTCTAACTCCAAGGGTAAAAGAGATGCAGCTGCAGCCATAGCGTCAGCTGCACGATTGCTAGTTCGAGGAATAGCTTCCAAAGTAACTTGATCAAATAAAGATAATAATTGCAAAACATATGTTTTATATGGGCGTAATTTATCATCTCTGGTCTGATAAACATCATTGATTTGATTTATGACAAGTTGAGAATCACCGAAATACTAATAAATTTTTAATTTTAAAGCAGACTCGTAATCCAAGGATAAGAGCTTCATATTCAGCAGATGTTATTGGTGCAAGCAAATGTTAATTTAAAGGACAGAGGTATAAGATGTTTTTGTGAAGATATTAAAATAATACCCGCACCAGCCCCACTCATGCATCGGGCTCCGTCAAAGTATAGGGACCATTGTTTAGGATGGTCTGCCTCTAATTTAAGGCATTCATCGAGAAACTCAATGATGAGGGGATGGGTAGACTCTAAGGGTGCAACAACTAATTGATCTGCTATGATTTGACCCTTAACAGACTTTTGTCCTATAAACATGAGTTCAAATTCGCTTAGCACAAGAACCCACTTGGTCGTGCGACCAGATAAATACGGTCGACTCATGAGATATCGCAAAGGGTCGAATTTGGCAATAACATACGTTTTTTGACTGAGCATATAATGTCGTAGTTTTTGTGTAGAAAATATGACTGCTAGACATAACTTCTCTAATATGGTATAGCGAGTTTCATAACTGATTAAGGTTCTACTGATGTAATAATTAGCACGTTCTTTCTTCTCATCATCAAGCTGAGCTAACATAGCTCCTAAGGTAGAATCTGAAGCAAAAATGTACAAGATAAATGGACGATCAGATCTAGGTGGTGAAAGCATCGGTGGTTGGAGGAGATATTGCTTAAGGAGTTCAAATGCTTCTTGGCATTCTTCGTCCCAATGAAAAGAGACATCTTTCTTAAGAAGCTTAAGAAAGGGTCCGGTTTTGTCTGCCAACTTATCGATGAAGCAGCGAATAGCCTGAAGCTTACCTTGTAAACTTCGTAATTCAGATATATTTGTGGGTGCGGGCATATCAGTGATAGCCATGATCTTGAGAGGGTCAATTTCAATGCCACGTAAAGAAACTATAACCCCTAATAATTTATCGGACTTGACTCCGAATATACATTTAGCTGGATTCAATCGGATATGATACTCCCTTAACCGATCAAATACTTTTCTCAAGTCATTTAAATGATCATCTTCTTTGATGGAACGAGCTATAATATCATCTACATAATCATGTAGAATATCATGCATCATATCATGAAAGATATAAGTCATGGCTCGTTGATATGTTGCACCTGCATTCTTTAAACCGAATGGCATCACTTTCCAACAAAAGGTTCCCCAAGGGGTAATAAATGTTGTCTTAGCCTGATCTTCAGGAGCTATCCTGATCTGATTATAACCAGAGAATCCATCCATTAAGGATATCATTCCGCTCCCAGTAGTAAAATCAATGATTTGATCCATGTTGGGAAGAGGAAAATCATCTTTAGGGCAGGCAACATTAATATCTCTGAAGTCTGTACAAACCCTAACTTTAGTGGCTTCTTTCTTAGTTACTGGAACTACATTTGAGATCCATTCAGCATAATCAATGGCTTGTATAAAAATAACCTTCAACAGTTTTTCTAGTTCTCCTTTGACTAGTAAGGCCACTTTAGGATGCATTTTTCTAAGTTTCTGTTTAACAGGTTTAGCATCTGGATGGACTACTAGATGATGCATAACTACAGAAGGGTCCAAACCCGGCATGTCTTCATATGTCCAAGCAAAGACATCTTCATAGTCTTTAAGAAATGAAATGTATTTATCTTGTTTTTCTTGACTTAATTCTGATCCAATATTGATTATGTGAGGGTTATGTTCGGTTCCAATGTTAATTTTTATAACGTTTTCAACTTCCATATGTAAATCTCTCTCAAAATTAGGTGGGGCGGGTGAAACACCCAATTCTTGTAATTCTTCCAAGGTTAGCTTGGATAATTCATCTTGAGGAGTCGAGGCCTCAAGCTGGGCTATACTAGGTATAGAGCCATCAAAATAAAATTTGTTATGTAACAATTCATCAACGGAGACATCATGGAAGATATCCCCTTCCAACTCATCGTCGGATTCGACAATCATCTCAGGGTAGGCGATGGATAGCATATTATAGGTAAAGGGATTATTCTTTGAATGCAAAGAATCTTGTTTATCCAGATAATCTTGGTAACATGTAAGATGGTCCTCCTCCTCAAATGGGAAGGGTTGACCTTTACTAGAAAATAGGCCCACACCACATCGGGTAGGCCATGGTTCTACCTCAAAAGGTTCTTTCATACCATTTTGGGAAGGTCCCAAACCTTTCCCTTTATATCCCAATTTAAGCATTATGGGTTTAGCTTTAATATACTCATTAGCAAAATAGCATCTAGCATATCCATCACAATGTGTCTTGATGTTTCTAGGTATTCTTCCCCAGTCATATCCCTTATAAATAAAAGCACAACTCCCGACTTGGTAAATACTTCCCATAGGTTGTGGGAGGCCCAAGGTACGAGGAGAGGGTGGCAATTTATTTAAAATAAGGGAATCTTGCATAGCAGTGTTGGTTCCTTCTGATATAAGAATTTTAGATAAATCGGGTAAGAGCTCATCAGTAAGAGCATAAGAGGTAGAAGGATCATTTCCTATGTTTTTGGATGCAGAAATCATGTCTTTGATAGGCGTAAACATTGTAGAGATGTCGATGGAAGGATCTAAAGGTATGGAAGTTATAGGAGTAAAACAAGAAGCATTGGTTGTGGGTTTAGGATCCTTTTGAGATCCTAATGTGGTTTGTTCGGAAGATGGTTGAGCTATATGTAGAGGTGTAGTTGATGGGGGAAAAGTAGATGATGTTATGGGTGAGTGTTTCACACGTTTAGACGGTTGATGAGAATTAGGATGTGTGGATGACAGAGCAGGGCAAAATTGAACTCCAACCGGTTCTACCAAAGCACACATATCAAAGGGTCTAGGATCACCATGAATGGTAACCAACTAATTTTTAAATTCGAATTTAACACACTGATGTAAAGTGGAGGGAACAACTCGCATCGCGTTGATCCAAGGGCGACCCAAAAGTATATTGTATGATGCAGGGCAATGTACAATAAACACGGTCGTGTCTAAGGTTCTAGGACCAACTTGCAATGGAATAGTAATAACTCCACATGTTTCTTGTGTTTCGTCATTAAAAGCTTTTATGATCATATCAGTTCTTTTCATTTCGTCACTTCTAAACCCAAATCTTTGGTAGAAGTCAAAAGTGCATATGTTTAAAGATGAACCATTATCAATCAAGACTCGTTTAACGGCTACATCCCCAATTAGGGCAGTAATATATAAGGGGTTATCCTTATGTAAACTATGTTGTGGTATATCTCTATCCCGAAAGTCAATACAATCGACTTCTCGAGTTATGATAGTATTGGACATGGCTTCAGGTTGAATATTTTGAGGTACCATCATTTGGCTTAATGTGAGCATTAATTCATCCCTATGGGTAGGAGAAGATCTTAAAAGGTCCAAAAGGGAAATTCTAGCTGTAGTATTGGATAATTGTTCCTTAATATTATAAGGAGGCTTAGGTTGAACATTAGGCGCATGATTCCCTTTATTGGGATTTTTCAAAACAAATGGAGTTGATCCATCGTTCTGAGTTTGTTCCTATTGAGAGTTTTGAGCCTGTTGTCGAGTAACGACTCCGATGGTACCTACAATATTATTTTGAGGATGATGAATTGGTCTCGGTCTAGCGTTTATGGCTTGTTCATTAGAAAGTAATTGGTGAGAAGATGGTCTAGTAGTGACTCTTCTAGGAAATGGTTCTTCTGGAACCATAGAACTTGTGATAGGTTGAATAGGATCTGATTCATCTTCAGAACTATTCGATTGATTTGAGGTGATTTCCATGTCACTTTCAGTCTCATATTCGGTGTCACTAAGATCAAGTGTCCGAATATTATGTAGAGGTCTGGTCGTAACTATGGATAAAGTTGTGTCAAAGACTTGCAGATCATGAATAGGTAATTGTCCACTAATAGTTCCTACATATCGGGTAGGAGGGGGAACATTATGATGCTCAATTTGATTAGCCACCTCTTTACCATGCTTTGGTAAAGGATGTTGAAATATGTCCAATGATTGATTGGCATTCTGATTCTGATTTTGGGGGATGTTCTTTTGAGCATTATTAGGAGGATTTTGTTTAGGTTGAAAGGCTTGCACCTCCATCTCATTGTTATCAATCAGGTCTTGTATTTTATGTTTTAATCTTTTACAAGAGTTGGTAGCATGTCCAGGTCCTCTATGGAAATCACAATGTAAATCAGCTCTATATCCGGGTATAGTTGGATCAGGTTCCCGGATAGTTGGTAATTGGATCAATCCTCGTGCTAGTAATTGCGGGAGAATGGTTGATAAAGGTTGATTTAACCTAGTAAATTCTCGGGGTGGTTTATCAGGAGGTTTCAATATAAACTTCTCTATTGTTTTTGCAGTATTAACATTGGCAACGTTTCTGCTATCAGTGACTCCATCACCCACAACTTGTTTATTTTTATATTGATTTCTGGATGTTTTCTCATCATCTTTCTTTTTGAGGTGACCTCTTCTAATGAGAGCATCTTCCACTCTTCGGGCCAAGTCTATAGCTTGATCGAAGGTGGTCAAGGTAGCAGTTGATAATTCATAGGATAGTTGTTCTTGTAAATTATTGATAAAAATATCCAACATTTCCCGATAAGGTAACACAAAGTGTAATTTTCCTATCAACTACCTCCATCGAGCTAAGAAGTCAGAAAAACACTCATCTTTGTCTTGTTTTAGGTTGTACAAATCTTTAATGGTTACATGCCTTTCAATATAGGCACTAAATTGATGCACAAAAGACTCAACGGTCTCTTCAAAATTTCTCAAAGAATGAGTGGGCAATTGATAATACCACTCCAATGCCATCCCCCCTAAAATTTTTGGGAACATTTTTAGTAATAACAAGTCATCATGTGATATATCATGACATGCTATCCTAAACATACGAAGATGCTCTATGGGATCTTCAGTTCCTTTATATATAGGTAGGACAGGCATGGGAAAGTGTTTAGGATATGGTTGTGCTACAACTATAGGATCTAGAGGTTGACTACACATCTCTCGATAATTGTATGAGGGACGGTAGGGATCTATCTGGTCCATGCGAGAGACTAACTGTTTCACCATGGCTTCCAGATTACCGCTTTGTCCACCATATTGGTTTGGTGGTACATGAGTATGGGATTTGTGAGCGTAGGAAGGCGGGACATAAGGATTAGATGCTATATTGTTGTTATGCAAATGGTTGGTAGGAAGAGTATTATGAAGAAGATTTGTTGTAGCATTATGTTGTATCCCAGATTGTTGGAAATTGGTATTTGGTTTTGTTTTAGGCTTTTGTTGATTTGAGGTATATTGATCAATAGCTTGGCAAAATAGAGCAGTGAATGAAGGTTTCTTTTGTGTGGGAATAACCCTAGGCTTGGTAACAGGCACTCTAGGTGGTTGGGTAACCTATTGTTGTTGCATGTTCTGGATCATAGCGGCCATATCCAAATTGGATGGTCCAGCTTGATCACTTTCTTGATCAACGAAGGACAAAGGATTAGTGCATGTGTGATATATGTCTTCTAGGGTTGCTTGAGTGTCACTAATTTGATCTTTGTCCATATGAACTGCTCTATTAAGAGTGCCAATATTATTATTGAGGAACTTCCATAAGTGTTCCATGTTCTCAAAAGTAACAGCTCCTTCTAGAGATATTTTAGGGGATGAGGATCCTTCCTCTCTATCATTTTATTTTTGTTCATTTGCGTCCACAAATTCTTCTTCTTGTTGGTTTAAGGTTCCTTCTTCCTGAATTGGGTCTTCAGGAAGGACATCTGGGTTATTTTTTGGTTTTCTTAACCAATCTTCTTCTACTTCAATTTGTTTTCCATTCCCGAGTCTAGTCATTATGTCTAAATTTAGATTTTAGCAAATATATATTAATATATTTGCAACAAATTTGGGAGGTATATATTTTAATTATATACCTACTATAATGCTTAAAAGAAAATGTTTTGATTTTTTTGTTATGATTTTGTTTTGTTTTTATTTTTATTTTGTTTTATGCTTATAAAGACAACAAACAACACACTAAATACAAGAAATAACAATAATAAAATAATAGCTTAGTTTTCTATAAATAGTTTATGAATGTCATTGATAGGATCAAGTTCATCAGGAGTCATAAAATGCTCCTCTTCAAATTGGAAATGGTTTTTCAAGAACTTGATAAAGTGTGCTATAGTGATATTATCTATTTTAGATTCTGTCTTGTAAAAATAGATCTCATGGCAATACTCTCGATATAACATAGCTCTAGGAACTCTATTCCATCTCTGTCTATCCGTAAGAACGACCTCTTGGTCCTCTATACGAGATAGAAATTTATGTACTACAACTGCATTATCGAGGTATTCCTCAAAGGTATACAATTCAGAAGACACAAGGGCTCTTTTATCTGCTAACCACCTATGGCAAGCTCTCTAAAGTTCATGATATAAGGTCACTTGATCAGGATCCAGGATTCTATCTAGGACAAACCTCTTAATTTGCCTAAGTTCGGTTGATCTAGAATTAATGATATTCAATCTCCTATTAAGCTCGTCCCATAAAGGTGGGACTCTATATGTTTGAGATACTCTAAGCAAAGAATTAATCTCTATAGCTGCTAATTGATTCTCAACATTAATGGTGACAACTCATATTTTATTATAGTCTACCATCTAAATATGATATGCAATCTTTGATTCTAAATGCATTTATGTTTTGTTTTTTTTTTTGGATTGTTTTCAAAAGGTTTTTAGTTTTCACGTCGGGTTCACCAAAATGTATCGCTCCAAATTTTTTGCATCCTTACCCTCAAGCTATAGGATCCACGCCCGAAATGGGGATGCGAGAAGGATGGGACAATACCTCGGACTGAGAGGCCCTTTGAAGGTCCCGCCTCTCGGGGGAGGAGTATAAAGGTGAATTTTTGATGGATGGTGGGTTCACCAGGAAACTTTTGAGTGGCAGTTTCCACGCCTAGGTTGGGAATGGGTTTGATGTGTTCATTCTGTACTTTAATCATTCAACTCCTAGGTTTGGCCAAGATGAATCTAAACTATTCTATATGCCAATGCTGATTTAAATGAATACAAAAAATAGGAATGAATGCTAAACATAGAAAATATGCTAGCTAGATCATAACATACCTGATTTCGGATGTTTGATGAAGATTATGAGTCTTGTAGCAGTTCAGATCATCTCGAATCATACGTAATCATCTGAAATTACACCGAATCGTCTCAAATCACAGTCGGTCATCTGAGATCATACAGAATCATCTAAAATCTGATGAATTCATCAGACAAATTCGTTAGAAACCTGCAATCACAAAAATAGATGCAAAATACCAAATATGCAAGTGTTGAGCAAGGTGCAGCAACAGTATTGTCATTGTTGTCAACACATTTAGATAGATCTAGTGTTTTAGTGGACAAGAAGTTCAAAAGCTATTCATATGCAGAAGACAGGAGTTCAAAGGTTATTTAGAGTATGGACAGTGAGTTTCCAAGAAGACCGAAGTAGCCCACTTGCAAAAGATCAAAGAAAAAGACAAGTAAGAAAATTGTCGCGATATCGTGACATATACAACAGGCAAGAAAAATTGTCACGATTTCGTGACATGTTGGAAGAGAGAAAAATCTAGAAAAATTGTCACGATTTCGTGACATGTTGGAAGAGAGAGAAGAAGTAGAAAAAACTGTCGCAATTTCGTGACATGTTGGAAGAGAGAGAAGAAGCAGGAAAAAATGTCGTTATTTCGTGAGATGTTGGTAGAGAAAAAGGCAAGTGGAAAAACTATCGCGATTTCGTGACATGTTGGCAGAGAAATAGGCAAGTGGAAAAACTATCACAATTTCGTGACATGTATTTTCGCAGGCCAAAGCAAAGAGCAAGAGGAGAGAGAAAATAGTGTCACAATATCGTGACATGTATTTTTGTGGGCCAAAGCAAAGAGAAAGAGGAGAGAGAAAATAGTTTCGTGATATTGCGACATGTATTTTTGTGAGCCAAAGCGAAGAGAAAGAGGAGAGAGAAAATAGTGTCACGATTTCGCGACATGTATTCTCACGGTTAAGTTGAAGCCGACAAAGACCGATGAACAACCGACTAAAAATTAGAGTTTATAGATGTCATGAAAACTGACTAAGATGAGGATTTACAGCCGACTAAGATTAGGGTTTTCATCTCAAATATTATGTTACAAAAGGAGGGTTGTTTGGAGATTTTTTATTGTCGATGTGTGTGAAGTTCGGTCGTAGAGCGCAAAGTGCAAGTCATATCGAATCGTGCTAAGTGCAAAATTCATAAAGGAAGCAGAGTGCGCAAAATGGAGAAGATGATCTTTCGACTGTGACGCAGCAGATTGTGCAAAGTAATTTTGTAGAGAGAGCAGAGTGCACAAAGATCGCTAAGGTGAAGCAGACTTGTTGGGATCTTGTAAAAGTGGAGGTATCATTCTGTTAATCTTCTAGATTCATAATTCAAGTCTAGGTTGCAGCTTGGCATCAGGGGTTGGTGCTCCTTCCGGTGAGGTACTGGTAAATCAGGGGTTGGTGCTCCTTTCTGTTGGTGCAGATAAATAAGGGGTTGGTGCTCCTTCCAGTGGGTGCTAGTAAAGTGATTGTAAAGTTGTTGCTTTGCAAAGGCTATATTTGGATGGTAGTACAAGCAGTCATTCTTGAGGAGTAGCCACATTGGTGAACCTTGTTAAATCTTATATTATGTGATGCTCTTCTGTTATTATTTCTATATCTTGTTATAAGTTTTAATTGCTTCTATTTTAAGAGCTATAAATTCAAGATTAAAAGAGCTACACTGATTCACCCCCCCTCTCAGTGTCATTGTAAGACTAACAATTGGTATCCAAGCAAAGTTCCTATACAAGCTTAACCGGCTAGGGTGATCTTGGAAGTAACACAATGGCAGGTGGTGAAGGTTTCTCATCAAACAAAGCACCATTATTTGATGGATCTAACTATGCATTCTGGAGAATCAGGATGCAGACATATCTCTGTGCTTTGGGTTATGACATCTGGGATTTAGTAGTTAGTGGATACACAATTCCCATCACTCCTCCAAAAGAGGCTGACGAAAATAAACTATTTGAAAACAACTCAAAAGCAAAAAATGCTCTCATGTGCAGATTAGTAGACAGTGAACTAGTGAAGATCATGAACTATAATACGACAAAAGAAATATGGGAAAAACTGAGGAGTATTCATGAAGGAGATTATAAGATCAAGGAGGCCAAGTTACAGACACATCGAGCTCAGTTCGAAGCATTGAAAATGAACGATGATGAAAACATTGAGGCATATATGCTGAGAGTCAATGGAATCATCAATGCGATCAAAGGACTCGACGAGGATATTGGAGACTCTGTCGTTATGAAAAAGGTACTAAGATCTCTTCCTCAAAGGTTTGATTCCAAAGTCTCAACAATAGAAGAAGCTAAAAATCTAAATTATTTTAGTATATATGAGGTGTATGGTTCTTTAACTGCATATGAGATGAGGATAGGAAGATCTAAACCCACAGATAGAGAAGCGACTTTTAAAGCCCTTAAAAATAAAAACACTAAATAAGAGTATGAGGAAGAAGGGACATCAGATGAAATGGAAGCAAACTTTGTTAGAAAGCTAAAAAAGGGAAAAGTAAAATATAGAGCGAAGCTACCATTTAAATGTTTCAACTGTGGAGGCATCGGGAATTTTATGACTAAATGTCCACTTAAAGAGCAAAACAAAAATGATGAAGGATCGCACCATGAAAGAAGTGAATGGAAGAAAAATAACTTTAGAAAAGGCAACTTCAAGAAGAGAAGTTTCATCTCCAAGAATGTCAGTTCATCAGAAGACAGCTCCGGAGAAGAGTCTGAAGAGGAAAAAGGTGAAGCTCTTTTCATGGCATTTGAAGAAGCAAAATCAGAAAAGGAAGAAGGAGTGATCTCTAAAGTATGTGGTGAAAACCCTGAGGCTAAAGTAGATCTAGAAGGTGATTTGATCTCTGCACTTGAAGAGTGGGAGATAGAAAAGAAAAAGAATAAGAAACTTTCAAGAAAACTTGCGGATGCAAATGAAATCATAACTAGTTTGAAAGTATAGATAGAAGAATCCAAGAAAATCTCTGAAGATCTCAAAGTGCAAATAACCATGAAAATAGACTATTGCAGCAAGCTAGAAGAAGATACTGTTGGTTTGAGAATGCATCTAGAAGAGATGAATAAGAAAATTAGTTGTTATCACAAACGTGAAGAAAGTTCTATGAAGCTGGATAAGATCATAAATGACCAAAGACCTGTAGGCATCAAATTTGGTCTGGGTTTCGTCGAAGGAGAATCTTCAAATGGATCAAAGGCCAGAAATGTAGAATCCATAAAGAATGAAGATAAGAAATAGGTTGATCAAAGAAAAATGTCTCATGCAAAATAAAACAATGATGCTAGGGACGAAAGGAGAACTGACAATGATGGATTTATCAATGTCACACATCAAAGAATAAGAAAACCTATGGCTCCTATGACAACATGGCAAAGACCATCAACCAGGTTCAATTATCCCTTTTTTGGTTTTTGTTTTAAATGCAATGGCTATGGACATAAAATCTCAGACTGCAAATATAATGTTAGAGCAAGGAATTTCACCAGTAGAAATGCCTTTTCTCCTCTGATGAATTATACAATAGAATGTTATAACTGTCACAATTTTGGGCACATTGCAAGAAATTGTAGAAGCACATTTTCATCAAATCAATTTTAGGGAAGAAAAGTTCAACCAAACAAGATGAGACAAAATAGAAAACTTCTTGTAAAACATGCACAAGCTGCTGATAAGGGAAAGGCAAAACAAGAGCCCAAACCCACTATCAAAACGGAGTGGAAAGAAAAGGAACAACTTAAAGAAGAAAAGAAATCCTTAATTTTACAAATAGCATTTAAAGCATAGAATAAATATGTGCCATGGATACTTGATAGTGGATGCTCCAGTCATATGACAGGTAACAAACAAAAATTTGAGAAGTTGCAGAAATATGAAGGTGGTTCAGTAAAATTTGGAAATAATGATGGAGCTAAGATAGTTGGCAAAGGTTCAATTAAAATCATTGATGGAAATATTAAGTCAGAAGAAGTCTTGTTTGTAGATGGTTTGAAACATAACTTGTTGAGCGTAAGTCAGATTTGTGATAAAGGTCATGAAGTAGTTTTTATGAAGCAGGGTTGTGAAGTCAGAAAAATAAACAGTGGAAGATTGATAGCAACTGGATCAAGGACATCTGGTAACCTGTACACGCTCTCAGAGACTTCAAAAGGAGCTTATTTTATTGGATAGGAAGAAGAAAACTGGTTGTGGCACAAGAGACTCGGGCATATCAGTTTTGATAATCTAGTAAAAATCACCTCAAAAAGGGCAGTGAGAGATATTCCCACCATCAGCAAACCTGCAAACAACATTTGTTCTTCATGCCAAAATGGGAAAAAAACTAGAGTCACATTCAAAACAAAGGAATACTACACAAGCAAACCTTTGGAACTAATACACACTAATTTATGTGGACCCATGAGAACACAAAGCATAAATGGCAAAAAATATTTTATGTTGTGCATTGATGACTATTCCAGAATGACATGGATATTTTTCTTGAAACATAAATCAGAAGCTTTTGATAGGTTCAAAATTTTCAAAAACCAAGTTTAGAATGAAACAGGAAGGAGGATCAAATTTTTAAGATCAGATAGAGGAGGAGAATTCATCTCAGAGGAGTTTGCAGAGTACTGTGAAAAATACGGTATTAGGAGACAGTTTTTAGCAGCCAAGACACCTCAACAGAATGGAGTGGTAGAAATAAAGAACGAGACGAGTGCAGGAAATGGCACGGACTATGTTGGCTAAAAGCAGAGTAGCAGACAGATTTTGGAGAGAAGCAGTCCATACCACAGTGTATATCCAAAATAGGTACATGCTGAGAACACATGAAAACAAAACTCCTTATGAGTTGTGGTTCGATAAAAGGGCAACAACAAAATACCTCGTAGTTTTTGGCGAGCAAGTGCTATATCAAAAGAACTGAAGATAATCTTGGCAAGTTTGAAGATAGAGCAGATGAAGGTATTTTTGTTGGTTATTCACCAAGAAGCAAAGCTTAAAAATGCTACAACAAGAGACTAAAGAAAATTGTGGACAGTGCTGATGTTAAGTTTGATGAAGGTAAAGAACGAGTAATTAGCTATGAAATGAACTACCCAATATATGAAGAGGCTATTGAAGGAGATGAGGAAAATGAAATTGAAAAGATATAGAAAATTGACTCAGATGATGTAAGTTGTGATTCAGAACAGGCAACTGGCAGAAAAATCATCCTAGAGATCAAATAATTGGAGACCCCAAAGTTGGTGTTCAAACAAGAAGAAGAGTAGCAAGTAACTACTCTTTATTATCCAGCATTGAGCCCAAGAATGTTGCTAAAGAAAGCAAATATGAAGGTTGGATGAAGGCTATAAATGAAGAATTAGACCAGATTGAGAAAAACAAAACCTAGGAGTTAGTACCTAGACCTGCGAATAAAAATATAATCGGGACTAAATGGATCTTTCGTAACAAATTGAATGAAGACAGATAGGTAGTCAGAAATAAAGCAAGATTTGTATGTAAGGGGTATGCACAAGTTGAATACATTGACTTTGAGGAAATTTTTGCACCAGTAGCTAGACTAGAGGCAATCAGAATGTTTTTGGCTTTAGCAATCTACAAGAATTTCAAAGTTTATCAAATGGATGTGAAATCAGCATTTTTGAATGGGAAACTTGAAGAAGAGGTTTATATTGAGCAACCAGATGGGTTCCAACTTGGTGATAATCCAAACTTTGTCTACAAGTTGAAGAAAGCTTTATATGGCTTAAAACAGGCACCCCGAGCATGGTATGCAATACTAGACAACTATCTCACTCATAAAGGTTTAAGAAAGGTATGGTGGATAGTAACCTGTATGTCAAAACAGAAAATGGGCATCTTATTGTTCTTTTTGTATATGTAGATGATATCATATTTGGCAGCAGCAAATATGAGTCATGTAAAGATTTAGAAAATAAGATGCAAAAAGAATTTAAAATGTCAATGATTGGTGAATTGTCATATTTCCTCGGTTTGCAAGTTAATCAAAGTAAGAAGGGCATATTTATTTCTCAAGTTAAATATGTAAAAGAGATGTTAAATAAATTCACAATGGAGGATTGTAAGCCAGTTAGCACTCCCATGACGACAGGCTGCAAGTTGAGCAAAGATGAAAAATCTCCACCTGTTGATCAAACCATGTACAAATCTATGATTGGAAGCCTACTGTACCTGACAACTACCGGACCGAGATATTTTGCGAGCGAGTATGCATGGTAGCACGCTTTGAGGCCAATCCCAAGGAGACTCATGTGACAGCAGTAAAGATGATTCTTCGGTATCTCAAGGGTACTATGGAGTATGGGTTGTGGTATCCAAAAGGTAAAGACTTCACCCTTATATCATATTCAGATGCAGATTGGGCAAGATGTGTAGATGACAGAAAGAGTACCATTGGAGGTGCATTCTATCTTGAAGACAGATTGGTTGCATGGCACAATAAGAAGCAAGAGTCAGTTTCTTTATCAACAACAGAGGCAGAATATATTGCAATGACAACATGTTGTATGCAGGTATTATGGATGAAACAAACCCGAAAAGATCTTGGTATCTGCTTCAATGAACCAATATCAGTTAAGTGTGATAACACCAGTGCCATTAACATCTCCAAGAATCCAGTTATGCATTCACGCACAAAACACATCACTATCAGGTATCACTTCTTGAAGGGGAAAGTTGCAAAAGGTGAGGTTAAATTGGATTTTGTTCCAACTACAGAGCAAGTAACAAATATCTTCACAAAACCACTGCCCAAGGAAGTTTTTGAGTACCTTCATAATAAATTAGGAGTGGTCACACTTCAAAGATTGACTAGCTATAGGGATCACATTTTCAGGGGGAGCATCTAAGCATTTGATTATCTTGTTGCTCATGTTCATGATTTTTGCTAAGTATAATCAATTTTGCTTGAGAATGTTGTGCATGGACTCAGGGGGAGTCTGCAGTAGCCCTTTGGTATTATTGTCAAAGGGGGAGAAGAGTTACAGGAAATTGCACGTGTTGCCAACAATTCCAAAGGGGGAGATTGTTGAGCAAGGTGCAGCAACGATATTGTCATTGTTGTCAACACAGTCAGATAGATTTGGTTTTTCAGTGGATAGAAAGTTCAAAAGCTATTCAGATGCAGAAGATAGGATTTCAAAGGTTATTCAGAGTATGGACAGTGAGTTTCCAAGAAGATCGAAGTAGCCCACTTGCAAAAGATCAAAGAAAAAGACAAGTAAGAAAAGTGTCATGATATCACGACATATACAGCAGGCAAGAAAAACTATCACAATTTCATGACATGTTGGAAGAGAGAGACAAAGTTGGAAAAACTGTCACGATTTTGCGACATGTTGGAAGAGAGAGAAGAAGTAGGAAAAACTGTCACGATTTCATGACATGTTGGAAGAGAGAGAAGAAGCAGGAAAAACTGTCACGATTTCACAACATGTTGGTAGAGAAAAAGGCAAGTGGAAAAACTATCGCGATTTCATGACATGTTGGCAGAGAAAAAGGCAAGTCGAAAAACTATCGCGATTTCACGACATGTATTTTCGTGGGCCAAAGCAAAGAGCAAGAGGAGAGAGAAAATAGTGTCGCGATATTGTGACATGTTGTATTTTTGCGGGCCAAAGCAAAGAGAAAGAGGAGAGAGAAAATAGTGTCATGATATCGCGACATGTTGTATTTTCATGGGCCAAAGCGAAGAGAAAGAGGAGAGAGAAAATAGTGTCACAATTTCGCGACATGTATTCTCATGGTTAAGTTGAAGCCGACGAAGACTGATGAACAGCCGACTAAAAATTAGAGTTTACAGATGTCATGAAAACCGACTAAGATGAGGATTTATAGCCGACTAAGATTAGGGTTTTCATATCAAATATTCTGTTATAAAAGGAGGGTTGTTTGGAGATTTTTGGTTGTCGATGTGTGTGAATTTTGGTTGTAGAGCACAGAGTGCAAGTCATATCGAATCGTGCTAAGTGCAAAATTCACAAAGGAAGCAGAGTGCACAAAAGGGAGAAGATGATCTTTCGACTATGATGCAGCAGATTGTACGAAGTAATTTTGCAGAGAGAGCAGAGTGCGTAGAGATTGCTAAGGTGAAGCAAACTTGTCGAGATCTTGTAAAAGTGGAGGTATCATTCTGTTAATCTTCTAGATTCATAATTCAAGTCCATGTTGCATATTGGCATCAGGGGTTGGTGCTCCTTCTAGTAGGTACTGGTAAATTAGGGGTTGGTGCTCCTTTCTTTTGGTGCAAATAAATAAGGGGTTGGTGCTCCTTCCAGTGGGTGCTGGTAAAGTGATGCAGGAGCATATGATGACAACAGAGAAACCTCGCATCAACCGGAACTTTTCTAAGTGTTATGTGTTTTGTTTTATTTACCAAAGCAAAAGTTGGGGAGGGGGTCACGAAATCACGACCCCAAAGGCTGCAGCAAGGTGAAGGGGAGTTTTCGTTGCGATATCGCGACGTCGCGACATCACGATGTCGCAACATTTTTGCGACAAAGGCGCAGAGGGAGTTTTCATCATGATATCGTGACGTCGCGATATCGCGACGTCATGATATCGCGACGCTATTTTGGCAAAGGCGAAGGCAGAGGGAAAACTGAGACAAAGGTAGAAATCGATCGTGATATTGCGACGTCGCGATATCGTGACATTGCGATGTCACGACAGCTAACAGAGGCAGAGGCAAAGGCAAAAATTGGTCACGATATCGCGACGTCACGATGTCGCGACAACAAACGGGGACCGAGGTAAAAGCAGAAATCGATCGTGATATCGTGACATGTCGCGATATCATGACACAAACAGAGACAAGGGCTCACAGGAAGAAATGGTAGCGATATCACAACTTGTCGCGATATCGCGACCGATAGAAAGCAAATCAAAAATGGACACGTGGACGATCCCATGCGCGGGAGAAGAGGTAGCAGATATAGATAATTTTTTTTTTTTTTTTTTTTTTCTGACAAGGCAACAGTTCCCGAGGGACAGTCTGGCAAACAATGGTTGCAGGTCGAGGTTAATGGTGCTTTCATGGCGGATCGGGGGGTGGTTGCCCATTGATGGAAGTAATTTTGAAAACGTAGCAGAGGAAGCGTACTTCGAGATTTTTTTTTAATTTCATGAATTCGCGCTGGTGGGCATTAATTACATAGAGGGTCGAGACCTCGATAAAAAATTCAAATTTTATAATAGTTGGGGGGTGGCGAATGAGAGAGGGGGAGACAGAGTGCAGGGGAGAAGACCGAAACTGAGCTCGGTCGTTGTAAAGCCTGCGGGCTGTTTTATTTTGATGTATGTATTTATTTTCAAAGGATTTTAATGAAAAGCAAAATTTTGAGGAGTGAACTCTGGTCCGTCGTCAGTGGTATCAGAGCTGAAAGTTCTTGAGTGTGTAATAGATCGCCGGACGTGAGGCAGTTACACCAGGATCTGTGGAAAGGCTCGTGAAAAGTGAGTAGAATGCCTCCGAGAAGAAACCCTGTTGGTGGGGGAGGCATGATGGCAGTAGCAGATTTTTGAGCTTTACAACGACAAGTTCAGGCCCTACAAGAAGAACTGTGTAGAGGACACGAACCAAGAAGAGATGCAGACAGTGAAGACGAAGTAGATGAAGAAGAAAATCAGTCTAAAGAAGAAGAGGAGGTTGTAGATCCGGCACAAGCCAGACTGTACAAAGCCATATCCCAGATTGGGAAGAGGTCGAAGATAGAAGTTTCCACGTATTTTGGGAACTTGGATCTAGAGGAATTGATTGACTGGATCAATGATCTGGAAGAATACTTCGAGTATGAAGAAGTTGAAGATCCCGAGAGGGTCAGATTTTCCAAGACCAAACTGAAAGGTCATGCCAGTATATGGTGGAGGGGGGTACAGCTGGAACAAAATCAAAGAGGAAAAGAACGGATAACAAGATGGGAACGGATGGTAGAAAAATTAAAGAGAGTTTATTCCGACAGATTACGAGTTGGATCTGCTAAGGAAAATGTAGAGTTTGAGACAGATGAATAAAACTGTCCAAGACTACACGGAGGAGTTTTATAAAATCTCCATCAGAATTGGCCATTTAGAAGCAAGCAAGGAGAAGGTGGCCCGTTATATTAATGGGTTGAGACCTAGTATCCAGGAAGAGTTGAGCTTGGTTTGGGTGAGCACCATTGAAGATGCTTACCAGTTTGCTCTGAAATTTGAAAAACTAAATAGAAGGTTTGAGAGCAAGCAAAGAGGAAGAGGGCACGGAGGAAAGACTGGTGGAAGAAAAGAGGAAGGAAAAGAGGAGAAGAAGGAAGAGGTTAGCAGCAGCCGGGATCAGAAGGAAGATGAGGAACCCAAACCCCAAGTTCAGAACAATGGCTACCCAAGGGGAAGAGGTAGATCTGGACGTGGGTATGGAAGAGGAGTGTTTCGGGGAACATGTTTCCACTGTGGAGAAGAGGGGCATTGGGCATATGAGTGTCCCCAGCACCCCGAGAGAGTGAACAAGAAACAAGTGGGTCCTACCAGAGTTACTGTGGCAGAGGAAGATGCTGAATCAAAACATTTTGAAGAAGCTGAGAAAGGAGAAGCAATGATAGTGAGGAGAACCATGTTGATTGATGAAGATAAACCAGAGCAGAGGAGAATCATGTTCTGCACACGGTGCAAAAGTGTAGGCAAAGTTTTTAATGTTATTATAGACAATGGGAGTACAGATAACTTAGTCTTCGAGAAGATGGTTGCTAAGTTACAACTGGAGAGAAGGAGACACCCACATCCATACCGGATTGTGTGGTTGCGGAAGGACCACAGAGCATGGGTCCATGAACAGTGCTTAGTCACGTTCAATATTAGGAAGTACCAGGATGAGGTCCTGTGTGATGTTTTCCCCATGGATGCTTGCCATTTGCTATTAGGGAGGCCATGGCAGTTTGATCGGAGTGCAGTGCATGATGGTCGTGCAAATACATACTCCTTGATGAAATATGGAGTGCGCCACAAATTAAAGCCATTACAGATAGTGGATGAGAAGGTGTGCAGCAATGCCAAAATTTGTCTGGTAGAGGGCAAATTTTTTTTTTCTAGGAGATAGGATTTGAGCAGGTTGCAAAGGCAGATGAGTGTTTGGAGGTGTTATAGGAGACATGGACCGAACAACACAGAAGTGAAGGTCACTTCTCCATTTACCCCGGGTGTCGTCTGATGCAGGAGCATCCGGCGGCAACAGAGCAACCTCGCATCAACCGAAACTTTTCTAAGTGTTATGTGTTTTGTTTTATTTACCAAAGCAAAAGTTGGGGAGGGGGTCGCGAAATCGTGACATGTCACGATTTCACGACATGTCACAAAATCATGACCCCAAAGGCTGCAGCAAGGCGAAGGGGAGTTTTCATCATGATATTACGACATCGCGATATTGTGACGTCGCGATATCGCGACGCTATTTTGGCAAAGGCAAAGGTAGAGGGAAAACTGAGACAAAGGCAGAAATCGGTCGTGATATCGCGATGTTGCGATGTCGTGATAGCTAACGGAGGCAGAGGCAAAGGCAAAAATCAGTCACGATATCACAACGTCGGATATCGCGACGTCGCGATGTCGCGACAACAAATGGGGACCGAGGTAAAAGCGAAAATCGATCGCGATATCGTGACATGTCGCGATATCGTGACACAAATAGAGACAAGGGCTCGCAGGCGAAAATGGTCACGATATCGTGACTTGTCGTGATATCGCAACTGATAGAAAGCAAATAAAAAATGGACAAGTGGACGGTCCCGCGCGTGGGAAAAGAGGTAGCAGATACAGATAATTTTTTTGACAAGGCAACAGTTCCCGAGGGACAGTCTGGCAAACGGCGGTTGCAGGTCGAGGTTAATGGTGCTTTCATGGCGGATCGGGGGGTGGTTGCCCATTGATGGAAGTAATTTTGAAAACGTAGCAGAGGAAGCGTACTTCGAGATTTTTAATTTCATGAATTCGTGTTGGTGGGCATTAATTGCATAGAGGGCCGAGACCTCGATAAAAACTTAGAATTTTGTAATAGTTGGGGGGTGGCGGATGAGAGAGGGGGAGACAGAGTGCAGGGGAGAAGACCGAAGCCGAGCTCGATCGTTGTAAAGCCTGCGGGCTGTTTTATTTTGATGTATGTATTTATTTTCAGAGGATTTTAATGAAAAGTAGAATTTTGAGAAAGAGTGAACTCTGGTCCGCCGTCATAAAGTGATTATAAAGTTGTTGCTTTGCAAAGGCTGGATTTGGATGGTAGTCCAAGCAGTCATTCTTGAGGAGTAGCCACATTGGTGAACCTCATTAAATCTTGTGTTGTGTGATGCTCTTCTGTTATTCTTGTTGTATCTTGTTATAAGTTTTAATTGCTTCTGTTTTAAGAGCTATAAATTCAAGATTAAAAGAGCTACACTGATTCACCCCCCCTCTCAGTGTCATTGTAAGACTAACAGCAAGTGCAGAAGCAAAGGAGAATGATAGAAATAACAACAAACATGCCTAAATAATGGATTTCAATAACAAATAAGAAAATGTAGTAGATTTAATGATTGATTTTAACTTTATCATGGGATTATGCTAAATGAGGTGAAATCCAAGATGCATAAACATAATAATTTAAGATAGTGCATAAATACAATAGGAAAATGCAGAAAAGCTAAGGAAATGCAAACTCTAGACTCTGATTGCCCCCAATCTGGACTACATTCGGGATCGCCTCCAATCGTATGAGATCATCTGCGCTCCTGACAAGATCATCCGTAATTTTTTAGGATCGTTTACGATGATCCGAGCTAGCTTCGATTGAAAAATAGTAGAGTTCTTGCAAGAAAATGCAAAATACAGAATGCAGACAGTAGTGCAAGGATGCTCTAGTGAATAAGGAACTAAATCTGCAGGGAAATCCGTCAGCTAAGGGGTTCAGGGGGATAAACTAGAAAAATCCTAGTTTATATAGGATTAGGGGGAGGCTAGGAGGTTGGAGATCATCCCAATCTGGGAGATCTCCAATGGGGGGAAATCTCCAACTGCACAGATGTGCTTTTGCCCAAGTTGGAGAGGCTGTTGAAACAGAAGCTAATTATGAAAATTTAGTTTTAGGATGAAATCGTCTGGACTCTCTTTTCCAAAAAAATTTGTTATATTAGGGACGATTTTGTCTGATATGCGACGATATCGTCCAACGATCAAAACAAATCCTAAAAATGGTGCAAAAAATAAGGGAAGCAGGTAACAAGCGATTTTGGGGTTAAAATTTAAATTTTTATCTTTTATCTTTTACTAAGGGTTTAATTGCACCAATTTTAGGGTGCTACACATAGTAGACGATCCTGTTTAGTGGGTGCATTCACCTCCCCATATGGGCCACTAAGGCTTTATCCAATTGTGCTACAAACAAGTGAATAAAAAATGAGTAGTACGAGAAAGGAGACAACTCCCTCTTATCAGCCAATATGGCCTCCTATAGCAGTCATAATTCTTCATCCATATTATCACCGATAACATCCTCCCATTGATAAAGAGGAGTTTTGTCTATTATGTTGCATTAGAATATTAAAACATCACCTCCTTAGTGATTGGCTCCAAGTTCTTCACTCCTAGGGCTAGATTTAGCATGTTAGAATAATCTTGAACCCAGGTACGAAGCATGAACTTTTTGATGGGGAATCTTCTGGTCTCATCTTCCCTCTCTTCAACAGGTTTTGAGGGAACATAGTATTCATCAAATAATTGGACTGGAGAGCCAAAGTTTTAAAATCTACCACCCTGAAAGCGGTGGATAGGCCAAAAACCTGCCAAATTCTATCGACCAACACCAGGCCACTGCTTGGCCCTTAAAATCATGAATGGTGCATGCTCTGGAGTTGTAAGAGACTACAAACCATACCAACAGATCATAGGAATGCTACACCTTTAGATAGGTTAACCAGCCTAGGTTCATACTCCACTTGTTGCACATAGGAGCTGTCCTGGTGCTATCTCAGTAGGACCATGTGTAGAGGTCTCTTAGGAGCAGTGGGTGATGCTGGTTATCCTATTCTATGGGATTGAATGTGTAAATAGTGACCCCCTCTACCTCTTTTTTTTGATCCTCGATGATATCTCTATTGGTATCAGGTAAATCATTGAATACCTTGGGGTTCTATGCCCTTCCTTTCCTCCTATCGATGGGACATGCCCTAGTAATTTTGCCAATTCTCCATCAAATAATTGATGTCTTAGGGGCCGAAGAGCTGGTAGACCCCATATTTCTCAAATAACAGTGAAAAATTTACCCCCCAACTGTAATATCTCCTCTGCATTCTCCACACTTCACTTTGCATTCGACCTCGTTGATGGATAACTCTGCATGTGTGGATGGTGCAAAATAGGGCCACCACCTTCCATTTTAAAACATGTGCATTAAATATGGTAGATGGTGCATGCACTTTTTTTCTTTCCAAGAGCTTTAGAATTGGTCAGGTACGCCACATCAACTACCACCTTCTCATACTGATGGGTGAATTACGACTATAGACAATGGTTGGGACACATGATGGCTTAGGATTCGTGATGCTAGGGTGCAGGTAGGTATGTGCTCACTTGAGGTGTGTTAGTATTAATTTTAGTGCATGCGCTCCATTGGGAAGTGGGGTGCATGACTTTCAAGGTGGGTGCATATGGTTGTGCACCTGCTCGACCTTCGTGTACTCCAAGGGAGTGGAGCGCACTCGACTCAATGGGGTGCATAGGTTGTGCACCCTTATAGACCTCATGCGCTCTACCGTAGTGGAGCGCATAATCCGAAGGTGGGTACACAACCTTGTACGCCCGACTTGGACACTTGCACACCCCAAGAGGAGGGACATGCCGAATCAAGATGGGGTGCACAACCTTGTGCATCCCAGTGAAGGTTGTGCACTCCACTTTGAGAGCAGAGTGCATTGGTTGGAGGGGGAGTACATGACCTGTGTGCTCTAAGGTATTGAGTGTGCTCCATTGTAATGGAGCACACATCAAGCTTTAGGGTGTGCATATAAATGTGCACCCTTGTGATCTACTGTGCATTCTATTATAGTGGAGCACACAGATTTTTTGGGGTGCATGGGTTGTGCATCCTTTGTGGGCTTGTGCACACTCTGCTCTTTACAATGCGTAGGGCGCATGACCTTATGCACCCCAAAGGGGTGATGTATGCGTCATTCCTTTGGAGCACGTGGGGTGCACAACCTTGTGCATCCCAAAGGATTGTTGTGTACTACACCTCTCCATGGAGTGCACTAAATTTTGGTGGGGCACACTACCTTGTGCACCCCTAAGGGACATTGTGCACTCCATTATCAAATAGGGCACACGGGCTAGAGGCGATCGCACAACCTTGTGCATCTGCTCGAGGTACTTTGCACTTCGTTGTGTGGAGCACACAACCCTGGTTTAGGGTGCATACTCTTTGTGCCTGAGTGAATTCGAGTGCACTCCATTGGAGTGGAGTGCATAGGGCTAATTTGGGGTGCACCACCTTGTGCGTCCCAAGGGTAAGTGTGAATTCAACTCCCAAAAGGTGGTTAGATTTTTTGAAGTCAACAAGCCCTAATAAAATTCTAAAGCCCAAAATTTACCATTTTCAATCTCTAATCCATTAGTTGCATCTTGATCCAAATTCAAATTCTTACCTTTGTCAATATTATCATCTTAATTGTAATCCTTCCCCTAAGGATCCATGGCTTCCTATAAAGACAACACTTGGGGGATCCCAATCCATGGTATTTTCAAAGTGACAAAATTCTACCATATTTTATATAGATTTAAAGGAATTCATCTCCAAGTATGGCAATATTATACTAAAATCCTGTTATAACCTTATGGAATATTTTAATCTTCCAAAAATCCAAGCATGCAAGCTCTCATATTTCCAGCTTTTGAGTATCTAGGCTCTCAATAATTTAATATCTTAAGTATTTTCTAGTGATAAGCAAGCTTCCTCAACAAGGTATAAATCAACCTTGGCATCTTGGAACTACAAGAATGCTTGGGGTTGTGCCCTTTCCTCTTTTTTGCTCGTGTCATTATCTTTATCTTACAACTCTAATAGTTGATTTTATTGCATACTAATCTTACTTTGATCATCAAAATTGCATCTACTAATTATCTTGGGTATTTATCTTGCGTCTCACATAGGTAATATTTCTACTTTCTATCATAAATAGGGTCATTGTACTTCCTATTTGGGAACCCTCCTTTCATAATTCATAAAAATCATAAATTTTATGTTTAAATATCATATTGATACACTTTTAATCAAAAGCACTACTGATTTATAGGTTCAATGGTTCTATCACTCTCTATTTTAGACACCATCACAAATATAAAAAGTGTTGTTAGTCAACAAAAGCATAAATAGTGCAATTCTACACTAGTGGAATTTTTCCATTGATCACATAGTCCATGTTTTTATCAATTTATTATGTTTTATATTACATCTAAGCAAGGTTCTAATTCTATCCAAGGAAGCACATTCTCTCCTCTAGCTTAGGTAGACCCCTATAAAATTAATCTACTCTTTTTCTATCTATTTTATAGGTAAGTAAAAGTGTCATCAGGATGTAGTAGCTAACAATATTTCCTTGCAACTGATAGTGCTTTTTCCTCTATGGTAGAAATTCTTTCCAATTTGATCTCTTTATTTTTAGTATTTAGATCTTAGGGTTTCTTATTTTCTAGTAAAAAAATATTTCTATTTTTATTTTCTATTTATTCACTATGAACAAAGAAAAGGAGAAAATAAATCGGTTAGCACTTTAATTATTTAGGGGACCAACTAAGCCTTTAGTCTTACCATCATAAAAGCAAATTCCATGTAGCTACGTTTAGGCTTGTTTGTTGAATCTCTCTTGAACCCTTTCCCTTGAAAAAGAGAAATAATATTTATTTGATCATCCAAATAAAGAATCATTTTAGTTATTAGGTCTTCATTATTGCATTTATATGATGCATTTGTAGTGATTTAGGGCTAGATGAGGGTTAAGATTTATCAAATAAATCTTAGGAGAAATGTAGGTGTTATCTAACTAATACACTAAACCTTAGATATTAATCTTATAAGATACCCCTATTTTTGAGATAAGGAAGGAGAGGGAAGTGTTACAAAGAAGTTCTTTGCAATCCCATTCTAATATCCTTCATCACAATAATAAAAGAAGTGGGATCAATGGAGGATGCAATGGGGATTTATGGGGAAATAGATATGGCCACCATAATGGTCATTCCCAACTCGAGAGGAGATATTCCTTGAGGTATTTCCCTCTCCTCAAGATGGGGTGTTTGTCCTTGTTGCTCTTGGACTATTGCTACTTTCTCAAACACACACCCATATTATTCAAATTCTCTCTATCCTTCAATTATTTTTTATTACACTATAAGCTAACCATTTTGAATGCTATAGGTGTGGTAGAGAATAACTTTTGGTGCTAGTTTTCATCTTGATCGTTTTGGACTTCATGGAATTGGTACAACTTCACCTATTGCCTTTATCCTTTTGGCACCTTTGGGATGTTTAAAATCCTAAATGGGAGATAAATGATCATCAAATTAGTTATCTTCATCTGGTCTAATTAATGTGAATATCTCATACAACAATTTTGACCATGCTAGGATTTTATTTTTGTGTATCTTAGTTTCCTTAAGGCCCTTGACTTTTAACAATTCACCTTGATATCTATGTCAAAGTTATCCTTGGCCTTTATGAAAAAAAATCTCCATTATAGTGGGTTGTTTTTCCACTTATAGATCTCATATTCATACCTATGTACACTTCCTAGGATGAAAAGGATCATCTCTTCACTTGGATTGTGTAACGGCCCACATTGGTAAGACTTATTCTTGATATTTATTTTATGTATTGATGTGAGGATATCTAATGCATAGGCTTCTTTTATATGTTGGTAGTTGCTGTATATACTTTGAATATACTATCTTTGGAATATGGTACTACTAATGATTTTATGGTTGTAGGACCAAGTACTCTCATGGATGGATTGGTATGGGAAAACCACTAGAGTTGAGAGAAAATTGGGAAATGGTGGATGACATTATCATTGACAACTCAAGGGTAAAACTATACCCTCATATAGATGCATTGCATATGTTTGTGTGTGTTTGATTAAAATAAAACATCAAGTAGGGAGGTTGGTATTAGCAAACAAGCCATCCTTAGTAGGTTGAAGATAACACATTAGTTATTGTAAAACCACCTACTTAAGGAGTAGCATGGTTTGTGCATATTATCAATAGGTATTTTGGTTTTTGTAATGCATTTATGCTTATGCCAGATTTTAGAGATCGTTGGATTTATAATCTTGTCACCAAGACAAGTGTTGATAATTAATATTGGTGTTAGTAATTAATACTAACATTCAATATTTAGAGATAATATTAATGTTAGTAAAACACATTAATATTAGAAGAAATATAATGGAATTATTATTTGGTAAGCTTGTTCTTTGGATGTTAATATTAGATAACCTTTGTACTAAGGTAATTCTTGAGTAATTAAGCTTAATTATGGGCAAGTCTAATATATGGAATGTGGGTTTTTGCTAGAAAATTGGAAAGGCTCTTATAACAAAAGAAGTTTTATTAATTTTGTTTGAGGAAGGCTTACCAAGTTCAAATAGAATGGAAGTTTGCCAAGTTTTGGGTTAGCAAGGGGGAAAAGGAGCAAATCCAAAGGAAAGAATAATTGTTTCAAATAGCATCCAAGATGAGGTATTTGTCCTTGGATTCTACGTATAGTAAAGGATGATATTTATGAGTTTTTTATTTTTCTTATGTTAACTTGTTTTTTTGTGTTGGTTTTTGGGTGTATGCTTGGCATATTTTGGGCTCTTGGGTAGTTTTTCTATGATGCTTCATTTTTTAAGCTTGAGTTCTTTGTCTAGTAGATATTTGTGTTTCTAACATGGGTTGGTTGTTTTGCTATTTTGATCCTCCCATGAAGCATTATAGTCTAGTTGGCTGGTAGATCTTTCTTGGTAGTCATGTTAGACTATATTTTAGGAGTCTATTGGACATTTTGAGTCAAAGTTGTCATTGATGTCAAGAAATAAAGTTGTCATTGATATCTAGGAATAAGCCACCGATGATGTCAAAAGGTCAAGAGGAACAATGCAGAGATTAAAGGCAAAAGGGCTTCATAATATTTTTAATATTATGTGGAAGCATAAGTTAGAAGGTTTAAAATAAAAGGTTTTTCATAAAAACCCAAGGAAGCTTATTGCAAAGTTAAAGGAAGGTTTAATATTTATTTTATAAAACATTTAAATTCAAAGTGAATTTAAATTTTATAAATAAATATTATTTATACAAGTTGTGCAATGAGAGAAGGCCTTAATAAAACCAAAGGGTTTTAAAGAATTAATTTATAAAATTTAAATTCAAAATAATTTAAATAATTTATAAATTAATAAGTTTAAATCATAGTGTCGACGTCTAAAGTGTGAAGAATTTCGAAGCGCCGACGTGTATGTGTGAAGGAGGAAATCAATATAAAAACCATGCCTTAATAGGCAGTAAAATTATTCTTTTTCTCGAACGTTAACGTGTGCAATTGTGTTGAGAGCTCGTGTGGATAAAGAGAAGCAAATTTTTGTTTTTTGTGCCAACGAATAAAGACAAATCAAAAAGTGCCAAAAGCTAGAAGCCATCTGGGCAGTGTGGCCTAGTGGCAAGAGGGCAGTTATTAGAGTGTTTAGGTGCTAGGTGACCTGTATTCTAAACACGACGGTAGCGTGTTTTGGTGGTTGTGTTTGTGTTGGAAGCACCAAAGGAAAAGGTGCATGTTTTGCTAGGCAAAGCGGGGAGCTTCATAGAGCACATGGTGCTCTCCACTCTCCAAGCAAGCGCCTAGCTTGTGCGGTGGTTGGAGTCATGGCTAGGGCACTGGTTGAGGCTGCATCGTGAGTTTGATTCCCACCAAGGCCAAGGTAATAAATTTTTATTATTATTTTTGTGTTGCCTAAAGTTTGACATGAGGTCTTAGGGAGTTAAAAGGGTTGCTTAAAAGGATTGTTAGTTGAATATTATTTTTGATAAGTTGGAGGAATAAGGAGTTAGCTTTATCTTTGAATAAAGTGTTTGTGTCACATTGATTTGTTGAAGTTATAAAAGGATAAAGGGAACTTCTTGCATTGAGTTATTTTGAAAAGAAGAGTGCATTGAATATTATTTTAATTGGGAGATTATAAGGTGTAAGTGGTGAATTATTTTTGTAAATGTTGATGAATGTTTTCTTAAATATGGAGTGATAAGGTGTATGTGTGTCTTGATATTTATATTGTATTTTTGAGGGAGTTTATCATCTTATAACTTCTTTGAGCTTGGAAAATAAGTGTTTGTGGTTTTTGGCAGATTTATGAGATTCCTTCATCATCAAGAAAAATGTATGAGCACATTCTTCCATAGTTAAGTTGATTGGTTGGTTTTCTAGAAAATAAGTGTGGAGTGAAAAGGACTTGATTAGGGTTTCCTTTTGAGTGTGTTGAGTTAATACTTCAAGGTTTTCTAGAATATAGAGTTGTTTAAACCTTGTTTTATAAGCATTGTTGTTGAAGTCATTGGTTGAGCAAAGATCTAGGGTTTTAAAATAACATGAGTATCATTGTTATGTGAGAGTTATTTTATGAGCATTGTTGTTGAAGTGAGTTGTTGAGCAAAGAAATTGAACTAAGGTTATCATTGTTATGTGAGATTTGTTGTTGAGAAAAGAACTTGAACTAGGGTTATCATTGTTATGTGAGATTTTTTGTTGAGAATTGTTGGAAATATTTTGAGTTGGTGTTTATATACTTGGACTAGGGTTTGTATGAAAGGATTGTTTTATTGAGTGATTGGTTGAATAGAGTTGGTTGAGCCTAGTCAAGTGGATGTGTGAAGTGATTATTCAAGTTCCATAAAACAAACTATTCTATATTCTGAATTGAATTGAGAAAGTGATTGAGTTGAAGCATATTGAGTCTCTAATAATTCTCTGTATGTTTTTGAAAGAGTGATTTAAATTGTTTGAGCATTGTAATGAGTATAAAGCATATTGAGTCTCTAACACTTTATGTTTCTATGATATTGGACAAGTTCTAGTGTGGAATTATTGAGAAGATTTGAGGTAAGTCTTTGAGAAGACTTGTGGAAATATTTGAGTAAGCTTTTGTGGAAGCTTACAATACATATTGAGAGCAGATTTGGTTAAGTTCTTGAGAGGACTTATTGAGAATATTTGATTAAGTTCTTGAGAGGACTTATTGAGCATATTTGATTAAGTTCTTGAGAGGACTTATTGAGCAGATTTGGTTAAGTTATTGAGAGGACTTATTGAGAAAATTAGACAAGTTCTAGAGAGGACTTGTAGGATGATTGGTATGAGATTTTGTGAAAGCTTACAAGGCATATTTGAGACAAGTCTTTGAGAAGTCTTGAGAGCAGAGTTGATTGATTGATTTATTCAAACCTTGAGTTAATGTTTGGGGTAGATCCAACAAAGTTGATTTGAGATTGAGTCAAGCTTTGAGTTAAGGCTTGAGGATAGAGTTTGAGAACTAATTTGTGCTAGATTGAGGGACTGTGTTTAATACAGATTTGAGGATATATTTTGGTGCAGATTTGATAATAGATTTTTGCTAGACCAGAGACAAATATTGAGGATATATTTGTGCTAGACCGACGGACTGTGTTTAGTATAGATTTGAGATAGATCTGAGTGTTAGCTTTGGAGGTGACAAAGTATAGAGGATGACAATCTCTAGTGGATAGAGATCCATTAGCCAGGGTAGTGAGGATCAGTCTTCTGAGTGAGGACAAGAGTCTTTAGTAGATAGAGATCAATTAGCTAGTGTAGTAGAGGTAGTAGTTCTTCTAGAAGATCACCAGCCAGAGCAAGAGGAGAAATAAGTTCTCCTATGGATAGAGATCCACAAACTTGATTAAGGGGATTGGTATCTCCTTTGGACATAGGTCCATAAATATTGTAATAGGTAAAGGATTCCCAAGATATTGATTGAGAAAATTTTAGTGAAATATTTTCTTCGTGGAGTAGCCCACATTGGGTGAACCACGTAAATTGTGGTGTCTCTATTTTGTGTGATGATTTGTGCATTGCTTTGAATACTGTTATTGATATTGCTATATTTACATTGCATAATATTGATTGAGAAATAAAATCAAAAAGTGGTCTTATACTGTTAACCCCCCTCTCAGTATAAGCTTGTGTTCTTCAGAGTCAGTCCTATTGGACCTGAGCATGTAAGGATGTTAGCTTGATGTTCTTGTAGTAGAGGTTATTTTATAGATTGAATTATTGCTTTAGTTGTAAAACCCCTCCGTTTTTTATCTTTTTATTCTAGTGCTAGATGAGTCGTTAGCACCTGTTGTGTTTAAGATCTAAGGATCTGATATGGTTAGTAATTGAAAGCTTCAGGTGGGGTTTAGAAAATCATAGATGTTTGGTAGCTATGGCCCTATGTTGGAAAGCATAGGATGGAGGTGTTTGATGCTTTATTTTTCTTTGTAGAGTGTAGATGTACCTGATTTTGGGTTAGCATCTATTGTTGGCATGGTCCAGTATGGTCTTGGTTTGATGTCGAGCATTGTCTAGTTCACATAGCTTGTGTTAGTGTGGTATCTATTATATTTCTTCTTCTTATGGTATTATGAATTATTAAATGATAGTTTAATAACATTTTATTAGATGATATGAATTCTAATTGCTTATTATGAAAAACTATGGAAATATTAAATGTTTATTTTAGAGAATAATCTAGTCTTTTATTATTAAATCAATACTATTTTGGAGGATGATAGCTATGGATTTATGTTAAGGTATTTTAAGGGTCCATTATATATGTGTTCTTTTAATTAAAATAAAATGAATCATTATGTATGGTGTTCCTTTAATTAAAATAAAATGAATCATTATACATAGTGTTCTTTAAGTAAAAGAAAATAAATTATTTTTTTATGGTGATTTTTTAATGTTATGGTTATCCTTTAATTTAAAAAAAAAAATAGTGATTTTCTATCTAGTTGCTTGGTTGGAAAATTGGGTTATGGGTTTTGTAAAGAAATAGAAAACTTTTGGTATTGATAAATACTTATAATGGTTTTCTTGAGACTTGAGTAGGTAAGGAAACCATTATAGATAGAAGTATGGGATTCTCTCCTTGTTTGCTTGAAATGTATTTTGCATGGTTGTTTGCATTATGCATGGTGCATGTTAAGTTGCATTGCATGTAAGAGTTGTCTTGATCCCTAAGTTATTCTAAGCTAAGATCATGGATAAGGGAGCTACCATAGGAAGACTTTGAAACAATAATTATTGAAATGGAACCTTTGTATTTCTATGCTATTGTATTTGAAGAAAGGAATACTTGAAGGATTTTGTAATTGAAATTATGCAAAGTCTTTGATGAAGAAAGGATATAATGTAGATATATGTTTTGTATCTCAAGACTTTATCATGAATGAAATATTAGGTGTTGTTATTTTATTATGGAAATTCTTGGAATATTGGTTATGTGCAAAATGGAAAATTAAGTCTAGTGCTTAGATTATGATTATAATGTTCTAGATGTTGTACATTATTTCTTATTAAAATAAAGGAATTGCTAAATGTTAGTAGGATGGATGAAAGTATTTTAATTAAATTCTTAGTACTAGATTTTTTTTTTATGTTATTTCTATTATAGTACTTTAATTCCTTTAATGGAAGAGATGCTATATTTTTTATATTATGTATTATTCTTGGGTTTGGTGGGAAATTCTTGGGCTTGGAATTTAGAAACCATAGTAGGACCCTTAAGTCAAGAAGGTAACCCAATCTTGGAAAGAGTTGTGGTGATGCAATAACCAGATAATTGTGAGGTTTGGGTGTTCAAAAGCAGTGATATCTTTGGAATTATTTACAAATTCATATAGTTGTGGCACCTTGATTGATGAGGATCAGGTGACTATGTTTATTTCTAGGTGAGTGGTACTAGCCTTAGTTAGCCCACATAGATGTGGTTACTAAGGCATTACATCAAAATAGACCCACATAGAATGATTTATGTAGGGTTAGGGAAAATGCATACCCCTTTAAGTGTTATGAGCCTTGAAGGATAATCCATATGATGTAGTCAAGTTTTCCTATACCGATAAGGGTATAAGAAATGTGGGAGGACTATTTTTTATGTCCTTTCTAAACGGTGAGTTTTAGAAAAGTGAAACCCAAAAATATGTGATGTTGGCCACTCTTGTCCACTTGAGTGTCATCTATAGTGGCATTGACTCAAAATATGGTTATACCTTATAATACTAAGAGCTATAGGGAGTTATTTTTAGAACCTTACTTGTGTTTTATTTAAATATATATGTGTGTGTATATTGGTTTGCTCTTCATGGGTTGTTATAGATTGACCTCCTAAATATTGCATCTTTAGTTATGCACAAATAAGTTGTCCAACTTCTTGGTCCTAAGGGTGCTTCTAAACACTCTTTTTGGTTCATAGAACCACCCATATCGAAGTTGTTGAAATTCCATGTCTCTTATTTTCCCTTCCATACCTTGGTGGAATTCACACAGGTTTGGAGAAAGTTTCATTATTGATTTTTGTTGGTGCAAGACTCATCCTAATGAAATAAAATGTGTTTGCACACCCACGAACCTTGCTCCAAAATTAAACGGTTGGTAAGGTTGGAGGCTTTGCGACAAATCTCCAGAGAAGACTAGTTCCTAGGATCCTAGCTAACTATGCCTGAAGGGAAAAAGGAGAAAGGATATAAAGGAAAGGAGGTCATAGCTAGAACTCACAAGGATGGGTTCAGCTGCATGAAAATATATGTGCAATAAGCTAACACCACCACCAAAAATATAAGCAAACTACCTAACAGATCAACCAACCTTACTCTTATCTAACATTTATCCCACTCTATTGAAAGTGAATTCTAGAACTAACAAGTGAAATGCAAGAAATATATATAGCATAATTATTGCATGCCCACTTGAGTATCTTTAATAGAAATAAACCTCCAACATCATGTATACACATAAGAGTCAATTTGGAGACTAAACAATAATATGCTTGTATTTCCAGAATAGCATAAGCTTTACATATGAGTTGTAATAGCTAAAGAGCCACCCTTGAAATGATCAACATTTTAGTATTTATAATGCTTTTACAATAAATTAAAATACATTCATTAATGGCATTAGGTGAAGATACGTGATTGTGTGAGAGGAATTATTGGTTGATGTGTTTTTTGATCTAATGGAAGTAGTGAAATATAGTTTTCCGAGGGAGGTAGATTATTATGGATAAATTTGAGCCCTTTTTCATTCTAACAACCTTGAAGGGGCCATAAATATTACCTAATTTATCCCTTCAAACATACTTCTAGCCTTAATTATCTCGAATATCCATGTATATAAGCTCACATCCCCATGCGTAGGTCCATCACCTGTACCCTTATAGCTGACTACATTAATTTTTATTTCTTGGGATTCCTTCTAATGGATGGAAATTTCTAGCACTGGGTGGTTTTTTAGGATCTTCCTTCCTCCTTTTGATGATCCACAATTTTACCCAGTGCATTTTTAATAGGGCAAGTGATTGGGCTCTATTTGCCTTCTATTGATGTCCCAAAACTTTGCATGTTTTAGGGTGGGTGGAAGACCAAGATAGTATTTCATCTTTCACTTAGGGTGGCACTTTAGGAGACAACCGGATTGGTCACCATCCAAATTTTCAACCTTAGAATATGATGGACCTTTGAAATTTTGAATCTCTATCCATAATTTGAGTGAGGATTCGATATTCCCTCAATGGTAACTATATACCCATTTATTTTGCTTATTTCCTTCCACTTTCACCTCAGGCAGGGATTTGGGATCTACCCCTTACCTTCTAATGAATTAAAATTATGTTTGGTGTTCCATATTCCCTGATGGTAGGCCATTAATCTCTTCTTCCTTTCGTTACTATCCCAAAACTATGTCCATGCTCAAGATAAGGTTTTGGATAACTTCAAATATGCATCAGGTATATATTTCTTCATTGGGCTCTATACTCGGGCTATCCTTCAACTTGCTTTTAGGGCAAAATTTTTGGAATTGAACTTGGTCTACCGTTTCCCCATTTATCTACCCTATGGATTGGTTGAGCACTTAGGATCCCATTTCTTTGCCCTCCTGTTGGGCAGGATTTTGGCATTTTGAAGAAGGACCATCCTACTCATTTTTTGCTCATCTCCTCCGATTTAGCTGAATTTTGAATTTTCAAATAATGAGGTCCTCAAGATCATAAAACACTTGGTCACTGTCCCTCCCTTTCCAATTACCAATGTTCAATTCTTTCACTTTTTCTTCCACTACCTAAGTCTTTTTTTAGCCGCACTTTGTGCAATTTGCTTTAATGTTGACCCACCGTATCCATTAGTCTCATTTCATCTATGCCCAAAGAGTGAGCTCCAAAAAGTTAGCCATTTCTTAAGGGTAAATAAAAGAGTGTGTGAAGGTGTTGGAAATATGAGCAGATTTTGTTGTCATTGATGTCAAGAAGTCATTAGCAGTAAGCATTAGTTTCAATGAGCAACATCAGTTTTAGGTTCTATAATCAAATGCAAAAAAAAGATTACTTACAGGTGGTTAGATGAGGTCTAAAGGGCAAAAGGAAGGCCCAAGAAAAATAATATTATAATATTTTATTATAATATTAAAAGGTCTAAGGTCAATACCTAGAGATTTAATTTAATTATAAATTAATTATAATAATTTTATTTTAAATTAACTTATAATTTAATATGATTAAATCTAAGAGTAATTAAGTTAATTACTTATTATTTATAATAATTTAATTATAAATTAATTTATGATTTAAATTAAAACCCTAAAATTTAGGGTTAAGAGGGCATAACGTTTATTTAATTCGAATTAATTGAAATCGTCGATGTCTATAATCTCATGGCACATTGCATATAAGAAGGGGCAAAGACCATTGAAAATATCATCCATGTGAATTATTCAATGCAAGTGTAAATCATGTGCAAGGAAAGGTGGCAGATTCACATGGGTTAAAGCATTTAATAGGCAAGGAAAAAGGACAAGGTAGAGGTAATTCCACATCACATTCCAAGGTATTGTGTAGCATGACTGGCAGTGCTAAGACTTTGGCAGACATGAGATTGAGGGATCTAATCCTATGGTCTGCATTTTTTTGAGCAAAGGAAGGTTTTTTTTGGAAGTTGTGCATGAGGCAAAGGACAAAGGGAAGGTGCTAGCCTTTATCTTTGTATGGAGGCATGTATCCCACGTGGTGGGCATGCGCTTTGCTAAGGCGCTCGGTAGGGAGAGGCTGCGCGTTTGAAACCCATTGAGGACCTTTTGTGGACTAAGGTATGCACTAAAATTGTTTGGATTTGAAATTTGTGAAGGTTCCTAAATTTGTGGAAATATTTTTTGGGTTATAAAGTGGAAATTGCATGCTATAAGGTTTTTGTGAGGGAGATAAAAGGATATGCATTTATCTTATTTTAGGGTTTTATTTTTGAGTTCTTTGAGATTATTAAGAAGAGTAATAAGGTGTGCCAAAAGAGTTAGATATTTTTGTTGAAAACAAAGTTAATAAAATTGTATTGAAAAGAGAAATAAGGTTGAGTAAGTTTTGACATTTTGACTTGATGAAATATCTTTGTGAGAATATATTAAGGATAAATATTTGTATCTAACCCTAGTATTGGCAAAAAGAGTGGTTGTGATTGAGACAGGTGTTTAAGGTAAAATCATCTTCAAACAAGAGGTAAGGGCACATTATCCTTGAGAGTGATTGTTAGATGTTCTGAAAGCTAAGTTGGAGTGAAAAGGTTCTTGTTTGATAAGCATTGTTGAATTTGATTGTTAAAGATTTTTATGAGTGAAAGGTAATGATAAAAACCTTGTTTGATAAGAATTATTGGAAACATTGAACAAACCTTCATATGCATGATTAGGATTTGTGCAAGATCATGAGTATCATTGTTATGTGAATTTTATTTGATAAGCATTGTTAAATAAGGTTTCATTGAGTGATTGGTTGAGTGGATTTGATTGAGCCTAGTTGATTGGAAGTATTGGAGTGATAGTTCAAGTTTTGTGAAACAAATTGTTCTATATTCTAAATTGATTTGAGAAAGATATTGAAATTGATTGAGTGTTTGTGAGTGTGAAAAATTAACCATTCTCCATATATTTTTGTGGTTAAACAAGAGAAATTGAAAGTGATTAACCATTGTTGTGAGTGTGAAGCATATTGAGTCTCTAACCATTCTCTATATGTTTCTGTGAGTCAAACAAGATTATGTGTGAAACTTGTTTGTGTGATTGGAAGAGGTTTTTATGAAATATTGAGTTGAGTTTTATATGCAAGTTTTGTAATTGATTTGAGGTAAGTCTTGGTGAAGACTTGTTGAGAAGATTGGGCAAGTTCTAGTGAGGACTTGTTGAGCAGATTGGGAAAGTTCTAGTGAGGACTTTTTGAGAAGATTTGAGGTAAGTCTTGGTGAAGACTTGTTGAGCAGATTGGGTAAATTCTAGTGAGGACTTGCTGAGCAGATTTGAATTAAGTCATGGTGAAGACTTTTTGAGTAGATTGGACAAGTTCTTGAGAGGACTTATTGGATAGATTTGAGGTAAGTCTTTGAGTAGACTTGTGAGCAGATTTGATTGATTGATTTGTTAAAACCTTGAGTTAAGGTTTGGGGAAGATCCAGTAGAGTTGATTTGTGATTGAGATAAGCTTTGTGTTAAGTATTGAGGATAGATTTGAGGATAGAGTTTGGTGCATATTTGATGATAGGTTTGTGCCAGACCAGAGATAGAGATTGAGTATATTTGTGCTAGATCAAAGGACTATGTTTAGTGCAAATTTGAGGATAGATATTGAGAAGATTTGTGCTAGATCAAAGGACTATATTTAGTATAGATTTGAGGATAGAGTTTGAGTATATTTGTGCTAGAATGAAGGACTATGTTTAGTGCAGATTTGAGATAGAGATAAAAGTAATATTTGGAGGTGATAGAGTATAGAGGATGATAGTCTTCAATGGATAGAGGTCCATTAGCCAAGGCAGTGAAGATAGGTCTTCTAAGTGAGGGTAGGAGTATTTAGTGGATAGAGATCCATTAGCTAGTGCAATGGAGGTAGTAGTTCTTCTAGAAGATCACCAACCAGAGCAAAGGAGAAGGAGTTCTCCTATGGATAGAGATCCACAAACTAGTTGAGGATATTGGTGTCTCCTGTGGATAGATATCCACAAACTTGATTAGGGTATTGGTGTCTCCTTTGGACATAGGTCCATAAACATTGTAATAGAGAAAGGATTCCCAAGATATTTGTTGATAAAATTTTAGTGAAATATTTTCTCTATGGAGTAGCCCACATTGGGTGAACCATGTTAAATTGGTGTCTCTATTGTGTGTGGTGATTTGTGCATTACTTTAGCTATTGATTTTGATATTACCATTGATATATTACATAATATTATTTGGGAAATAAAAGTAAAAAGTGATATTATACTATTCACCCCCCCCTCTTAGTATAAGCTTGTGTTCTTAAGAAGGGTGTAAAATTTCACCCACACTCTTGGTGACTCATAGGGGTTCTTCACTTTGTGGATAAAAAGAACCTAGAAGGCCATCGAATAGCTAAAAGCACTTTCAAATAGGGAAGAGAAGAAGAAATGGAAAAAAAATGTAGAAACCAAAATAGCCAAGGAAGACTACAAGACAGAGGGGGGTGGTCATTGATGTGGAACACTCAACAAGACCGAAAACTATGAAACAAAAGAAACGAAGGGGGATAAGAAGTTAAAATAGCAAGAAAAAATAAGAAAATAGAACAAGATGACATCAAAGGAAAGGAGATGAAATAGGAAGCAACAGAGGCAAGAACTTGAATACCACTAACCAAGAGAACTAGTGACAACAAATAGAAGAAGAAAATATAGGAAAGAGAAGGATGCAAAAAAGTAAAAATACAAAAGGGAAGGCAATATTGAGGTTTTCTTATGGAATAAGAATAATAAAATACTTGGTCAATGGGACACCCCCACAAGTCAAATTCCCATAAACATATCCCACTGAGGCTCAAATCTTATTCAATAATAGATATAATACCAAATAATTTTGTCATCCTTGGTGCAACACCTTTTTTTGATGAAATCAAACAAAAACTTAGTTTTCTTATCACCATTCCTCTAGGGTATCCTTAGTAGTAGTATCTCCTTTAAATTCATTCTTCTCAATAATTTACTACTATTGCATACTAGGTACTATTTATAGATGATGAAATCCTTCCACCAATCGAGGAATGGGTATTGCTTTTGATGCGAATGATTTGGGAAAATTCATAGCTTGCTATTTTGCCTCACATAGTGATATTCTAAAAGAGCATTTGAATATACTTCCTTCATCCATTGGGCCATGGAGTCACAACAACAAAGAACAAAAACACAACAAAAAACCAAAAGAGAAATATACGAAACATGAGAGAAAGTGATTCCAAACCAAGACACTTTCTAGAAGCCCCATTTACATTTCCAAACCTATATTTTTGACCCATTTTGAGGTCACCTCGGTACAATATGATGCCATATCCTACACGACCATGTGCCCATTGTAACTTTATTTACTTTTTGGTTATTAACATAAAATTATGGAGTGATTGGCATGCCTAAACCAGAGACCCTTTTTTACAGATCATCCTATGAATATGCAGTGATAAAACCAAATTGCATTGAATTTGAGATGTTTTTTGTACTCTACTTGACATCACCCAAATCATTCTAGGTTGCAACACAACCTCAAATTCGTTTCTTATTTTACCTAGGTATTTTTGTACTTGAGCATTTGATAACTAATATGGCAATTAAACCTGCCATGTGGGAACTTATTCCATGTACTAGGTTGCAGGGCAATGGATTCCAATGTTGGTAATCCTTGGGATCCGCCTAATGTGTACTCCCTGCCACATGCTCCTCTAATGCCATCATTATTTTTTTGATGTTGATACTGCTTGAATTCAGTTGGACCATAAAGGTTGATGTTGGACTGATGGGGAGCATGCACACAAAGGTACTACAATAAGGCTTCCTTTGAGATGACTCTACAATTGGTATGTCCTTTGAGCTACCCTTCCAGTTTCCTATAATTCCTAAGGTTTGGTATGACTCTTTTATAGTGTATTCCTAGATACAAAAAGGGTGCAATACTTCATTCATCACTACAATGATCTTTTTACCAAAAGGAATTACCATTTGTCTACCCTATTGATTGAGGCCTCCATGGGGGTGGTGGGAGGTGCAAGCAATGAGATTTTTCATTTCAAGGAGTGCACTAACATCTACTATATGAAGGAAAAAAAATGAATTATCTCTCCATTCTTTTATTCCACATTGTTGTGGCCCCTACTATAGTATAGTTTTTAGTTATGTAGTTGACCATAATTGTGGATCCTATCTAAGAAATTATCGTAGTCCCTCCAACCAGCATGTATGCCTCCATCCTTGGTTCTTGTTGGATGGTAATTTAGGGATTGCTATAGGAGTCATCCCACACCATTTTACATGGATTAGCCTCCATAGGAGAGACAGATAAGGAAGGTTGCAATGAATGAGCGATGTTTTTAGGAGGTATTTTTTCTATCTAGACCAGTATTTGCTGATCCTGCAAGGCCTCTTTAAAAATTTGGGGAAATACCTTTTTCCTAGACTAATGAAGGAGGAGGATTATATCTGAGCTACATGCTCGAATGTAATACAGGGTCACTTGGGTGAGAGTCGACCTATACTCAAGTGGGATCCTTCTCTAGCTCCTTCTAAATTGGATATTGAAGTTTGAAATAGTTTCTAGAGGTGTATGTTTAATGAATGAGAACCAAGTAAACAATAGGAATTAATATTAGGAGCTATCGAATGTATTAGTGAGGGATTTCACAAATTCTTCCCATGTGCATATGCTACCTCATTGTAGGGAATTATACGATAGTAATGCTCTAACTTCAAGAGATAGAACCAATCATCTAACCATCACATCTTTGTGTGTGATGTTGTAGAGGGTATCTAGGGAGGCTACACCTTCTAGGTGTTCAAGTGTAGCTCATTTTGTACCATTATAGTTTGGTAGCAAATTTAGGGCACTCTTAGGAATGTCATATCGATTTTAGAGGTTGAGAGGGCTAGAATTATTCCAAGAAGAAAGACATTGGGTCATTTGGACACTGGTTCTTCAAATGTCCTAGTTTCTTCCTTAAGGTTGGAATCACCATATGAGCATGTTTTCTCCACCAATGAGGTCAAGGCTACTCATAAAAACTTAATTCCTCTAGGTTATTGAGATCTGTTATGATCTTCTAACAATAACTGGTTAACAAATATCTAGATTTCATGCACAATGGAGTCACCAAATGAAATAACAAGAGTATGGATAAACCAACATATCACCAAAAATTGATTAACCATAAATGTGAGACCTCTAAGGTCCCATTGAGCATGCAAAAAATGGTTGGTGTGATATTCAGCCTAAAAGAAGAAAAAGGGTTTGTGCACATATGAACCTCACCCCAACATTGAATGGCCAACAAGGCTAGAGTCTCCACGACCGATATTCAAAGAAAGTTGGTTCTTGGGGTCCTAGTTAACAATACCTAAAGGAGAAAGGGAAAAGGAGAGAAATGAAAGGAGTACATATCTAAAACTCACAAGGATAGGTTCAACCACATCAAAACATATGTGCGATAAGCTAACACCACCACCATAAATATAAGCAAACTACCTAACAAATTAGTCAAACTTACTCTTATCTAATATTTATCCCACTCTGTTGAAAGAAAATTCTAGAACTAACGATTAAAATACAAATTATAATTATTGCATGGCCACTTGATTAGTTTTAGTACAAATAAACCTCCAACATTCACATATACACATAAGAGTCAATTTGGAGACTAAACAGTAATATGCTTGTATTTCCATAATAGCATAATCTTTACATATGAGTTGTATTGGCTAAAGAGCCACCCTTGAAATGATAAAAAATTTAGTATTTATAATTCTTTTATAATAAATTCAAATACATTCATTAATGGAATTAGGTTAAGAGACATGATTGCATGGGAGGAATGATTGGATAATGTATTTTCTACTCTGATGGAGGTAATGAAATACAGTTGTCTTAGGGAGGTATATGATTATGGATAAATATGAGTCCTTGATCATTCCAAAAACCTTGAACAAGCCATAAATCTCACATACTTTACCCCTTAAAAAATATTGCTAGCCTTAATTACCTTAAAGATCCATGTAGATGAGCTCACATTCCCATGCATAGGCCTATCACCTGGACCCTAGTAGATGACCACATTAATTTTTATTTCTTAGGGTTCCTTCTAATGAATGGCAATTTCTAGCACTGGTTGGTTTTTTAGGATCTTCCTTCCTCATTTTGATGACCCACAACTTTACCAAGTGCATTTTCAATAGGGTGGGTAATCGGGCTCTATTTACCTTCTACTGATGTCCCAAAACTCTACTTGTTTTAGGGTGAGAAGAAGACCAAGATAATATTTCATCTTTAACTTAGGGTGGCACTTTGGGAGACAACTAGGTTGGTCACCATCTCATTTCCCCACCTTATAATACGATGGGCCTTTAAAATTTTGAATCTCCATCCATACTTCGTGTGAGAATTTTAGATTCCCTCAATGTTATCTATAAACTCATTTTTTTACCCATTTCCTTCACTTTCACCTCATGTGAGGATTTGGGATCCACCCCTTACCTTCTAATGATCCAAAATTCTATCCAGTGCTCCATATTCCACCTGGAAAATCCATTGGCCTCTTCTTCCTTTTGTTACTATCCCAAAACTCCATCCATGCTTAGGGTAGGGTTTTGGGTAGCTTTGAAGATGCGTCAGGTGCCTATTTCTCCATCAAGCTCTATACTCAAATGATCCTTTGACTTTATTTTAGGGCAATTATTTGGAAATTGGACTTGGTCTACCACCACCCCATTTCTCCACCCTATGGATTGGGAAGGCACTTAGGGACCCATTTCTCCATCCTCTTGCTAGGTGAGGTTTTGGAATTTTGAATAAGGACTAGCTTGCTCATTTTTCCACTCATATCCTCTAACTTAGCTGAATTTTGAATTTTCAACTCATGGGATCCTGAGGATCATGAACCACTTGGTCATTGTCCCACCTTTCTGGTTACCAGTGTTTGATTCTTTTACTTTTTTTGCCACCACTTGATTCTTTTTTTAGGCACACTTTGTGTAAAATGCTTTAATGTCGATCCATTGCATTCATCAGTCTCATTTCATCTATTTCCAAAGAGTGAGCTTCAAAAAGTTAGCCATTTCTTGGGGGCATCATATTGTATGTAAAAAATAAAAGAGTGGGTTAAGGGTGTAAATTTTACCCATAGTTTTTTGAGCATGTAGAAGGTTGTTTTCTTTTATCATTTAAGATTGAACATCTAACCAATAATGAATATGGGAAAATCTAAGGACATGGATAAAAAATCCATAGAGATGGATGAATGATATAGTCCTACCCAAATAGAAGTGTTTGTTTACCCATTATATATACTTTAGGACTTGTCTTGTCTCATATAACAATCTTGGTAATTTTTCCCTGAATTTCTCCATTTTCACCTTGTACACCTTGTCATAGAATTGGTATGAGATTTTGTCTACTTCGCAATAGGGTACATATATGTAATCAATGATTGAAAAAGGCTCTCTTTCTACTCCCATTTTTTCTAACTATAGAATTGGAAACTAATGCTTCTTTTGGTAGATGATGAGCTAGACTGTGTATGAGATATCAATGAACTTTCTCTTTTCTTTAAATGCTCTCAATTGACTATCCATTTGGTCTATGATGTACTTGACACATTCAATCCTTTTTCAATACATGAGATAAGTCTCAATAAAATATAATAAGGTAATGTACTCATAAATTTTGGAATATATCCTCTCTTTGAGCATTGCAGCTATCTTGAAAAGCACCATTCGAATATCCTCTTTGAAAATATCTAACTCTAGAAAAATATCAAATTCATATGGTAAGTTGGACTTCTTGAGGTAAGGTACTAAGAAATCCCTCCAATAATTGGTTTAGAACCAATAATAGAAGTATTTCTAGATATTTAGTTTATAAGATACACACACAACATGATCATCCACCACCTTTAACATATTCTTGATGTCCCCCTCATAGATGTAGAAGGACTCACTTTACTATGGGGGATTGAAACTTCTTCTAGGAGGTTGTACCTTTCCATATAGGCGTCTATCAATTCTATGAAAATACATACTTATGGCATTAGGTTCAAGGCAAACCCCCAGGTAAATATTTAACTAATGCTCCATGATTTGATCTATGGTCCTAGGTTGAATTACCTTAAAGCCTCTTTTTTTACTAACCTATTCCATCTATAAAAATATTTAACTAATGCTTCATTATTTTATCTATTTCTCCTCTTCTATTATTTTATAGGGGTTCTCAAATAGTTCTTCTATCTTCTTAAGAGGAGATGAGGGTTACCAATTTTTCTTCCCCCTTTGCATATTTCCCTTTCCCTTTGATGTCACAGCTTCTATGGTAGTATTAGTATTGACAAATGTGGAATAGGTGTGTATAGAGTAGCAATAGTGGATGGGATGATATTGGGTTTGCTTCTAGTAATGAAGGGATTTTAGATATGGAATAGGTATCCATGGTGTTTATATTGGGGAAATATAGGTTTTGAAACATTGGGAAAAATTGTCAAGTTTTGAACTTAGGAGTGATTCACTCAATTTACCAAGCTATTCACTCAAAATTCAAAGTGATTTGCTAGTTTGAAGTGGATTGAATTTTTTTTAGTTATGAAGTTATAAATTGATTATTTGAAGTGATTTACTTACTATATAAATTGAATTACTTGTAAAATTTAGTGATTCACATACTAAGAGGCTTGGAATACTATAATTTTTCAAGCCATTTACTTTTCAAAACAAGTAATTTTCTCTTATAGCTAGTGATTACTAGAATCTCAGGATTTGATTTTGGAATAAATATTTTGTCAATAAGGTTGAGTAGTTCACTTGAATTTTCTTTTAGTAATGGAATAACATCAAGGGTTATTGCTTTATTCTACTAGTGAATTACTAGTAATTGTCTATTCCCTCTCATTGTAATAATGGTTTACCTTATTTTATACTAGAAAATCATTAATAACAAAGGGAGGTATGATAAGACATTTAGGATTGATTAAACTAGCTACATGTTATGCCTTTGGTAAAATTATTACTAGTAAAATAAATTAGTTAATCAAGGCATATGATTCGATCAAACTAATCAACAGAGGGTGAATCATGAGAAGGAATGGTGGAGCATGGTTGATGAGCAACATTTCAATTGGAGTGATATGAGGTAAAATTAGGGAGGCCTTCATATGATGGAATTTTAAATACCCTACATTTTCAAGCCCCTATCCACATTGGTTCATGCTTTGAACAAAGGCCATTAGGTAGGTTAACCAACCTATCAAGGGATAATTTTCCCAGCTATGTAGTTGGCAAATGAAAGGTGACAATAACGAGTGCTTTTCTCATATTCATGAGCAATTTTCTTGCTAAGGTGATCAATCCACTCACTGATTCGACTTGAATTTTTTAGTAAAAATAAAATATACAAGAGAAAATTGACCATACCTACACCCCTCTAATGGGGTAAGGGAAGAAAAGTATGATAATATATAGAGTCTTTAGAATAAAGAGAAAGAAGAAAAGGGAATATTATCCAAGGAAAATAATATCTACAAAGGAAAACTATGTACATATTTTTATTTTCTTTTGGTTAGAGTTTCTACTAGATAGGATAGAGGTATTGCCCTTTCATATAAATTTCTAGCATTCTTCTATCCATGGTGTTACATTTATAAGCATTCAAACACACAATCTATAGAATTTAATAGAGCCCATTCTAAAGGAATTCAAAATTTTAATGGCTTCCTAGGTTAGCTCAATTCCCAACACACTTGAACATAATATCTCCTTCTTTGTAATCCATCTCCATGGCCCATTTTTTGAACTACCCCTTGACTACCTCTTGATGTTGGACCATCTTCTTGAATCCATATTCTCTCTCCTCTAGGGCTAGTAAAGCTTTCAACTATATTTTATACTAGATTTTGAGAATACACCACCTTTTTTTGGGATGATCTTGATGTAAATAATCCAAAAACCCACCCATATTTTATTCGTTACCATCATGTTATTAATGCAAATCAACCTCTAGCATCTAATGCTAAAATTATTCCTGCTAGTACAACTACAACTCAAAGTCCACCTAGGTCTAGTCTACCCAACACATATAATATTCAACTAATATAATCAATAGCTCTAAATGTAGGATTTTTAGGATAAACATTTCCTAATCAAAATTAGGGCCTTGATCAAAATTTCCAAGTGTGATTTAGACAAGTGGGGATGTAGATGGTCTAAGAAAATCCCTAGGACAAACACTACCTCCAATTGACTAGATACAATAAAATACACAACAATACCCACCTCCTCTAAACCAAAAAAATCCTCAACAAGGCTCACAATATCCTCCTCTATTTCTAAACATGCAATATACTTTTATTGGAAGTGTTAAAGGTGCTTATTCTATGAAATCATTACCTAATTTTGATGTAAGTGGAAAAAATGTCATTGGATCACATTAGCAAGTTGTCTACACTCAAGTCAATTCATCACATTCAAGGGGAGGGTATTATGGTAAACTTAATGATCTATTATCTACGTGAAAAAGCTACATTATGGTATAGAGGTTTTCTTGATATTTTATCACTAGTTGAGAATCAATTGTATAACTATTCATACATACATTTTGGAGTATGGAAAATGGCTATTCAATTTTATTTCAATTGAATACAGTACAAAGACACCATCAAGAAAATATACATGATTTTAACACTAGATTCTTAAGGATCCTAAATTTAACTCCACAAAATGTTAGGCTTAATGAAGAACAAGCATTCCCTTATTATATCAATGGTTTATAATCTAACTTAGCTTTGATGGTCTATAACGAAAATAAAAATACATTAGTTGTAGATTTTGGAGAAGTATCCCATGAAGAGGATATTCTAATTATAGTAGGAATATTACCTCTTGCTTTCCCTATTGATGAGCCACAAAATTGCTCATTTTTTGTACTCTTTTCCCTATAATGTGTGGCATATATTCTTGTACATATAAATATTTAATGGAAATTATATATAATTGATAGTTTATTTTGCATGTTTTCTAATATTTATATTTAAGTGTAATTTGTGTAGATTTAGTGGAAATCATTGCATTTTGGCATATTTTCGTCAAGGTCCAATTCAGACCTAGCACTTGCAAATTAATAAAGGGAAAATTATCGATAAAAATGCATGAATTCAAGTGCCAAGTCCTTTGAAGCGCCTGACTTCTGTTCGACATCTAACTGTTAGGCACCTAAATTCTGTTAAGTGTCTACTTCCCATTGTATGATGGAAGACGCATACTTCCTGTTATACGAAGGAAGGCACCTGCTTCCTATTGTATGACGGAAGGTACCTGATTTTTGTTGTATGGTGAAAGGCACCTGCTTCCCATCATGCAAACAATAGGCACCTACTTCCCGACTTCTTCAAGCACGACACCTGATTCCCATTAGCATCAAACTTTATCATGGCTCTATGGTCGGTAGAATAGAGCGAACGCATTGAAAACCAGCTTGAAAGGATTTTTAGAATCATAACATAATAAGGGATAATGTCAAATGTGATTCATCACCTATGTTGCAGCTGATATGTAAATTTATTTTGTAAATTAGGCAAATTGAATATCAGCGTATTCTAGAAATAGAATACATTGAGATATTATGATATTTTACCTGATTCAAGCAAACAGTTGTAACAAGAAAATCATGCATTGATTTGTTCTAAAATTGTAATAGGGTTGGCTGCATACTTTATAAATATGCAGGCCACCCCTGAAGAAGCCCCTCAGACTTGTTATGTAATTTTCCAGTTGCAAACTATTAACAAAAATCCTTACATTATTATTGTAAAAAGTATTCTCTAAGAATCCGGTGAACATTCTACCACGGGTAGAACCTGCTGGAAGCATGGGTCCACTTGCAACAGATTTCTTCCCTATTTTCCTATTTTTCTATAATTATTTTCATGGATTAATTATTTCAAAGCATTTTCCTTATTTTTTGTAATTTCCAGTAAGGTAGTTATTTAGAATTTTTATGTTTTCAGTCATATTTCTTAGACTTAGCATAGGATTATGGGTTTAAATATTAACTTCAACGAACATTAAACACTCCCCAACCCATAATCCAAGGGACTCATCTCCAAAGGAGGAATTGCAAGCACAAATTTTGCACGGCTGCTCACAAGACTACAAGCTACCCCGGGTTGACAATTAAATGGAGGCAATTAATTGAACCATAGAAAAACTAACCAATATTTTACCCAAAATTTTGGTTCCATTGTTGGGGAGTAGCCATTGTAATTTCCTGTTCTGAAGAAAGCTTAGTTACAGTATTTTAAAGTGTTCTTTTTAGAAACCTTCATTTGAAACTTTGTATGAGTCCACCTAAGAACAGGGGACCAAACAATCGTTTTATAAAAAACAAAGAAGTCATTTTTAAAAATCCTTTCACTTTAGTAGAACCTCAACCTAATACTGAACTCTCACCATATCAATCCCCACCTGTGCATTGGTGGAAACACCCACTATTTGCATAGGATCCCTCTGAAATAATTTACCAGAATCCTAGAGAAGGATCAGAGATAAGTAGATTTCAATTTGAGGAGGATCTACTGAATGTTGAATGTTGGCAAGCAATGTTAGATGGAACTATCTCAAATGCTAACTTATCCCTCCTTCTGGAGGATAAAAGAAACGAATTAGAAGCATTGAAAGCTACTTTGAATGAAGTAGGGATAGAAACACCAATAGTAGGCAAAATGGAATAAAATCTAGAGGAAACACCTACTAGTTTTAGTTTTCCAATAGGAGAGGTAGGAGGAGATAACAAGATGAAACACATCCCTTATGCCCACCTTCCAACTTTTAGAGGACTACCAAAAGAATATCTAGACTTGTTTCTATTTAAATTTGATGTTTTATGCAGATCTGTGGATTACACCATAAATTCTCAAAAACTAAAATTATTTCCTTCCACCTTGGATGATTCAGCTTTACGCTGGTTCATCATCCTGGGGGATAAACATATAACTACCTGGGAACAGTTGAAGAAACTTTTCCTAGATCAGTATCAGGATTTTGGCAGAGCAAGATATGCAAGAGAGGAAGTCCTAGACATGATCCAAAAGGAAGGGGATTCCATGGAAGAATACTGGAATAGGTTTAGCTTCAATATGCAAAGATCACCCCATTCAAGACTAGGAGATAGGTCCCTAAGAAGTATTTTTCTAAAAGTATTGACAAATGAATACTTGGAAGCTTTGAACATGATCTCTGGGGAAGACATTTACCAACACCAAATGGATGATATTCAAAAATTGTGTTGAAATTTATTAATAAGAAAGGGTAAATTAACCTCTAGAAATGTTAAGTAGTCAGCCACTATCACTAAAATAGAAATAGGTAACATGTTAGAAGATCTTAAGAGTGAGATGTTATCATCTCTGGCTCTTTAAATGTATACTCTTATGCTTCAAAGAAACAAGTAGGAGAATGAGGTAGCATTGGTCTACTTCTATCCTAAATGCAGAGGAAAACACCCTAGAAATGAGTGCCTAAAAAATAGAGTTCATGTATGTGTGGTTTGTAAGAAGGATCATAAAACAAAGTTGTATCCACAATTAATGAAATCAAAAGAGGAACCTAAAGTAGTCGAGGTATACTTCATGGGTAATAGGAAGAACTAGAAATAGTCTCCTATGGGTAATAATATGCAATCAGGAATGTCATCCTATGGGGTAGTAATTACCAGAATCAAGGTCAAAACCAACCACCCAACATGGGTTGGTATGGTCAACAACCTTGGAATCCATTTCCCCAAGGAGCAAACCCTTATCCTTGGAACTAATATCATCAACCTGGGTAGTAGTGGAGACATCAGAATTCTTGGAATTAGTATCCATAGCATACTACTCCAACTCCACTATAGCCAATTTTACCAACTTTACCTACTCCAAGGACTCCTTAGTTACCAGCATAGCCAACAACAAACCCAAACAACAAGCAGCCAACCTATCATATGGAAAACGAGATGTACCCTATGTATAATATAAAGGTAGATTATGATCCTATCCAGTTAATATCAGGAAAGCAATTAGGTGTAGAAGTCACTCCTCTTGTAGAAGAAGAGGAATCAGTAGAAATATAGAAAGGGGAATCACCCCTTATAGAAGAGGTAAAAGAAGAATCAACACTTGTACATAACAAAGAGGAGATTCCATATTTTCCACAAAGGTTGCAGGAACCCAAGAAACCAATACAAATAGAGTTTGATATCCTATCCATTTTAAAGAATTTAACAGTCATAATTCCTCTCTTTCAGGCCATAAGAGACATACCTATTTACGGGAAGGCCAAGAGAGTTGTGCCTCAAGAAACTAGGGAGGAAACTAGCTAAATCAATCAGGTTGATAGGTCAGTTATCTGACCTTATACTAGGAAATACCTACAGCTAGAAGTATTCAAATACAAAAATCCCTGTGCTGACTGTAAAAATAGAAGGTTGTATTTTACCCAATACGCTAGTAGATTTAGGGGCTACTATCAATGTCATGCCCTAGGAAACCATGCAAAAACTAACATTGACCAACCTGAAGCCCACCAAAACTATGCTACAGTTGGAAAACGGGTCTACAGTACTTCCTGATGGAATACTGGAAGACATCACTATTGTAATAGATGCATGGGATTATCAAGCTAATTTTTTAGTATTGCAATCTAAGTCTAGACTAGGTGAATACCCATTAATCTTAGGAAGACCTTGAATGGCAACATTTTATGCCTACATAAGTTGTAGAGATGGGAAAATGACCATTTTAGATGGTTAGAATATAAATAAATTGATCATACATCCACATGCACAGTCTACATAATTTTAGGGAGAACCAGAGAATGAAAATCAAAATATTGATTGTCTATAAATGCTCCAACATATGATGACACTTGAAGAGTTGGAAGATGAAAATTATGAGGATAGGATGATCTCCCATTTTTTTAGGAAGAACCTTATTGTCCTTATCCTGAGTTGCCATTAGTAGGAGTGAAATACCACCATATTTAGCAAATAGAAGTTGCACCTGGTAGAATGTTGAATGTAGATAACAATTTGACAACCAAACAACAAACCAAACTAAAAAAAACATTGGAAAAACATCAAGATGCCTTTTCTTAGGAGTATTTTTACATGAGAGGAATAGCTCCTAAGACCTGTACACATCAAGTTCCTAGTATTTTTTTAGATATTATTGGAGAGACTATGGAAGTATACATGGATGATTTCACTGTATATGGTGAGACTTTTGAAATTGCCATAGAAAATCTAGAAAAAACACTTAAACGTTGTGAGGAAACTAACCTATCCTTAATAAATAATAAATGATATATGTTGATGTAGGAAGGGATAGTTTTAGGACATCACATTTCTACATATGGGATCAAAGTAGACAGAAAGAAAATTGAAGTCATCCAAACTCTGCCTACTCCCAAAACACAAAAGGACATTCATAGTTCCCTAGGATCAAATGGTTACTATAGGAGGTTTATATCAAACTTTAGCAAAACTGCTAAACCTCTTACTACATTATTAATAAAATATGCAGAGTTTGTCTAGACTAAATAATGTGAACAAGCATTCAACACCCTGAAGGAAAAAATGATTACTGCTCCTATACTAAGAGGTCCAAATTGGACCATACCTTTTCACATATATGTTGATGCATTTAACAATGCAATAGGCTCATTACTGGGATAGAAATATGGTGATGATTTTTATGCCATATATTATGTTAGCAAAAACTCTTATAGGTGCTGAATTGAATTATACTATCATGGAGAAATATTTTCTTGCAATAATACATGCTCTTAACAAATTTCATCATTATATTATAGGTTATTAGGTATTTGTGCGCACTAACCACTCAAAAATTAGATACTTGAAAAACAAACATGGGATGAGTGGCAGAATTATCAGATCATTGTTGCTTTTGCAAGAATTTGATGTGACAATAGTAGACAAGCTAGGAAAAGACAATGTGGTAGTTGATTTCTTGTACAGATCACCTCTAGAATATGCAACTTGTTGTGGCTGATAACATTTTGGCGCTAGAAGGAGGGTCAAACCGGTTTATTTCAGATTGATTTAAATGCTATAGGGATTTCAATTTTGAATGTTTCATGCCCTATTGATTATTATCTTTAGCCCTCTTTTAACAATACAACTTTGTACTATTAAAAGGAGGACATGAATTGCTATGCATGGTTCTAACGCTTTGATTGTTCATATAGGAATAATGTGATTTAATTTAAATTTAAAAAAAAAAAAATCTGATATTAAAGTTGTATTCTTTAAGATACACTAATGGCTATGTTTTCACCATGGATTCTAGGTAGCCCATTGAACATACCGGGAGTTCAAAATTATTTGTCTGTTGGTTTTGAGAGATGTCTTCCTCGATTTTTGTCTAACGGGACAAATACTGCAAAAGAACACATTCAAGCATTCAAATTCTATGCCAATCACTTAACAAGTTGGTATGATGATGTTGCTTGTAAAATGTTCCTATACACCTTGGACAAAGTGGCATATGATTGGTTTACAAGTCTACCTTTAGGGTCTATCACTTCTTGGGCTCAACTAGAGGCAGCATTTCTTAATCAATTCAACAAAAAGCAAGTTGACTCAATCCGCATGTATGAGCAGTTTTTCACTATTAAAAAAGGACCAAGTGAAAATGTGAAGTCATTTTCTGAAATGTTCTTTGGATTATATACTCAATTAGTGAAATTTTATGTTCTGCAAGAAGAAGTGGCTCTCCAAATATATGTCAATGCTCTTGACCCACTCACTTCCACATATTTGCGAGGGATGCCTCTAATCACATCTTTGTCACAAGCCTATACTCAAGCAATGGAAATTGAGCAACAATTGAGTTGTCAAAATTATGGTGTGGGTTTTGGATCATATAATTTTCAATCATTTAATACCTCCTTTACCCACCCAATTATTTATCCACCTCAACCAAGTTCAAGTGTGAATCAATTTCAGAATCAACAATCACTCCCAAGCCTCAATCAATTTCAAAATCCTCAACCTGCTATGCAATATCAACCATCTTTCTTAAGTATAAATCAACTTCAAAATACTCATCTTGATTCAAAAGATGTTTCTAAAATCAATTTCACTGATTTTCATAATAATGTGATTTTAGGCAAGGGAGGAGTACTAGATCCAACTAGTATTGAAACATGTGATGGATTGGGAACCCTTGACTCACCAAAAGATGAATTCTACGAGGATGAATCTGTTTAGGATGACATGTTGGATGACATTGTTGAAGATAATGGCCAAGAAAATTCACACCTTCCAAATTATGTTAAACTTGAATCATGGGTTACACATGTGGATTATGATGGCCTTATCAATTTGAATACAAGCAATAACCCAATTTTGGAAGTAATTGAACCATCTAAGGAAGGTGAAGATAAATTTGATAAGAAACATGTTGATGAATTAAAGTATGATGAAGAAATAGTTGAGCATCACAATTTGATTTTGAAAGATGATCATCATGATTCTTGGGAAGAGTATGCTCACTCCAAAATTGCTAATGAAATTTGTGTGCCTATTGATATGCAGGATAATACAATTGCCCTTTCATATAAGGATATTACAAGTCCTGTACAATCTAAGAATGTTTTGGAAGAAGGGTTGGAATCTCATCAAAGGTTGGAGAAGGATCATGATTCTACTACCATGGATAAAGAAGGAGAATCAATTGATTTTGTTCCCCTTGAGGGGCAAGAAATCAAAAATCTTGATCCACCTATTGTTTCTACAATGTCTATGCCATCTCAAAATGATGAAATTACAAAGCCTAAGTGGTGTGGGTTTGATACTATTGATGATCCTAATGAAAATATGGATTTTGAGGCAACTCAAGCCATTGATCATGGAAAGGTGCCACGCGACACATATCTTGAAAAACTAGGATCTTGTTTTGAAAAATATGGACGCGTGTTTGATTGGGTGCCTAAATTTGGTGTTTTTGAATAGGTGTTGGATGATGAAGAAGACAATGAAAAAAAATAAAAAGCTACTAACACTCATCAAGTTGTTGTAAATTCTAATTATGATGGGTTGAGTATGGGTGACAAGGTGAAATCTTTACCTTTGGTAGTAGCTACAAAAATTTTAAGTGATGGGTTACATGATGTCCCTTTGGATGCTAATGTCATTAAGGATGAAATGTCAAATCTTGGTGATGTTTGTCAAGTGTTGATTGATTTTTATTGCTTTAAAATCTCGAAAAATAATTTGAATTCAAGACTTTTAGAAATAGGCTCTTGTTTGCAACATCTCACATTTGAAAAAGAAGGCCTAATTTTAAATCAAAAATCGAATTATGAAATGGATACTTTCAAGAATAGACAAGATAAAATTTAATATCATTTATGGTCTAATCATTTTAGTAATCGTACGCTCACCTGTGAGAGTACTAATGGAATTAAATCTAATTGGTGGGGTGAGCAAGGTAAGTTAAAAGTTGTTGCATGGTGTGGTATAATATTGTTTTTTTTGGATTCCTACATCATTTGGCATGCACATCACATTATATTTTTGTTGAAATGTTCTAATCATGTTTGGGATCCAGGAAAGTGATAATCCAAACTTTGCATCATCTTGTATTATTTTGTACATTTGTATATAGGTTTTGATTTTTGGTTTTGATTTGTGTTCTCAAATTTTCATTTTTGGATTGCATTTTGGTTTTGGATTGAATAAGTTTTGATTTAAAGTTGTGTTGGTCCTATGGACATGTTTGGTTTGTAAATTAAAAAAAATAAAAAATAAAAAATAATAATAATTCTGAGATGTCAACTTATGCCTAAAATCAGGAGAATATGAAACATTGGAATTATATTGCAGAAAGCTCCACAAGTAATGCAAACACATTTGAAACTTGTGATGCATGAAGTTGTCAGTTTTACAAATTATGGCAACATAGGTGGTATACTCCATTCACAATTCAGAAAAGCAATGCATTCATAATACATTCCATTTTGCATATATATTCCATCTTAGTTGCATATCCATTTCCAATACAATCATTGAAAAATGTCAAATCCTCTTAGGGTTATGCTATAACATAAATAAGAAAAAATCCTAAGGTTGGGAACTGAGTCCCGAAATATCTAGAACCAAGCACATTTTATACACATTAAAAAGGATCTTGAGCAAAATGATCAAAACCTTGCTTAGAAGGAAAGGTCAGGCGAAAGAAGTATTTCATGTCTATCCTATTATGCAACATGATCCTGAAAACAATGGTTTTTACCACTTCCATAAAGCTTAAAGCCTAAAATCAGAGTAGTAAGGATAGGGTTTAATCCCCATCGAAATTATGTTGAGGATCCAACTCCCCAAAGCTCTGATTTGACCTACATGGAGTAGTAAGGATAGGGCATAATTCTCATCTCGCCTAGGTTGAGAATCTGATTCCCCAAAGCTCCTATGTCTCATTTCATCATAAATCTTGGATTGGAAGGATCGTACTACATGTCCTCTGCAAAGGATGGGTAGTCATCCCCAAGGTCTAAGAAATAAAAACTAAATATTTCTCATGTCATAAATCTTGGATTAGAAGGATAATACTACATGTCCTCTGCAAAGGATGGATAGTCATCCCCAAGGTCCAAGAAATAAAAAACTAAATATTTCTCATTTCATATTAATATTGGATTGGAAGGATCGTACTACATGTCCTATGCAAAGGATGGGTAGTCATTCGCAAGGTCCAAGAAATAAATGAATGAAGCTAAATCATGGATTATGGGGTTAAGTATGCTCATGCGTGGCAACATGTCTTGTCTAAAAAAAAGACCACTGACTGTTCAAACAGATAGACTAGCATGACCATTTCATCCATAATTGGTTAAATTATTTTACTCAAAGTGAGGTAATGAATTCCAAATTAGAGTAGTAAGGATAGGGTTAAACTCCCATCTCGATTAGGTTGGGAGTCCGATTTCCCAAAGCTCTGATTCAAGCAATAGGGAATGAAAACACATTGCACACACCGAGCTGATACTTAATGATTCTGATGTTTTATGTATTTATAATCTATCGGTATTTGTTTATCTTTTATGTGTTGACGCCTGTATCTAAGTTTGTGTATTTCAGGTTGGGTTCTCACCAAAATTCTCAAGAGCATTTGACAGCAGAGTCACCATTTGTTGTGGCTGATCCACAACACACCCCAAAATTGGGGACCCACCTTTTTTGTATGCTTTCCCAAAAGGTTGTAGTGGCCCAGATGTTAAAAGAGCAAAGAAAAGCAAGAAAATAAAGTTGTCACGATATTGCAACATGTTGCTCTATCACAGATCAGAAAAGAAAAGTTGTCGCGATATCGCGACATGTTTCTCCGTCGCGGCTAGAAATGAAAAAACGTCAGGATATCGCGACATGTTGCTCCGTCATGGCCAGAAATAAAAAGTTGTCGTGATATCGTGACATGTTGCTCCGTCGCGGCCAAAAATGAAAAAACATCGTGATATCATGACATGTTGCTCCGTCGCGGCCAGAAATGAAAAAACGTCGTGATATCGTGACATGTTGCTTCATCGTAGCCAAAAATAAAAAACGTCCGGATATCGCGACATGTCAAGCTTTCACGGCCCAGACAAGCGAAGAGTGGTGGAATGAAAAAGTTTCACGATTTCACGACATGCTGTGAAACCGCGGTCCATAGAGGAGAGAGAAAGACAGAATGGAAAATTGTCGCAAAATCGTGACATGTCACAAAATTACGGTCAAACCAGTCAAACAGGGCAAGGCACTAAAGTTGTCACGATATCGTGACATGTCACGTTTTCGTGACCTGAAGCAGCAAGACATGCCAAATGAAAAAATGTCACGATTTCATGACAGAAAGCAGCCAAGTGGTACGAAAAGAGAAAGCGTCACGATTTCGTGATAGAAAGCAGCCAAGTGGTATAGAAAGAGAAAGCATCACGATTTTGCGACAGGAAGCAGCCAAAGGGGTACGAAGATGAAAAGTGTCATGATTTCACGAAAGAAAGCAGCTAGACAGCCCAGAATGAAAAAGTGTCATGATTTCGTGACAGAAAGCAGCCAAGTGGTACGAAACGAAAAATTGTCGCGATTTCATGACAGAAAGCAGATGATGGTGCAGAAGAGAAAAGTGTCACGATTTCGTGACATGTGGCATTTTCACGGATAAGTGCAACAAAACCCAGTGATAGATAAAAACATCACGATTTTGCGACAGGTTGCATCTGCATAGCCCGAAGTAGAAAAACATCACGATTTTGTGATAGGTTGCACCTACATAGCCTAATAACATAAAAAATTCACGATTTCGTGACATGTATCATTTTTGCTGTGCATGAAGGCTGACAAGGCTGCATATAGAAAATGTCACGATTTCACATGTATCATTTTCGTTATGCATGAATGCTGACAAGGCTAGATACAGGAAAATGTCACGATTTCGTGACATGTCTTATTTTCACTGGGCATGAAGGCAAACAAGGTTGCGGGCGGAAAAGTGTCACGATATCGCGACATGTCTCATTTTCACGATATAGGTAGAAGAGCAAAGCTGCATGCAGAAAAACATCACGATATCGCGACATGCTATTTTTGGTCATGATTTACAGGGGGCAGTTACACAACATGCAAAGCGTGGAACACGTGGCATAAAAGTGTAAGGGCTACAGAAGCATTATAGTTCACAAAGAAGATCAAACATTTGGACATCAAATAGAAAGTCAAAGACAACGAAGAGGCGGGGAAGATGAAATGATGCAATCTGGGAAATGAAGCGAAGCATCAGAGAAGAAGCAGAGAACCGCACCAGAATGTTTAAAAGCAGAAGCACAGGATAGGTATAGGGGTCAAAAATCGTTGGGAGCAGGGTTGCAGAGCTGAGGGTGATGAGCCATTTTGGACCTGCTTTGGAGTGCTTTTCTTCCACTTGTTCTAGTTTTGGAGAACCAGATATCTGCTATTGTAAAATGACCAATATTTAATGTAGATAAAATTTCAAAAATTTGCATCTTATGGGCAAGAAAGGAGTCATTTTCTGCATGCAAGATTAAGTGTCTATTTTCCCTTTTCAGATTTTAGGCTTGTAAATGTAGTTGATACAAGTTTTTATTGGTTGCTGCATGCGAATGCTTAAATCTGAAAACCTCATTCAAATCCTTAGGATCCAGCACTTATCTTATCAGTATTGTGCATGTTTTGCAAGTCCAATAGGTTAGGTTGCATGCATGGAAACCTCATATCTTCGATTTTGTCGGAACAGGATAGCATCAGACTGAATGTGTTCTATTTTTAATTTTCTGCATTTCTTTTTCATTTTATTTTATTTTTCCAGAAGGTTTAATTTATTTAAAATAAACATTTAAAAATTACAAAATCTAAAAAAAAAAATGAACAATCACTAAAGCTTCATGATGAAATAAACCAACATTGCCCCTTGTTTACAGTTACTTGCAATCACTAAGGTGTTCCAAGCATTTAAATTTATTATCTTCATTTGAGATTACTAATACACAGTTGCAAATACTAATACAGTGGAGACCTTGGAGAAGTTGTTTGTTTGACTTCTTTGCAAGAGGGGATTTGGGACCCAAATCCTAAAGAAAAGTTGTACTTTCATAGATGGGTGAAAATACCACTCAACACAACTACAGAAGATCAATTTCTAGATGAGTATTTATTTTCTCTAAATTATCAGATACATTGGTACATAGACATGGCTAATTATTTAGCCACTGGTAGAGTATCCCCTGCACTTTTATCTCATGAAAAATAGACTTTAATTGATAAAAGTGTAGATTTCTTATGGATTGATGGATGCTTGTTTAAGACAAGAACTGATCAAATCATGAGAAGATATGTTGCTAGAGAAGAAATAATTGAAATACTAAAGGCTTGCCATGATGAACCTTGTGGTGTCCATTTTGCATGAAAAGGGACTGCATATAAAGTGTTGCAGGCTGGTTATTTTTGGCCTTTACTATTCAAAGATACAACCAAGCATGTGAGTCAGTGTGATCAATATCAGAGGATGGGCATACCTACTCTCAGATATGAGATGCCACTCCAACCACATGTTCACATTGAACTGTTTGATAAATGGGGGATGGACTTCGTAGGACCTATTAATCCACAGTCAGGAGGTAAGAGGTATATCCTAGTTTGTACTGACTATGTGAAAAAATGGGTTGAAGTATAGGTTTTGCATGATTCAAAGGAGAAAACTGTAGTAGACTTCTTGTATTAAGTAATTTTTACAATATTTGAGGTCCCAAGGGATATCACAATAGATCAAGGGCATCATTTTACTTCAAGGATGATCCAAGAACTCATGCAATAATACAAAATTAGGCATAACAAAACCACTCCCTATAATCCATAGGTAAATGGGTAAGTTGATGTGACCAATAGATAATTTGAGAATATATTGATAAAGATAGTGCAGCAACATAGGAAGGATTGGGATACTAGATTACCAAAAGCAGTATGGGCCTACAGGACCACCTGGAAGACTACTACTGGTTTCACACCATTTCAGCTAGTCTATGGGAAAATAGCCATGATACCCATAGAGTTTGAAGTTAAAACACTTAGGATTACTGTAGAATTGAATATCAATCTAGATTATGCACAAAAAGATAGAATTCAGAAGCTTAATCAACTATATGAATACTGCCTTGAGGCTCTATAGAAAATAGAGATCATTCAAAAACAAAGGGTCAAGTGGCATGACCTCCACACTAGGCCAAAGTAGCTTAAAGTGGGAGAATGGGTATTACTCTATGATTTTCAGTTCCAAGAAATGAAGGGCAAGCTCATGCAATATTAGATTGGGCCATATTAAGTAATTGAAATCATCAATAATGGGGTTGTAAGAGTTAGAACAATATATGGTAGCAACATTATATTGATATTCAATGGTCATCACCTGTGTCCTTACTATGTGTCTGAAGTATACATGATTGAGTCTAGATTAGGCATCGGGGAGATCCCAGTTGATTTTAATTTTATCTTAAGCTAGTGAGATGTGGACCTAGTCCACATAGTCCCAAAGACAATTATTCTTTTAATTTTTTTTCTTTTTTTAGTTATGTTTTTGTTTTGTAGGAACAATGCCCTTTGTGCAACTGTTAGGCAGCCTGGGAGACCTAGGCCTAACAAGAATAAGATCCATGAACCTAAACTTTCCAATATTTCTAGGAGAATTTTCTTACAGTAGGAGTAGTTAATCCCCATTCAGAAAGGGGAATACTAAACCTGAACCTACACAAGTGTTTAGATTGGTCTTTTTGGACAATAAAACACTCAACTGTTGGTTTAGGGGTAGATGCTAATCTTGTACCTATTTTTCAATTAGAAGCACTAAAAAGGCCTAATCAAATTGAAAACACATATACAAGGATAAGTAAACACATGTTGAATAAAATAAAAGCATCATATGTTTGTATTTGATGGGGATGCACCTGCTTTTAATTATCAGAAGGCATCTTCTTCCCATTGTATGATAAAAGGCATCTACTTCCTGTTGTACTATGGAAGGTGCCTACTTCCCATTGTACGATGGAAGATGTCTGCTTCCCATTGTATGGTGGAAGGCGCCTGCTTCCTGTTGTGCACCTCATGGTGCCTGACTCCTAGTATGTTACAAAGATGGTTCCTACATCCTATTTTCTAACATTTCAATGTCTGACTCCTGATTTTTTAGGAGAATGGTTGACTGCCAGCTTTTAGAAAATTGACACCATATCTTCTTAGCATAAGTAAAAAAAAAAATTGTATAAAGTTTATTTTTTACGTACGAAACCTAACAGTTAGCAAAAAGGTGCCTACTTCCCATGATAGACATAAGTGCCTGATTTCTAAGGCACCTACTTCATATGTTCAGTAGAGCATCCAAATTCTAAGGCACTTATTTCCCATGTAAGCAAAGTGCCTGATTCCTATGGTGCTTGTTTCCAGTTTACAAGGTACCTACGTGTTGTAACTAAAAACAAAAGGTGCCTTATTTTCATAAGAAAAGGTGTCTAATTTACATTGATTGTGACTATTTTATGCCTTTATAGAATAGCATGTCAGCCTTAGGATGTGGTCTGAGCCACTTCAACTTCCCCTACACATGTAAATTCAAAATCACCATGAACAAAATTAAAAATTGGGATCCAATTTCCAAGGAGGGGACGTTTGTCATCCCAAGGCGCTACGTTTTTTCTAATTTTTGTTTTTGATTTTTGTAGGATTTCTTGAATAACCCACAATGCAGCTACCAAGAACCAATCATGTCCAAGAAAATTCATTGCATGGGAACCATGGCCATCGTTGTCTGTTGCGGTTTGCCCCATCATCAAATTCCAGCCAATAGCAATGCACCACGAACATTTACACATATGCACCCACGAAACAAATTTAGGTGCATGTTTAAATTTTATGTTTCTTATCTATATTATTTTCATGAACATGTGTGTTTATGGAAATGTGCAGACATAACCTCCCATTATTACCTTAACCACTTGAACAAATCCACTTGGCATAATGTTGCGTGGCATGCCTCTGATTGGTTGACAGTTTATGGTTATCACCTCCGCACAATCAGGCACATGCTTGAAGGAAATTTACTATGGATAACCATAATTACTGTTGATTATGGTAATTAACTACCTGCATGCATAAACACAACTATTTTAAAAAGATGATTACCAGCTACTGTGCAGCCAAATTCAGTAATAAAAATGTAGAACAGTGAGGCATAGTGGTAATTCAAAGGAGAGAAAGTAAAATTATTGAGTGAATTGTGAATCAGAGGAAAAGCATGGGGGGAAAGTAAAAAATTCATGACCTAAAGAAGAGTGAACCGATTGATTGCTTGGGTATTTTTGTAGATGTCCAAATACAATTGGATGTTGCAGAATGGATGGACTACTATCGACTGGTTAATAAGGTTTAGGATGCGGTAGTAGTGAATGAATTTATGGTGTCAATGAGCAAAGGGGTCATGCACATGCAGGGGCTGGAGATCCTAGTCATGGAGGAATTCATCACTAAAGTTATGGGCCTACCTCTTATAGGGTAGTACATGTACAAAGAGGATAACCTTACCTTTTGTGTGTAGATATTCTTTGGAGCACCAACAGAGCACCTAACGTGCGTGGGATTACCGAAACAACACATTCCTAAGCTTTGGATGATCATTTTTTAATAGATCACCCATTTATTCACATGCTCTAGTAGGTACTCCCACCTAAATGCCAACCACTTCCATTTCCTCAATCATATCCTACATGGGGATAAGATCAAGGTCACCCACTACCTTGCATGCACCTTGAAATATGAGGCCAAGCGATACCAGGCAGGCACCATTTCTGCCCTGGCTCACCATGGCTTGATTTTTGCCTTGGTGAGATATGTAGAGTCATATAGAAATGTGATAATTGAGGAAGCTACAGGCACCAGTGTAGTAGTAGTGGCACAAGCAAAGGAGGAGTTGCCCATTCAAAATGAATAGTCGGTCTAGGAGGCAACAAAATAATAAATGACGGTGCCTACATCTTAGCCTACAGGAAGTACAGTGGAATTAGGATAGACCTCATCCCCCAATTTTCCCTAATTTGGGGAGGAAACAAGGCAGGTTTTGTCCCCTTCTATACCCTAATTTGAGAAAGATGTAGTGCAATATTATATGCCTATCTCCACTAGGATGCAAAGCAGAAGAATGAGGGCACCGAAGGTGGTTTCAAGCTCATCCGATGAGGAGAAACCCATCGATGATCTCAATAGGGAGGGGTATATGACCCATATTTTACAAGATATTTCCTGTGGGCCAACTCCTCAACAGGAGGTGGCCATGGCAAACGTACCATTGAAGGGCCAGGAAAAATATCTACAGCAACAACTGTAGGTTTTAAAAGAGCAAGATTCCACTTGGGAATCCAAATTGAAAAAGGAACGAACTCTCTTTGAAGAGTTCAGAAAGGAGGCTACCCTCAAATACACAAATTGTATCAAACAATTTGATAATTGCAAAGGAAATTGTAGTTGCATTATGGACCAGCAATCGCTGAACAACTGTCCAGGGTTGATGTAGTAGTGCATACCGATGGGGTAACAAAAGTGCCCCCTACTGATAAGGAATAAAAATAGGAAGATGTTGCTACAATGGAAGTAGAGAAGCCCTGATCTACATCCCCCTCTTTAGATCAAATCATTCAGGAGGATGAGGTTAAAATTGAAGAACCTCAAAATATAGATCATCCTAAAAAATGGGGAGAATATGGAGAAAAGGATATGGAGAATGAAGAGCCTCAAATTATAGTTAAATAAGGAGAGGTAGAGCACTCTCCAATTAATACAGGGGTATCTCGGCCTTAAGAAGAAGAAGCAGCAATCCTTGATGTGTAGTAAGAAGCTGCAAAGGAAAAAGGAGCAGTCCCTTATGTGCAGCGAGAAGCTATAGAGGAAAAAGTAGTCCCTGATGTGCAACAAGTAGCTATAGAGTACCAAGAGGTTTAGTAACCTACATCCCCTATACACCAAAAAATACCAGTTGCACCAACATACCCTAGGGTACAGAGTATCAAGCTGAGATAAAAAAAAAAGTCGTAAGGCCATATCAACACCGACCTAGAACCAGAGTAAGAGTTTCAAAGTTGAAGGTATTGGGCCTTGAATCTGACACAACATCAGATCTAGATTATGATGAGGAATTGGAGGTAGCAAAGACTCATTTTTTTACCTAGAAATAGAAATTTGAGAATCTCAAGGAGGAAATTAAAGCAGACAAGAAGAACTGGATGAAGTCCTCCAAGAAAGCCCTCAAGAAAGCAAAAAAAAAGCCAAAAAATAATCTAACAAACCTCAAAAGAATATTCTAGTTGCTCAACTTGAGCAGTTCTGGCATTTGTATGGGTCTAAATATGGGAAGCCCTCTAGGATGCAAGAGTATTTTAAGTATATGGGATTTCTAGGCCCTGTATAGAAAGAGGATCTGGATTCAAGTAGCAAAACTCCCCTTGTACCAAAAATAGAGGTTGAAGCTAAAGCTGAGCTTGACCCAACAGGGGGAGATTTACCCACATCCAGGGTTGCTAAGGAATCTAGCATCCCATTTGGAGATAAGTAATCAATTCCTGAGGGTGAAAAGTTGTCACTTCACCATGAGTACTAGAAAATGGTTGAACCTGCGTTCCAGAAAGATACCACCAACTTCACTAGTTTTTATATGAATGTTGATAAGGGCAAGGTGGCATGGACCAAAAAACCACCAAAGAAGAGGGCAGGTCCAAGTGAACCACTCTAGTGTATTAAACACCAAAAATAGCAGGTTTTGGAGACAACAGCTCCCACAGCACCAAAGGGGTGAAAGCCCGGGATAAAGAGAAAGCCAAGGCCACTAAGAGAAAGATAACAAAGACCAATCAAGCCTATTGGGATGAGGTGAATAGAACTGGTAATTACCAGTTCAAAGTGGTATAGGGATGTGCCACCCCTTAAGCATGGAGGGGTGATGAGCCACATAATTGATCCTTTTGTGTACTCTTTTCCCCATAATGTGTGGCATATATTCTTATAGATATAAATATTTTATGGAAATTATATATTAATTGATAGTTTATTTTGCATGTTTTCTAATATTTATCTTTAAGTGTAATTTGTTTAGATTTAGTGGAAATCATTGCATTTTGACATGTCTTCATCAAGGTCCAACTCAGACCTAGCACTTGCAAATTAATTAAGGTAAAAATTTTTATAGAGTATCGATAAAAAGGCACGAATTCAAGTGCCAAGTCCTTTGAAGTGCTTGACTTCTGTTTGACATCTAACTATTAGGTGCCTAATTTTTGATAAGCGTCTACTTTCCATTGTACGGTAGAAGGTGCCTGATTCTCATTATACGGTAGAAGGTGCCTACTTCCTATTGTATGAAAAAATTCATCTACTCCCCATTATACGGTGAAAGGCTCCTGCTTCCCATCATGCAAATGATAGGTGCCTACTTTCGGACTTCTTCAACCATAGTGCTTGATTCTCATTAGCATCAAACTTTAACATGGCTCTATGGTCGGTAGAATAGAGCGAACACATCAACAACCAGATTGAAAGGATTTTTAGCATCATAACTAAACAAGGGATAATGTCAAAGGTGATTCATCACCTATGTTGTAGCTGTTACATAAATTTATTTTGTAAATTGGGTAAATCGAATATCAACATATTCTAAAAATAGAATACACTGAGATATTCTGATATTTTTCCCGATTCAAGAAAACAGATGTAACAAGAGAATCATGCGTTGATTTGTTTTGAAATTATAACAGGGTTGGCTGCATACTTTATAAATATTCAGGCCACCCCTGAAGAATCCCCCTGGACTTGTTATGTAATTTTCCAGTTGCAAATTGTTAATAAAAATCCTTGCATTATTATTGTAAAAAGTATTCTCTAAGCATTCGGTGAACATTCTACCATTGGAAGAACCTTCTGGAAGTGTGGTCCCACTTGCAACAGAGGTCTTCCCTATTTCATTATTTTTTTGTAATTGTTTTCATAGATTAATTTATTTCAAAGCATTTTCCCTATTTTCTGTAATTTCTAGTAAGGTAGTTATTTAGAATTTTTATGTTTTTAGTCCTATTTCTTAGACTTAGCATATGATTATGGTTTTAAACATAAACTTCAATGAACATTAAACATCTCCCAAACCATAATCCAAGGTACTCATATCCGAAGGAGGAATTGCAAGCATAGATTTTGCACGACCGCTCACAAGACTACGAGCTACCCCGGGTTGACACTTAAATGGAGGTAATTAATTGAACCATAGAAAAACTAACCAATGTTTTACCCAACACCTATGTCTTATGCTACCCATATTACCCAAACAATTCTTACCTGTGGCTCTACACCTTCCATTTTTACCATTCTAAACATTCAATCAATTGCTTCTACCAACCCATCATCCCCTCCATATATTGTTACACATTCTAGCCAAAATTTATCATCAACTATGAATTTTTAGCCATAATTTCCAACCCTTACTACTTGGTTAAACACTAATAATGATTCCTCTAATAACCTCAATATGAGAAAAGTATTGGAAGTGTTAAAAACCATAGTAAATCAAAACAGTGCTAAAAAGAGATAGTGACAACAACCTCAAAATTTGTAACCTTGAAGGGTCATGTACCTCACAAAGGACCAAGTTCCTCGACAAGGGACTAATTAGGTCCAAAACAACATAGTAAGTGAAAACACGAGATTCCAGAAACAAAAAGGAAATACTAAACAAAATTGTATTAAAAGGAAAGAACACAAATGAATGAACACAAGATATAAAAGCAATATAAACTATGGCCCTTTTTTATTGATATTCTTTTCAATTCGTGTTACAATGCGTCTCCTTCCTTTTTAGGGGATAGGAGCGTTAGATATTGATCTCTACAACTTGTTTCAGAATTCCTTCTTCCGCGTGCCCACATATAAAATGGGCGAACCAAAACGTTGTCGCCGCTTGCGTTGGTAAAGGTCGATTCCTCGCTGCTCCTCCAATGCTTTGCAAATCTGCGTTCAAAGAAACAAACAAAGAATCGGTAGCACCTGTGTATGAAAAATAAAAGATAAATCTAACTATGGCTAAAATGAATCTAAATGAACTGAAAACTTGATAAAAGCATAAACATGAAACTAGCTAAAAAACTACAAAAGCAATAAAGCGGGAGGGGTGCCCGAAGGCAAACCACCCGCGGGTGAAACTTTGCTCCGACACCAATCCGCTTAGGATGGGTCCGAAACCTGATGTGATGTGTTGTCGGCAAATTGGTAGGATATTGTGGTCAAAAGAATGGGGTGTTGGTTCTTGATTCGTGCCTTCAAAAGTCACCCAATAACCTCTCTTTCGATTAAGAGATTATGGATGTTGAAAACACAAATCGCAAGTAAATGAATTAGCAACACTTCGTCGCTCAAAATGCTCCAGCTCGGTATCTCTTTTGGGTGAGGAAACTCACCATTTTATAGACCCAAGGGGTCTCTTTGAATTAACATGCAAAAGTGTTTCTTTGCATGAATGCTTTTTGCCTGAAAAAAAGACTTCTTCTTGATCAAGGGATTCTTAACTGTCTCTGTGCATGTCTTTGTGTGTTTTAGAAAAGCTCACTTGCACTCCCATGCAATGAAGGAATAGCTAAGTGGCAAATTTGAGTTGTCCTAAAAAGCTCACTCTCATTCCCATGCAGTGAAGGAAATGTCAATTGGCAGATATGAGTTGTCAAAAGAACTCACTCGCACTCCTATGTCATGCAGGAAAAGCTAAGTAGCAGTTATGAGTTGTTACATGCCGAGATTTGACTTTTTGCCGGTCAAACTTGGCATTCGTCCCACCCCGAAGCGAGCGCTGGTAATCGTCCCTGGGTGAGACGAGTATAAGTCCGCACTCGTCCCTGGGTAGGACGAGTAAAACCTGCACTCGTCCCTGGGTGGGACGAATAAGCAATAAAGTGTCTAAAAGGTGCCAAATTGGTTTTTGACTTGCAAAACTGCTGTGTGAGTGGTTAGAACCATTGTTTAACCTCTGAGGGCTGCCCTGGGGGCTGTGTGTGTTAGTGCGATCAGTGCTTGTTGTCACATAATCGGATTGGTGCTGTTTTGGTGTCTACGAGATGCCCCTTTTTGGGAAGCGTTGCACGTGGTGCAGTCCTTGAGCAAAAATATATAACCAAAGCACTAATGATTAGGGTTTCTCGGTAACCTAACCAACTCTTGATGCCCCAAGTATGGAAAGGGCACGCATTCTTGAATCCTTGCTTCGACGAGCTAAGGAACTAAAATCAAGCATTAACCTGGTTCGGTGAGGTATTACTTGAACTTAGACATTGATCAGTCATGAATAGGCAAAGGGCGCAACCTTTTGTTGTGGGAACCTTGAGTTCATGATTCACGAATGCCAAGTATATGATCAGTTTGTGATGATTGCTTGTTTGCTGCCCCAAGCAGGGGCGCGATTGTCATTTGCAATGATCCTTTGAATGCGTGTCATTTCCCAGATCGGGTATAATGGTGTTGATTGGCAACTAAGTGTGACTACCCCCTCAAGCGACGAATCGATGAGGGAATGACCGACATGAGAAAAGCGACGAGTCGCTTGACCCAAGATGACTTGTGCAAGGGTGCCTTTAGATGGTTTACCGCTAAGCATGCTCGAGCAGTTCCCTGACTGTTTTGACCTTTTTTTTGGTTTTGTTGGCATTTGTCATTTTTATGTTGTGGTTGTTGTTTTGTTTTTTTTTTTTTTTTTAATCGTCCCGGGGGGGGACGAGTGCCTGGATGGTACTCGTCCCGGGGTGAGACGAGTGCGCCACCATTGTACTCGTCCCGGGGTGGGACGAGCATGCCGAAAAGCGCTCGTCCCGGCTAGGGACGATTGGCAGTAGGCAAAAACTATAAATAGGCGAAAATGATAGGTTTGGCTCATTTGCCTTGTTCGGCGATTGCGATTTGGAGCTACGGGAGGAGGAGGTAGATTTCGGATGCGAAGCGGCTGCCGGATCATCCGGCCACCATGAGTGCACGGACCGGGTCGTCGAGCGGCGGAGCCGAGGCGAGACCGATAAGTGCACTATCTCCTCGATTGTGAATTTGAAAAATGCAAATTTGTTTTTATGGTGTTTTTCTTGTGTTTAAACATGAAACCCTAATTAATTAAATTAAAAGGTAAATGAATGACACCGAATGAAACATGGATGCAAACCGATGGAAACTTAGATGGAAAACCATAGGATAAACCCAAAATGAAACTTAGAGTAACACTTTAGGGTAACCATGGTTAAAAAAATGTTTTTCTATGTGAATGGTAAAACTTAGGTCGAAACCGTAGGTAAACCATGCCCATATTTTTGTGTTATGTTTATGGAATTTTAAAAATGGAAAATGAATGAATTTTTTTTTTTTTTGAAATGGTAAACTTAGGTCGAAACCGTAGGTAAACCATGTCGATTTTTTTATTGGTTTTGATGAAATTAAAGATGAATTTTTTTGGTTGAAATGGTAAACTTAGGTAAAACCGTAGGTAAACCATGTCAAATTTTTGTCATTTTTGATGAAATGAAAGGTGAATTTTTTTTTTTGGTTGAAATGGTAAACTTAGGTAAAACCGTAGGTAAACCATGTCAAATTTTTTTTTTTTTGAATAAATGGATTTTTGTTTGAAATGGTAAACTTAGGTAAAGCCGTAGGTAAACCATGTCAAATTTTTTGTTTTTTTAATGAGTAAGATTTTTTGTTTTGAAATGGTAAACTTAGGTAAAACCGTAGGTAAACCATGTCAAATTTTTTTATAAATTAAATCTCAAATTTTTTTTTTTTGAAATGGTTTTTTTAAAAAACTTAGGTAAAACCGTAGGTAAACCATGTCAAAATTTTTTTTTTTTATGAATTAAAGATGCAAAATGGATGAATTTTTTTTTTTTGGATGTACATGTGAATGAAAGATGTTACTGTACAGTTATGCATTTTTGTACATGTGATGGTAATTTGATGCATGTTTTTGATGTTTGTTGTTTTTGTGATGTGCAGGTGGTGAAGAGTCGACATCGAGTACCGACCATTTTTTCTAATGCCCGCGAGGCATTGAGTGATGATGATTGGGAGTGGCTTGATGCCTTAGGGCTCAAGCATGTGGCTCGGTTGGATGCAGTTGTGGCGGACCGGGCGTACCTTACAGACCGATTGGCCTATGGGATGTTCGGACGAACACCTTCCATCTTTCGACGGGGAGATGACTGTCACCTTGGAGGACGTGTATCGGATTCTTCGGATTCTGATAGACGGGGTTCCCATTCGGACGACACCACGGGGCCAGAGGACGGCGATACTGACGCGGTACTTTGGATATGGAGAGGATGATGATGGGATGACCTCGTTGGAGAGGGCGGAGCTGGATTGCCATATTGGGGGGATCTTGGTGCGGTATTGGTATGCGAGGGGAATGTTGGGAGTGAGGCATGCGGTACTCATGAGCCTCATTTCCAACATGCTCCTGCCAGACTCGTCGGGAGCGAGGTTCCCATGGAACCTATTGGAGGTAGTACGGCAGTTGGTGGATTTCTCGGTGACAGAGCCAGTTATTATGAGATGGGGTCGGACACTTTTGGCGCGGTTGTATGATGAGCTGTATGAGGTTCATTATCGGAGGCGAAAGGGGATGGGGTGCGGTTTCTTGTTGCAGTGCTGGGCATGGCAGCACATAGCCATAGAGCGACCACGAGGGTTGCCCTGGACTACCAGGTGAGATGGTGGACGGGGATATTGGGTATGGTGCTTTATGGTATCGGTCGGAGGAGCGGGGGCATAGTCGGCGGTTTGCGGGAGACGTAGACCATTACGAGAGATGCATTGCACGGCGACTCCGGGAGATGTGATATGGCGGCCATATCGAGATTGTCCCACATGGCCAGAGGCTGATGAGTGGCTTCGACGGGTTCGAAGGGGGAGATGGGTGATTGGTCGACATGGGACAGAGCAGGAGTACTTCCATTACCTCCGAGTGACGCGACAGTTTGGGGTACGCCAGGGGTTTCCTGGGGAGCCCGTAGCCTACCGACGTCGGAGTGATGAGAGGACCCTAGCTGCGTCGATCCTCGAGCCATTGGGGGAGGAGTCGGATGCAGTACTAGACATTCCAGACGTAGATGACGTCGGAGTGACTGCTGAGTACCAGGAGTGGTGGACGCTGCGGCAGTGGCGAGGTGAGGGGCCATTGGGAGGCAAGGAGGTAGCGGGAGGCGGAGAGGGTGCAGAGGCACCAGGAGAGGGTTTGGGAGCTCCTACGGATGTGGAGATGGTGGAGGTGGCAGAGGCAGGAGATGACGTTGAGGAGGAGGAACCAGAGATGCAGGATGCTCCAGAGCGGGGCTCGGGGAGACAGAGGCGGGGTTGCGCGTTGAGGTAGCACGTCGACGGGGTTGCTACGGAGGCGGGATGGAGAGCTTGCGAGATGACGTAGGAGAGGGATCTCCTGCGGACACAGTTGGTAGGGCAGGGGAGCGCAGGGGCTGCGGCTCACCAGAGGCGGGGGATACGGATGCTGCACGGGAGAGGGATCTCCTACGGGTGCAGCTAGCACAGCGTGATGACGCCATCTCGTACTACCATAGGCGGGAGGCGAGTGGAGGCTAGGAGGAAGGAGGGGACGAGAGGCGTTGGGGGCATCGATCGGGAGATGGAGGGTGAGATTATCCCTTGGTGGGCGAATACCGAGCCTCCGGCCGGTGGCTCGTCGTACGGGACGAGAGATAGCGGGACGGAGCGGTCGACATCATCCCGTCGTCGACGGCGAGAGGAGGAGGAGAGCGGTCGGGATGCGAGGGCGACGGTCGCCCTGAGAGGTCTCGAGAGGACGGATACTACGGGGGTAGCTCTCGTCGCACCGATCCTGCGTGATCATGGTGGCCGACGCCCTAGAGTTGGGGGTTTGAGATTTTGGATGATGGGAGTGAGGTCCGAGGACCGGTATTGTAGCCACGGGCAATTTTTGTTATGATATATATAGATGATTCTTTTTGGTGTTTATCATTTTTCCATGATTTATGTTTTTATGTGCATGTTTTTACATTGATGTATGCATATGCGATTATGAATGCGATGATTCTAATTTGTAATATGTATGGCAATGAAAGAATTGTTGATGATTTGTCGATGCACCATAGGCTAGACAAGATTGGATTGGACTTGCTAGAGTAATGGGATAGACTTTGTGGAATGCTTGTGCATGTGGAAACTTTGTTTTTGTATTTTGTGAGTTATTTGATGGTGATGTATGGAATGAAATGGATCGGTTGTTTGAAAATGTAGTTAAGCTTTTACGAGATTCAGATATTTTAACTAACTAGCCAAGACTGTACATTTATCTCGCAAGACTTCTAAACAAGGTCTAAATCCGACTTGAATTGAACCAAGTTATTTCACATCCCTGTGTGTGCAATTGAGTTCATTTATGTGGTATTTGTCAGGATACCACCAGTGCCAGATGGGCTTTCAACCGAACCTGTATTGAGGATCACCTAAGTAGCTCCACTAACTCCTTTATTGTATTTAGTTAGATTAATCTGCGATGCTATCTAGGATACCATAAGCTAGCTCATCCACATGCAAACATTGATCTGCACACAAGTTAATGTGACAGATATATCGTCATGCGGGAGGTTTACCGCCAGTGACCAATAGGCTATCAACCAAACCGAGCTGAAGCTTGCCTCATGACCTGTCGAAATGCTTGAGAGTTCCGGGGATTCAAGTTCGACTCCCTTCTTTTCTTCAATGGTATTGGGATACTTGCTCTTTATAGTGATGAAATCATTGTTTATTTTTATGATAGTACTCGTCTTTTTTTTTTTTTTTTGAGCAAGGGATTTGAATATGGAGTGACGAGAATCACTATTGTTTGTGCCTTTTGATGTGTGCATTGTAGGATGTCAAATTTTAGTGTTTTGACGTTTTGCAAATTTTTGATGTTTTTGCAACTTTTGAGAACTTGGGATTCATGGGGAATTGGGTAGGGAGGATGCTTGTCCTTTTGCCAACTCTCGGCATTTCTAGGGTCAATTGCACGGGGGATAAGCAAGATAGCCGTTTCGCTTATGGTAGCCGGGATTACGGTGCAGGTTTCATCTTTCGTTCACACAACTTAGGAATTATTTTATGTGTGTTAATTTGTGTTGGGATGCTACGTACCAAGGTGGGGTCCAAGTAAAACTTTCCCATGTAAAATCTGTTTAACTATGTACGGTTTTGGTTAGAAATTTAAAACATCCGAATGACGAAAACCCTATATACATTAGGCGACACTGACGATGCTAAAATAAAAGGGTGATATGCTGGATGTATGTGTTTATGAAAATGGATTTGAGGTGAAAATGATGGAATTGCCAAGTAATGACAGCCTATGGTGCTTTTGACTTGTATGACCTAGCGAAGTATGCAATGTATGGATGCAATGCTTAATGCAACCTATATTTTTGTATTTTGATTTTTATGAGAATGCATGGAATGGAAATGCAAATGTTTTTGTGATTTTGTTTTTTTGTGTTTTTGTAATTTTGATTTTTGTGAGTATGCATGGAATTGAAATGCAATTGTTTTTGTGATTTTGTTTTTTGTGTTGTTTTTGTTGATTTTTGAATATTTATGTTGACCAAGCAATTATGGTAACGCTTGGAGCTTTTAGGTTGACCAAGTGATTGTGGTAATCCTTGGAGCTTTTGGGTTGACCAAGCGATTGTGGTAATCCTTGGAGCTTTTGGGTTGACCAAGCGATTGTGGTAATCCTTGGAGCTTTTGGGTTGACCAAGCGATTGTGGTAATCCTTGGAGCTTTTTGTTGGACTATGGCTCTCTAGATGTGGAATGGCCTCAAATGAATGATGTTCAAGGGTTATGTTTCCTTGATTCCTTCAAGAGAGGCAAGCCGGTATGTTTTGGGTCCTATTTTACTGTCAATGATGTAAGGACCTAACCAGTTTGCTGCAAACTTATCCCGTAGATGGGACGGCAAATTAGAATTCTATTGGTTCTCTTTTAAGACCAAGTCACCAACCTGAAATTCCCTAAGATGGACTTTCATGTTGTATGCTTTCTTAAGTCGCTCTTGATAGATACGCAAATGCTCGAGAGCATTAACGCGTCGTTCGTCGAGCAACGTCAGTTGATCTAACCGGGCTGCCGCGCGGTGTCATCATCGATGAACTCTTGCATTGAAATGCGCGGGGAAGGAATTTCCAACTCAAAAGGCATGACTGCCTCGGAGCCATACACCAGCGAAAATGGAGTTGCCCCAGTGGGCGTCCGAATGCTGGTGCGATAAGCCCATAGGGCAAGCGGGATCTGAATGTGCCAGTCTTTATGATTGTCTGCAACTGTCTTTTTAAGAATGGCGACTAGCATTTTGTTTGACGCCTCTGCTTGCCCATTTGCCTACGGATAATAGGGTGTCGAAAAGCTATGCTTGAATCTTGTACTTTGTGGTCAAAGCACGCACATCTTTATTCTTGAATGGTGTCCCATTATCCGAGACAATTTTGGATGGAATACCAAAATGACATATGATGTTATGCAAAATGAACTCCGCAATGCGGGCTCCAGTCGTAGTGGTCAGCGGAATTGCTTCCACCCATTTGGTAAAGTACTATGTGGCCGTTAAAATAAACGTGTGACGACCAGACGACGCAGGGGAGATCTTTCCAATTAGATCAAAGCCCCATTGCAAAAAAGGCCAAACCGATTGAATCGGCTGTAAGGCCTGAGAAGGTACGTGTGTCAAATTAGCATGGTGCTGACACTTCACGCACTTCTTCACATATGCGCAACAATCTCGCTCTAAAGATGGCCAATAATAACCCATGCGAAGAATGCGCTTTGCGATGGCCATACCGCTGAAGTGGCCACCACATGTACCATCGTGAGCTTGGGTGATCGCCCAAGCGGACTCTTGTTGGTCCAAACAACGAAGGAGGATTCCTTCATAATTTTGACGATACAAAATGTCTCCTAACAAGACATGCTTTGCCGCTTTCTATTTGAATGATCTTTTCGCGGCTTGTGTCAATCCAAGTGGGAGATTACCTAGCTTGAGGTAATCCCGAATGGGTGTATACCGATCTTGTTGATCGAAACCTCGATAGTATGAACGGCCAATCCCTCTTGAAGTCTATCCCGAACAAAAGCTGAGCAGGAAAGAACTTGCAAAAACAACGTGGTGTTGCTAGTAAGAGGAGTCGGGGAGAACAAGGACCCCCAGTTGGCTTTAGTCAAACAATCTCGAATTCGAGAGAACTTATCCGGAGATGGTTCAATCTGAATCATGTGGATTCCTGGCGTCAGATCAGAGCTTGCACGCTCCATCGCAGATTGCGATAATGTTTTAACTTGAATGGTTGTCATTTCACAAGAAGAGTCTTGCGGGATGAGTGACCCCAAGGAGGCCATAGTATCCGCAAAATGATTTGATGATCGAGGGAGTGCCTCGATGTCATACCATTCAAGTTGTGCCAAGAATTTATCCACAAGGGCTTTATAAGACTTCAAAAGTGGACATTTACATTGGTATATCCCTTTTACTTGATTGACAATTAACAGCGAATCACCAAAGATATTCAATCGTTTAATGTTCATGGTGATTGTTGTCTGAAGACCTATGAGCAAGGCTTCGTATTCTGCATTGTTGTTGGTGCACGGGAAGTCTAATTTAAATGACAAGGGCATTGGAGCACCTTGTGGAGTGAAGAATACAATTCCCGCACCACCCCCTTGCTCACATTTAGAACCATCGAAGAATAGGGTTATGTCGACTGTGACTCGGGCTCATCGGAATCTGGCGACTACGAGACATGGAAGACCCCATCATCAGGTAGTTCGAAAGTCGGAGGCTGATCGTCTTCAAGAGGAGCCTCGGCTAGTTGATCGGCGATGACTTGACCTTTTATAGATTTTTGTCCAATGAACTCTATGTCAAACTCCGTCAACAACATGATCCATTTCGCCGTGCGACTACTATGATAAGTACGACTCATCATGTATCGCAATGGATTCTCCTTAGACACAACATACGTCTTATTACTAAGCATGTAGTGGCGTAACTTTTTGGTAGCAAACACCATTTGCCAAGCAGAGTTTTTCAACATATGCATAGTTAAGTTCATAGCCGACCGGGGTGCGGCTAAGATAGTATGTAGCACTGTTCTCTGTGAAGTTCATTTTTCGGGACAACATGGCGCCCGAGTGCCACCTCGGTGGGTGAGATGTATAAATAGAACGGCACTCCTGGTGCGGGTGGTGCCAATGCGGTGGCGAAGCCAAGTCCTGTTTAATGTCGTCAAAGGCTGAGTGGCACTCGTCATCCCAATGAAATGTGACCCCCTTATGCAATAATTTATTCATGGGTCGGCATTTGTCGGATAAGCTGCGCTATGAAGCGCTTGATCGACGCAACCTTTCCCTGCAGACTCTGAGCTGCTTGATGGTGGTTGGGGGACGCATTTCAAGGATTGCCTTGACTTTGTTTGGATCAACCTCAATTCCTCGTTTGGAGACTATGAAACCCAAGAGCTTTCCAGAGGTGACGCCAAAGATGCACTTCTTGGGGTTTAGTTCGACTTTATGCTCAATGAGGCGATCAAGGACCTTACTCAAGTCACCGATGTGATGCGGGCGCAAAAGAGATTTGGCCAACAAATCATCCATGTAATCTTCCAAAGTTTTGTGCATGTAATCGTGAAAGATGTACGTCATGGCACGTTGGTAGGTAGCTCCGGCATTTTTAAGGCCAAAAGGCATGACCTTATAGCAAAATGTCCCCCAAGGCGTTGTGAATGCCGTTTTTAGTTGGTCCTCAGGATTAATACGAATCTGATTGTATCCTGAGAAACCATCCATAAGGGAAAGCATTTCGTGGCCCGTTGTAGCGTCTACCAACGCGTCGATGCTCGGCAAGGGAAAATCATCCTTAGGACTCGCTTTGTTAAGATCTCAAAAATCGGTGCATATGCGAATCCTCCCATCGGGCTTCTTGACGAGGAACCATGTTAGACAACCATGGCGGATAATCCACACGAGATGACAAACTGGGCATCCAACAACTTTTGTAACTCATATTTTACCATTAAGGCCACTTGTTGGATGCATCTTGCGTAGTTTTTGCTTGGTCGGCTTGATTGTCGGATCAAGCGTTAAATTGTGCGTGACTAGTTGTGGGTCTAGTCCCGGCATATCCTTATATGACCATGCAAAAACCTCCTTCTTTTCCTTAAGAAGGGCAACATAATCGGCTCGCTCTTCGGGGGAAAGACTTACCCCTGGCTTGAGAATCCGTGGATTCATTGGATCTATGCCGATGTCTACATCAGTCGTTGCTTCAACTGACATATGGGATCCGTCTTCCAACTGGTGTGGAATTGGGATCGAGATGGATATCGTTTGCTGAATTAAGATCATCATTAGGAACATCAAGTTCCTCTTCAGCATGGAAGACATCCTGAGTCTGTCCTAGAGTGAAATGGAACATCCCACCGCAAGGCCAATACTACGATGGAGATGGTGGTGTGTCAGCGTGATCCCAATCAATAGCTTCTATGTCTAGATGCAATAATCATGTTGGATTGGCTGGATCATGGATGGGGGCGGTCAAGTCAATGGAGACCATGTTGATGAAATGATTGTAATCTCCATTACCGCAAATGTGACAACTCCGACATTCTGGATGTTCTTGGTGCTTTGGATCTGGCTCTGTAGGCACTGGCACAAAGGGATCAGCCCTATGCGTGGACCTGCAAACAGGGTCTGCCCTAGGTACAGATGGTTTGATAGGGTCTCCAGGAGAAAGATGCTCGTTGTATGCACGGGTGGCGGGTGCGATAATTGCTATAACTGCGCCGAGGTTGAAATGCCTCCTAGGTCTTGGATCTATGTGTAAGTGTTCAAACATGTCATCTATGTCCAAAGGATTTTGTTGTTGTTGAGGTAGCCTATGCTCACTGGGATCATTCAATGGGAACATCATCAGGAAGTCCTCTCGATCGTCATTCATTTGATATTCATGCGAATGATCGTACTCCGACTCATCTTCAGAAGACCCTTCGTGGTCTTGTCCATCTTCCCCTTGTGGGTGAGTCCATGAGGTTTCTCCTTGTTCGGCCGTAGGGAAAGGGTTGTTGAGGTCAACAAGGTTATTTGTTTGCAATGGGAAATAATCCCCCAATGTATAAGTTGTATTTGGATTGGCATATGGATCTGATGCCAACCCATCCTTGTTGCCTATCCCTAGGCCTTGCATGTTTTCGACCAAGATGTCGAGGGGCAAAGGGTGATTAAACCCTACTCCTGACTTGTCATAAGGCATTTGGTATCTTGGTTGACACAAAACACGCATTCCTTGTTCATACCGGCCTAACCCGTATCCATGCCAATTGCATTGGCTAAGATATCGTAATGCGAAGTCTGGGTTAGCCAAATAGTTGACATCTTCCACAAAAGGATCTTCATCTTCTTCTTCTTTTCGAGAAGGTTCAACGCCATGATCTAGGCCCCCAAAAATAAAGTTTGTCTGATTAGGTGGGTAACCTAAAGGAACCACGGAGCCTATGGGGAGTCGAGGTCTTCCCATGTCTTGCATAGACTGAAGTGTGGGCGTTGCAACAACATTGCGCACTATATACTCCCCCATGCCTGTGTTAGACATCTCAACAGTAATTGTTGGCGATTGAGGGGAAGCGAATGGGAGTTCTCCTTGAGTCCACTCCATGTGGGGTGAACTAGGCGTCTCAACTTCCATTCTATTAGGCGTCTCTTACGTAGAGATATTGGAGACTAAAGGTGGTTCCGCTTCTAGGGGCTTCTTTCCTTTGTCCGTTGGAGTGGCCATCGTAGGTGGCATCGTTGTGGGAGGATTGGATGAAGAAGATGATCCCGCTTGAGAATTTGATTGATTTGGTGATGAAGATTCTTGCTTAGTCGGACCCCGTTTAGATGGATTTAACTGGAAATCCACGTGCGTTGAAGGAAGGGTCGACTGCGGCATGATTTGCACTGAGTTGCAATATTTAAAAGGTTCCAAATCTACGGGGACCACGTGCACTTGTCCTTCAAATGTATATTTCAAACATTGATGAGCAATTGAAGGGACACACTTCATATCTCGGATCCAAGGCCGCCCAAGCAAGATATTGTAAGCCATCTCACCTTCTAAAATGTGGCACAACGTATGAATGGTCTTTTGTCCCACTTGGATGGGCGGGACAATTGTGCCAACTATCGAGCATATCGTATCATTAAATGCTCGAAGGGTATAAGTGGAAGGTGCAATGTGAGAGGCTGGTAGTTTCAAATGTTTCGGTGCAGCGGTTGTAATAAGGTTCTTTGGACGAACCGGTGTCTATCAACACCCGTTTGTATGGAGTCCCGTTGACCCGCGCAATAACGTGCAAGGGTGGATCCGTTACATCTCCAGTCACCATTTTTAGCTCATCTTCCCTGAAGGTAATGACTGGTTCAGTACACTGTTTGACATGCCCCACAAAATTGTTGAACGAATCCGCTTCGTGGGGTTGCAATTCAATTGCCTTTAATATCTCCATAAGAGCTTCCCGATGGGGCGCTGATTGTTGAATAAGCTCATAAATGGAGAGCCTAGCCGATGTGGTCCGTAGACTTTGGGTAAGTCTAGTTCGAATCGTGGCCACTGGTCTAGGTGGGGGCAACTGTGTAGGATTTGGTTGATGTTGTGACGTGGATGAAGCTTCCCTAGGGGCTGTTGCGGGGACAACTCCTGGGTGTCTCTTGTTTCTTGTCACAATGCTAATCATCCCAACATATCCCTCCATGGGGTAACTCTGTTGCACTTCGTTGACATGCAGAGGTTTTGTTTGTGCATCATGTGTGGGTAAAGGATCTTTGAAAACACCCATTTGTTGGTTGTTGGGTGCGATGGGGTTATCCACTACCAATGTGTGATTATCAATGAGATCTTGCACTAAACCTTTAAACGTCCAATAGACATTAAGGTCATGCCCTTTCCTTATGTGGAATCTACAGAAAATATCCTCTCTATACCCTTTAGGCTTTGGCGCATTAGGATCAATTGTTGGAATATCTGGCGGATTAATCAAGTTTGCCGTCGACAAACGGTCAAACAAGGAATCCCTAGACTCAGTGTATGGTGTAAATTGTCGCTTGGGGCGACGTTGCTGATTTTGATCCTGCTTCTTGTTATCTTTCTCATAATTATTGTGAGGCACCGCCTGATAGTTAGCCTTTGAAGGCTGTGTTGCTTGGGCAGGCGTAGGGGCATTAATAGCAACTTGATTGACCGCGGCGGGTTTTTGTTGCGTATTCCCTATTTTGGTGCTCTTGTTCCACTCTTTTTTCTTAGGCTTGGCAATTTTGCCATCCTGTATCTTGATCTCTTCGATACGTCTAGCTTGCGCCGAGCTTCTTCCAAAGTGGCGTATTCTTGTAGTTGCAATAGCACGAGAGATCGATCGCAAACAGCTCTTTGCGAACATTTGAGTTAAGTCGGACATAGGAGGGAGGTAGGACAACTTTGAAAGCACTGTCCTCCATCGATTCCCATATGCTACCATAGACTCTTCCTCATCTTGTTTGAGGCTAGCTAGATCACTGAGTGACGCCTTTTTCTTTGTATTGAAAGCAAAACGTTCTAGGAACGCGTCCACTAGTTGATCCAAGTTGTAGATGCTATGCTTCGGTAGATGGGTAAACCAATCCGAGGCAGATCCTACGAATGTGGTTATGAATGTTCTCAATAGCAATGCATCATTGTCTTGTATACCAAAGCATTGGCTCAAAAATCTCGTCACATGCTCTTGAGCATCCTCATCCCCTTTAAAGAGTGCCAACTGGGGCAGCTTGAAATGTTCGGGGTATGGAGGTGCTGGCACTGACGGATGTATCGGATGACTACGGAGTTGGCGTAAGGTAGGCTTTTGAGGCCCACCAGTCTTAAGTTCCATATTCTCCAAGCGTTCTAACAACACTTTGTAGGCATCGGAGGATATAATTTCCTCCTCCTTAGTTTGTTCCCGTTGTGGGTTGCGGGGAACTTGAGGCCTTTGAATGACTAAATGGGTAGCATCCCTTCTGCCTTGATAGGGCATTTCAGCCCGCTCTTCTTCTTGGTAATAATCCTCATAATCTTCTTGAGGAGTGTTTGGCCTAGGCCTGTAAACATGGATGGGTGCCCGCGGAGGATGCCCATCATGGTCACGGTGAATGGCCTCCCGCCCAGGTCTAAGAGGTCTTGGAGGCGGTGCTTGCTGTGGTCACGGAGACCTGTCTCGCACTAAGGGGTTGTGCCTCACATACATCTCAGATTGTTGTGCACGAGGAACTGGGGCCCTCTCAGGCGCATGGTTGTGAAGCAATTCAGTTGTATGACGCTGAATGCGCTCTTGATCAAGGCGACACAAATGTTCTAATTCCTGTTGTTCTTGCTTAAGCCGCGTGATGTGCGCTTGGCGGGCGGCTAGTTGTGCAAATGCCAAGTTACTTTGTTCTGTTGTCTCTTGTTTAATAGGCCTAGATGTCTCTCCTACATATCTGTTTCGATCATAATGCTCTGAGACTCCTATATGTTGCTTCCCTCTGTCGAGGTTGGCCGCATTGACTTGAAACTACGGTCTCAATAAGCGATCTGGATATAATGCAGGTGCAGACGTGCATCGTTTTGGCACTGGATACTGGCCTGGAGGAATGTAGTGATCCTCCTCTCTCTCTCTGTGATATGCATAAAAAGTGCGGGCAGAATTGTCTTGCCCTGTCGGGAGAACTTGTTGTTCTGGATATGGTCTACTATGTCCGACATTGATCGGGGGTAAATTAGGAACCACAAAATCATATGGTTCTTCCTTTTGGACCCTTTGTTGTTCCATAGCAGTACACAATGCTTCATCACTAGGCCACCCATATTGAACTTCAAAGGGAGGCCTCGTGCTTAGACCGGGTGGTATATATAAGTTATTTTCTTGAAAAGATTCTTGTTGCTTAGGTGTTTCCCTTAGAGAGGGAGTTCTAAAGTCTCGTCTATTGATGGTCTGACTTGGAGAACCATTCCTTGAGGCACCTCTAGAACCATGTTCTATGATTGTATGGGTTGGAGTACCCCTCACGGAGGGGCCTCTAGAGCCATGTTCTGCATGGTGTGAACTAACTGGTGTACCTCGCCGTTGAGGCGGGATGAACAAGTCTTCAGAGCTATATCGGAGACGATTTGTCTCTCTTGGTGCATGTTCTGCAGCTTCTGCCCATGATTGGGCTTGGCTACGAGTATTCACCATGGTAATGCTAACCTAAAAATGCAAAAGTTCTTTTTGTGATTTTCTTTTTATGATTTTTTTGTCTAAACGAGAAAATAGCATACACACTCACAAGCAATGATTATCTCTTTTAAAGATTAATAGTGTGCCCTAAATCTGGTTTAGTGTGTTTTTGTTGTTTGTTTTGTTTTTGAAAATTTTTGTGAAACGTTTAAATGCAAGTATGAAGGCTCTTATGACTCCCAAAATGGTCGCCCCTTCAATATACCATTGTCGGACCGATATACCAACCTCTCTATATACCCGCCCTTACGTGAGGGAGACTATAGGTACGTGAGAGCAGATGATACGTGGAACATAGGCGGTACGGAAGGGGAATCGCTCTGTTTATGACACCTACCATAGAAGACTTATCCTCGCGTCCTTGGGAATCACCCCAAGCTACACTCGGTCGGCTTTCGTCGGGATTTACGTCTAGCAACGATCGCGATCGAGGTAATGGATGCAATATCTCAAGCCAAAGTGATAATGGAATCCACCTTTGGTCTTGCTCAAGGGTTGTGGTTTTACGACCAACGCCTTGGTTTAAAATATCACGTGATGTGTGGGGTTCGTTTTAATTTTGCAAAATTGAAACAGGCAAACGAAAAGAAATCTTTCCCTAAGCCATACAAAACTGAAAAACCAGAAAATAGAAAAACAAAAATTTGACAGAAGCTGTAAAAACCCCTACCTCTTCTCTGCCTAATCGGAAGTTTCTGATTTGCTCTAAAAATTTGCACAGATCTATAATCGTCCCTGGGTGAGGCGAATAACAGAACCGTAATCGTCACAGGGTGGAACGAATAGTTTATTCGTCCCGGGGTGAGGCGAGTACCAATTATGTAATCGTCACTTGCAGAGACGAATAACAGTCCGATGTTGAAAAATAGGTACCTATAAAAAAACAAGCAATTTTAGATCAGTAAGTTAACCTAAAAAAAAATAGAGGACAGAGGTCCCACCGTGATCGCCATTGAAAACACGAGATTCCGAAAACAAAAAGGAAATACTAAACAAAATTGTATTAAAAGGAAAGAACACAAATGAATGAACACAAGATATAAAAGCAATATAAACTATGGCCCTTTTTATTGATATTCTTTTCAATTCGTGTTACAATGCGTCTCCTTCCTTTTTAGGGGATAGGAGCGTTAGATATTGATCTCTACAACTTGTTTCAGAATTCCTTCTTCCGCGTGCCCACATATAAGATGGGCGAACCAAAACGTTGTCGCCGCTTGCGTTGGTACAGGTCGATTCCTCGTTGCTCCTCCAATGCTTGCAAATCTGCGTTCAAAGAAACAAACAAAGAATCGGTAGCTCTGTGTATGAAAAATAAAAGATAAATCTAACTATGGCTAAAATGAATCTAAATGAACTGAAAACTTGATAAAAGCATAAACATGAAACTAGCTAAAAAACTACAAAAGCAATAAAGCGGGAGGGGTGCCCGAAGGCAAACCACCCGCGGGTGGAACTTTGCTTCGACACCAATCCGCTTAGGATGGGTCCGAAACCTGATGTGATGTGTTGTCGGCAAATTGGTAGGATATTGTGGTCAAAAGAATGGGGTGTTGGTTCTTGATTCGTGCCTTCAAAAGTCACCCAATAACCTCTCTTTCGATTAAGAGATTATGGATGTTGAAAACACAAATCGCAAGTAAATGAATTAGCAACACTTCGTCGCTCAAAATGCTCCAGCTCGGTATATCTTTTGGGTGAGGAAACTCACCATTTTATAGACCCAAGGGGTCTCTTTGAATTAACATGCAAAAGTGTTTCTTTGCATGAATGCTTTTGCCTGAAATAAAGACTTCTTCTTGATCAAGGGATTCTTAACTGTCTCTGTGCATGTCTTTGTGTGTTTTAGAAAAGCTCACTTGCACTCCCATGCAATGAAGGAATAGCTAAGTGGCAAATATGAGTTGTCTAAAAAAGCTTACTCTCATTCCCATGCAGTGAAGGGAAAGTCAATTGGCAGATATGAGTTGTCAAAAGAACTCACTCGCACTCCTATGTCATGCAAGAAAAGCTAAGTAGCAGTTCTGAGTTGTTACATGCCGAGATTTGACTTTTTGTCGGTCAAACTTGGCATTCGTCCCACCCCGAAGCGAGCGCTGGTAATCGTCCCTGGGTGAGACGAGTATAAGTCTGCACTCGTCCCTGGGTAGGACGAGTAAAACCTGCACTCGTCCCTGGGTGGGACGAATAAGCAATAAAGTGTCTAAAAGGTGCCAAATTGGTTTTTGACTTGCAAAACTGTTGTGTGAGTGGTTAGAACCACTGTTTAACCTCTGAGGGCTGCCCTGGGGGCTGTGTGTGTTAGTGCGATCAGTGCTTGTTGTCACATAATCGGATTGGTGCTGTTTTGGTGTCTACAGTAAGTATCAATTTAAAGGTCAATACATTACAGTATTTTCTATGTAATGCAAGATATAACCCTATGGATTGTATTACAACCACTAGGTATTCCTAGGTAAACCAACATAGCAAACAATGGTAGGCTCAATAGGTCATCATCTTGGGTCAAATAGAACCTATAGTAAATCAACTCTCGTACTATAACCTTGACCATGATAATCAGTCCTTGTCTTACCAAATCCTAATAATGCAATCTTTACCAAATTTAGTGCTATTAAAATATATGAGGATTCCATATTTGAGGATGATGCTATGTGTTAATCAAGGGGTTAGGATTAAAGGTAAGTAAAAGGTATCTTAGGAGTAACCCTCAATTGAGAAATAAACTAAATTGAACAAGGAAACTACAATACTTAGGAGAGAGTGACCACTATTGTATTTAAAACATAGAGAGATGGTGATTATAAAACAAGATAAAAAATAGGATGTGGTAGATACAATCCAAATAGAGGTGTGAGATAATAAATACAAATAGATAGATAAGGGAAAAAGGCATAAAACCAAAGGGAGTAATATATATGAAATAAATAGGTCCATTGAAAAGAGAAGTGATAAGAAAATGGCTGAATTTAAAAAGGAGGTAAAGCAACATATGAAGTATCATTCTCTCATTAACAAATATCATGCTTTGATGATAAGATAATATAGAGACTATACCTCATATAGTGAGAGTAGGTTTGTCAATTTCAAGCTTAATATTTCTAAAAAGATAAAAAAATATACTTTCTAAAGTATTTATGAAGTGCTAGCTCTACCTAGTTAGAGAGACATACTTCAAGAGGTTTTGAAAGAGCAAAAAAAGAAGCTATACTAAGAACAAGCAACCAAAGCTTACCCAAATTAGTGTAGATAAACAATAAAATCTAATTAGAAAGCATCCAACTAAAATTAAGGTTAATACAAATGACATACCAAATACCCCAAATCCTAAAATACTAAAGCCACTTCCATTTTTTTGTGACCTTGAATATTAAAAATTATCTATTAAGGAGTTTCATAGTTAATTTTTGGGGTAGCATTAATAGTAGTGCCAAAGGTAGTTTGCAAAAATATGGGGTTACCCTATACCAATACAATTATACATCTAATCCAAATGGATGCACTAGAGTGAACATAGTTGGAGTTCTTAAAGATATAACATAACCATAGAAAAACATCCATAGTTAGTAGCAATACAAGTAATAGTCATAATCTTCTCTCATACTTTGATATGCTATTGTCTAGAGAGTGGATGTATAAATTATCAAAGGATAGTTATTTGTAAGTGTATTATACCCACATGAATGTGCCTCGAGATGGAAAGATAATCTAAATTGATAATATATCTCTATGTGATTACTTGTTGCACAAACTAGATGAGGATAGAATGGTAAAGTAGATTGAATTCCTAGAGTTTGTGAAGGAGAATAAATGCCCAAACATGACCAAACCTCTAATATAGATATTATAATAAATATGCTTCAATAAGAGGAATATTTAGGGATTGACTATGAAGATACGAAGCTTGGAATTAATTCAACATCCCACTATTAATTATTTGTGGAGCTAACAAAATCTAGAAAATGTACATTGATGGTGCCAAGGCTATAAATGGATTAGGCATTGGCATTTAATTCATTGATCCGTAATATCGATACAATAGTTTTATGTATTGATTGTTATTCAATTATGCAAACAAGGAAAAATATGAATTATTATGCACTAGCTTGAGAAAAGTAAAAAATATGGGGATCAAGAACTTGAGGGTATTTGGTGACTTTGAATTGATTATAAATCAAGTGAATTTCAAATGTGTAATAAAAAATAAGCATTTGAAATCATATAAGGGCTAGGTCTAGGATTTTCTAGATATATGTAAGACATATGATATCAAGGTAGTACATAGAGAGTTGAATGCCAATGTAGATGAATTGCTAGTGATGCTAGCATAATTTGATCCTACCATTAACATCTAGGATAATAAAAAAGATCTAGAAGTTTTTAGAAAAAAAATCCCTAATATCTATAATTACTAACAAGTCTTCAACAAAAATAAGCATATCATTAAATTTTTTATCAAAGAAGCCCATATTATCAAGGAGAAAATAAATATGAGGTTGACATTAAATACCGGGGTATATATCTAAAAAAATGCAACTTCCAAAGGGATTAATTACCCTAGAAGGCCTATTCAATCTAGATGACAATGTAAAAAAATCAATGCTCAAGGTAAAATCTTCTTCTTACCATCTTATTGAATTTATTATAGGAATGGGCTTATTTCTTAGAAAGGATTGCATTGAATAAGAGATCAACCTATTCAAGGAGCTTTATGGAAAATAGATGATATGATTGTATGGTTGTATGAAGATCTCAAAATATATGGCAAAAATATCATAGAGCATAGTATTGAGCTAGATCCTAGTACAAGGCTTTTCTATTAGAAACAATAGCCACTAAACCCTAAAATTGAGACCATATTGAATAAGGAAATCCTAAATATCTTATAAGCTTAAATCATATTCCCAATTAAGCATTCCATTTGAGTAGTCAATCTAGTACTATATGTAAAAATAATGGTGATATAAGGTTGTACATCAATTTCAAGAATTTGAATAGAGCATCACTAAAAAATCACTATTCTCTACTAGCTATGGACCATATCTTACAAAACGTAGGATGGTTAATATACCATAATATTTGTATTAAGGATGATAACTAGCATAAGATAACTTTTACCACTAAGTGAAGAAAATTTGCTTACCCGAGAATGTCATTTAGGGTATCAAATATAGGGCCTACTTTACAATGAGCCATGTATATCACCTTGGAAGAATTTTTGGTAAGATAATTCTCATATACCTTGATGATTTGACTATGTATTCCAAATATATGAGTAAGCACATTGAACATTTAGAGTAAAATTTTAATAGGTGCAGGGAGTTTAGTATTGCACTCAATCCTAAAAATCATATATTCATGATCTAGAAAGAAAAATTATTAGTCATGTGGTGTTAAAATATGGTTTAGCTATAGATTGTAATAGGATAAATATCATTCAAGACCTACCATTTCCTATCTTAGTGTAAGAAATCCAATCCTTCATAGGACAACTTGAGTTCATAACCAAGTTCATAACTAATTTCATCTAGTAGGTTCAACCAATCATAAAAATGCTAAAAAATGATGCCACCCTAACTTGGATAGATGAATTTAGGAAGGCCTTTGAGGATATAAAATATTTTATAACTAAATCCCCAATCCTAGTTAATTATGATTTTTCCAAATACTTTAGGCTCTACATGTTTGGGATAGACGAAAGGATTTAAATTATCCTAACTTAGAAAATGAGGATTAAGAATAACCCATCTCATTTATAATTCAAGTCCTCCATACCTACAAATAAAAATATACCTTTATCAAAGCTCTCATAAAGTTCAGATTTTTCCATCATAAAAGCTCTCAAAAAGTTTAGGTACTACCTATCACAAAGCTAAATCACTATCTTCATAGTTCACCCTGATATTCAATCCATTGTACGCCATTGTGAAACAAGGAAAAAGAGTTGAATGGATAAAAAAAAATCAAGAATTCAATATTGAGATCAAACCCACCAAACTCAATAGGGGTAGGGCCTTATGTGAAAATATGATAATATTTATTGTAAAAGACCAATTCACCCTAGTGAAAGAGATAGAACTAGAGGATAAAATAGGATGGATGGGTGATATTTGTACATACATAGCAATTATATAGGTCCCAAAAGGATTGATAATCAAGGAATTAATTTAATTTAGGAAAAAAACAATGCACTGCACATGGCTTGATGGTGTCCTATTTAGAAAGTCATGATGGCATCTTGTTATGATCTATCCAAGAGGAAAAGATAGAAGTCTTAAGCAAAGAGTACCATGACAAGGGAGGAAATTATTCTTTACCGATCATGACCTATAATATATTTAGGGTTGGATACTATTGGATCACCATCTTCTTTGATTGTTTCTAATGGGTTAAAAATTGTAAACATTGTTGTATGGTTATGGGAAAGACAATGAGAGTAACAATGCCCCTAAAGTACATTATTGCTACTAAACCATTCTAGAAATGGGTCCTAGACTTCACTGACAAGATCAATACTTTTTCAAGTATAAAATATGGGTGGATCCTCACCACCCTAGACTATTTTACAAAGTGGGTTGAAGCAGTCCCAATCAAATCAACTAATCAAGAGTTGGTACTCCAATTGCTAGAGGATATCATTACCATATTTTGGACTTTGTCCATCAAATTTTTAAAATTCCACCTATTTCAAGGGGGCTAAGATGATGAAAATAACCTTTGAAATATGATTTCTTGCTCAAGATCTTATCCAATTATTATCCCTAAGGCAATGGGCTAATGGAATCAACAAATAAAAATATAACAAAGATCCTTGAAAACCATCATAAAATTATAGAGGGACTAGCATTCTATGATACAAAAGATTCTTTGGAAAAATTGAGTGACACCTAAGGAATCCATAGCATCATATCCATACAAGATTATCTATGGAAAATAAACCATGCTATTAATCAATCTGAATTTGCCTTTCCTCCAAATGTCATAACAACTAGATCTTGAAGATACCAATATTGATATAATGCAAGGTTGAAAGCTTTACTAGCCTAGGTTGTATTATTACTATGTATAGTTTAAGCATAAAATTCCATTAGTCTATAGTCTTTGAAGATTATAATTGTATATTTTACTTTCAATATTTTTAGTAGTCCATAGGTTAGTTTTCATTTTCCTTTAATAAGTCTACATGTAATAGCTAGTGTATATTTTATTTAAAATAAGTCTAAGTCTGATAAGGGCATTATAATGTTTTAAATTTTTGTACCTTTACATTAATAATGTCTGATCAATAAAGATATCCTAGGCATAATTGGTCTCATCTAAGTCTTCAAGTTAAAGTCCATGTTATCTCATGTGGCACCCCCCTTTTTCATTAAAATTCATGCACCTTCCTTCATTTCCTATGGTTCACATTAGTCAACGCAATTAAAACCTACTTGAGTCATCCAAAATTTCTCTCCTAATATACCCCCATTGTGGTCAACCTATTTTTCTAAGGTTCCAAGGCCTTTTACATGCAAATATTAATACATTGACCTTTCAAAAATTATTCCCAAAGTCTAAAAATAATCCTACATATATTGCCTTTTAACCAATAAAAAGACCTACATTGCCTTATAATATATGGCCTCCATTAATTCTCATACTACCAATCAATTTGAGGTACTAATCTATCCACTTCTAAAAATTCAAGGTTAAATCTCCTGACCATAATGGATGGTCCGCATCAATCTATGAATATATCTACAATGTGCATTATTGAACATGAGGCCTCTTTAATGATAAGTCATATATAATTTTTTATCATAGTATGACCCACATTCATCCACCATATCATATGGATGATTTTCAAGCAATTAACATCTAAACATATGCAACAAAAATCCTTTGTCATATGCATGATACAAGTCATTTTTTCCTATTCACCAAAATATCAATGAATCATGTTCATCCTGTCAAAATAAATAAGTGTCATGCATTTGCATTCAAAGTCAAAATTTCTCATCAATATCCATGTGTACTCCACTAACCATTGTCCTAGAGAACATTAAAATAAATGGTCCGCAATCACAAAATATTTTCCAAGATAATCTATGGTTCGCATTTGTTGGTGAATAGAGACAAAATAACTCCTTGGTTAGACCTATCAAAGAATGTGTGGTTTGCATTTCTCATTAGTCAAAGGAATAAAATACCTACATTTCTTAGTGAAAAGTGTTATAAATATTTTATGAGATGAACGGTCCACATTCTTCCAGGACTTCCAGATTACACAACTACATAGGACATGTAAAAAGCACTAAGATTGCATGCAAAAAATTCAAAGATAAATAAATAGCCTGTAGTAGAAGATAAAATAAAATGAACAGACTGTGATTATCTAAGGGAGGATCTACAACCCAAAAAGTCAAAACCTAGAACATTTTTAATGTCAAAGTCTTACATAGTTGATTAGCTTCAATAGGGAATGAATGACCCACATTTATCCAAGACTAAATCCATGGTTACAATTCATTAGGTAAAATCTTCATGATTTGCTTAGTTTTATTTTTATTTAGAGATAACTAATGGATAGGATTTATAGATTCAATACCAATGGTCCACAATTCCACATACTAGAAGAAGGACACATGCCAATTGGGTTTGATCAAGGAATTAAAGATCCAAATCCAGTGATATAATAAAAATAAAATGCTCTTTTGAAAGCTACAAATAAAGACACAATTTTATGAGCTACCAGATGATATTCAAAAAGTGTAGATTTAATTCTCATATAGTTGCATGACCAATATTGGCACAAGATCTCCACACAATATCATACCATAAATCGGCACATATTTTAAAAGCCTTGAAAAATATAACCACTACACTATAATAGTTGATATCATTATAAAAATAAAATTCACAGTCATGGGGTGGTGGGAGAAAATGACTTAGTTGACCATAATTAATATAGAGCATGTGAAGTGAAAAAACTTGCTTGCTATAAATCCTTGCCAATTTGACAAGCTTCACTCACACTCAAAGAGATTAGGGCTAAGAACATTTGTAGAAGGATTAGCTGAGGTACTAATAATTATAGAGTAATTATAGAGTCTTTGTAGAAAAGTTATAGAACAATCATGGCCTCCTCAAGTGCCCCCTCAAAAATCCCCATAGGAACTATAGCTAGCATTAAAAATCTCATAGAGGCCAAGCAATATAAAGTACCACTAGGGAAAGCTATTAACAAATATGTAATAGAATTCTTAAAAAAACTGGACTGACAAGAAAATCACTATTAAAAAATAGTGGGAAGTAGAAGGCACAATGATTTTTATCTTTGAGAAGACTGGGGAGGATTACCAAAGATACCTAACTCTACTCAAAGGACCGAAAGCCTAGACCTTACTATGATAGGTGGACTACAAATATAGGAAATATATTGTGCCCAAGGGTTTACTATTCTTCAAACCTACTATCTTGGCTAGTAGTGGTTTACAACCTAATCACCTAGACAGTCAGAGATGTCAATAAGCAACTTTTTCATAAGAATATAGTTGATAGCTTCAAAAGGATCTTATAGCTTAGGTTTGCTACATTGATTATAAAATAAATGTACTAAATTCATAATATCATCATGTGTTGCACTCACATACTTATGCAAAGCTCATCAGATATGACCAGACTATGTCATATAAATTCCCAATCAGCAATTTCACACTATATACCTAAGCAACAGATTATGCTGACATGATCAACATCGCATTAGGGGTAAATATTTGACTTGTCTTAGTAGGGAAGTAATGTTCCTAATTATCCAATTTAATAGAACTTTATAAACACTAATGTATATATGGGAAGATTTCATATGTAGCAAAATGCACAAAGAACTAGAAACACTTCAATAAGAAATCAAATAAAAATGGAAACAAATACCCCCATTTTCATATTACTCAATTCTAATTAATTTGATAGTAGGACATATTGATAAATATAGACTTAAATATTACGTAGGTGTAGATGCTATTGATGTGCAAGATAGGCTCCCTTGGATACATGAAGGAGAGTCTAATAACACTTGGTTTTTTGAACATTTTCTCCCAATTGTCCATAAAATATTCTGTGGACATTCCCCAACCAAAATGGGCACTGGTATAGCAACATTTCTATATGAGAAACAAATAGGAGCTTATTTTCTCACAAATGATTTTTCTTACATGAGACTTTATGGAGCCAAAATACCTCCAAAAATGCTTCCTAAATACTGCTCGATGTCCATAGTTTCCCTAGAGATTACTAGGCAAATTGTTGAGATGAGGTTGGACAAGAAACAAGGAAAAGTCCTATGGGTTAAAGTTCCCTGTAGACTTGGCCACTATATCTATAAGGGTTTCTCAAGTATGTTGAGTGCAACATGGAAGATGGATAATTATGGCTTTGCTCACTTGGAGATCTTATGATCCTCAGGGAGCCTACCAACGCTCAATATTGGAAGTATAGTATGTATGAGTTAGTCATAGAGTTGAATTATTTGAATATGACCTTATTGAAGCCATTAAAGGTGGAAAGTATCTTAAGGATGTATAGAAGAAATTATCCAAAGGATAAAAGAGCTCATACTCAAATTGAGTAAGCTAATAATTACCTTGATGTTAAGAAGAGCTTCATTTGAATTCATTGTTCCACTTATCCCTATAGTTCACCCAGAAAAACTTGAGGACCCTATTCTCAAATCTACTAATCAATAATTTTAGTAGATAGAAGTTTTTATGGACACTGTCAGTCTAACTAAAGTAGTAGTAGAAGTATCTTAGCCCACTCAATTAATTCAAGATAATATTTTTGATACTAACAAAGGCAAAGAAGTTATCCCTATTTCCTCTACACAAATTCAATAAACTACCCTATATTATGCCTAATCAAAAATACCTTATGAAAGTAGGCTATAATTGGCATTGCATATGCCCAAGGTCATGCCCAAAGCTCTAGTAGTAAATAACAAGGAAATAAAAATATATTCACTAATACAATAATCTAAGCAATCAAAAAATTAGCAAATTTACTTAGAGGGCATCAAGTAAAGGTACCAAACCCAATAAAATCCCTAGAGAATAAGAGGGCCAGACTTGAAACAACATCTTATTTAGAATCCTTAAAAAGGATTACCCTGGTAAGAACAAAGGAGGTCATCCATTTTGATCCCATTGATGAAAGGCAACTCTAAGAAATTGATGAAGGAAGATACCCTAGGGATATCTGATATACATTTGAAGAACCAAAAATTCATATTCTAGAAGAGCCATCCACAAATGTATCAATACCTATTCCAATAAAAATAAAATCAATTCAAATCTTCCAGGGAGAAGGGGAGCCATAAGTGCAAGAAATAGGGGATCCATTTTCCATCTATAAATCAAGAAATCAACTTCAAGTATTGGAAATACAAGAAATACAAAAAGATAATCAAGATTTATGAGTAAAAATAGATATATTATAGGCTATAATAAAATAACTTGAAGCAGTTACTCCTTATTTGCTTACTCAGGGCACAACTCAGGAAGCAGAGTCCTCCATGGAAGTCAAACAGTTTGATAGTGTTGCATTTATGCAGAGATATAAAGCAAAGGTATATTCTTGAATCAAAGCTAAGATAGATATAGTAACAAAAGTACTCTAAAATATTACTGACATCATTATTACAATGTAAAGTATTAAAATCTTGCTACAAGATGCAAATACTAAAGTGACATCAATACCATCTTTGACAAATGTGAAGAACAATATGTAAAAATACGTAGCAAACAAGTGACCATCCAAGAAAGGGAAACATATGAATGTAAGTTAGAATTCACTAAAGTGGTCATGTACCTTCAGGGAAGGTCTTGTTAGGAAGTCATCCTCAAATAAATGGAAGCCTAGAAAGAAGAAATGGATAACACGAATTCTACTCCAAGATTGTTTAGCTGCAAAGTATTTTGATAGTATAATAGCCATAAGAATACAAGATTTTGAGTGTGATGAAAAATACAAAAATAAATTAGCTCAAAAACTTAATTACTTTTTTTAAATAGCTAAGTCATTAACTAGATTTTCTCAAGAAAATAATAATTCAATTAAAATCATAAAAATAAAGCCTTGGAGGTGATGGATACGATCATATTTGCTGATTTTTTTATTATATAAGAGAAGGGGTTTTTAAAGGGTCTCCAAACCTTATCACATCAGAAAGGAATAGCATGATCTCCAAATTAACTTGAATAACCATGTGAGACAACCAACTAGCTTAACTGAAAGACACAATATCACACCAGTTGGCCAACCAACCAACAAAAAGGAGACCACCTGACCCACAAAGGAAGGAACCCAACACTCAAAAGAAGAGAGTCAAAAATAGCAGGGAGAAATCCTGAGATAGTTACACCATCGAAGATGGATTGCCAACTTTTCTCGAGTCCTTATAGGGGAAAGAATTTTTCTTTTAGATCTAGGTCATCACTTGGATAAGTCAACATAATGAAGTTTGGGATGAAATAGCCATCATTATTGGGATACTTTAGCAAAATCAAGGAGAAAAAGATAAATATTAAGAAGTTAGCCAAGACAAAGCCAAGATTTTTCCCACTACCGAAAAGGACAAAGCATCAAGGGAATAGGATAATGGGTTGAAAATAAGCTAACTATAAGGCCTTAATCCAATATAATTGTACTCCATTATAATGATCCTAAGGTTAAGAAGTGGTTATATGTAAAATTCTAGGTAAAACAACTTAGAACAACTGTTGTAGTCCACCATAGAGATAAATGTAAAATATGAAGCCAAATGGAGGGGCCAATTGAAGGTAGTTACAACAGAATGAGCCAACTTCAAGCTATAAATAGGAGATACAATAGTCAAAGATATCATCAAGTTTTGCATAGCCAAAATTTTCCAAAGGTATAATTGAGCGACCTTGTCCCTTTCAATTGTATTCTCCTTATAAGTCTTTTTTCCATAGCCATGTCTTACTCTTCTCCATCATTATGCAGGTCTTGCTAAGGAAGCACGTAGTTAGCTGAGATTATTTTAAATGGTTGGATTGAAATATAGGAGGCTCTTTGTTACTACTTTTAGAACGAATAATTGAGGTTCTTTGTTACATAATTTGAACAAATAAATCTCTTTGTACTTGTTTAATGATATTTGGAATATTTTACCGGACTCTAATTTGTATAAATCCTTTGATATTAATGCAAATCTAGCTTACTCCTTTGTGTATTTTCATGTTCAATTATGAGTTTGTTGTACATTTACATATTACATTATTTGTGTGAATGACACTTTCTTTCACTAGTGAATTTCAATTATGCTTGTTACATTATTTGAATGAACATAATTAACCTAGTTACTCCTTTCTCTTTCTCTCTTTCTTATTAAATGTTTAAAGCTTTCCTACAATTAACAATGGACGAACCATTGTTCTAATAATAGGGTATAATTAGATATTTTTTATGATTCTTGGTCAAATTCTTTGATAATAAATATTTTACATTCCTTTTGTTATCTGGTTGAGCACAATTGAATTATAGCATAAGCTCCATTTAGGGTTTCCTTACCTAACTTGGTCTATCAAAAGTCATCGTATAATTTTTTTCTAAGTTAAAGAGGTGGATCCATTAGAATCAATTGTGTTGATTGGATTCAAAATATTCTATGGCATGACAATATCTGAGGGATGCAAAAAAATTCTCCAATAGTTTTTGGTACTATTGTTGGGGAACAACTATGTACTTTCTATATTTTGAATTTTTTATGATTTTTCCTAATTTAAAATTTTAAAATTCAAAAACCAACAGTCATGGGTTTTATCGATAATTAGGGTTTTTTTCATTTTTAAAACCACAATTCCCTTTATCCCTTGAGTAAAATTCATGAGAATTGAAAGATACTAAGCTGAGAAATCTTGGTTAGTGATTTATTATGTTATTTCTTGCACATTTGTGCTGACGACTCTAACTTGATAATATCCAAAATTTAAATCTTGAATAAATAATGAGGAACTTGATCTAGCATCCATAAGAAGTGATAAGGATATGCATCCTGAACTACCAAATCCAAAGGTATTTTTCAATTCTCATAAAAATCCATCTATATCATTTAATTTTGCTATTCCAAATTCAATTCAGACCTCTTCTAGTACTAGTCCCAACATTAATCCTTCCCTTGTCCCTATGTTTAGCACTGTTATAGCCTAGTTTGTGATCTAGCTCATGCTAGAACTATGATTATCATCTCTTGATATTTTAATGTGAGCACCTGTTGACCATAATCTAAACTAAACATTTGGAGAATCAAACTACTTTGATTCAACCTCCAGAGAAGGTTGGCTCCTTGTCAACTTAATGAATGTTGACTCTATTTAGCTCAAGTATAGAAAGCTTAGGGATAGAAATGGTTGAGTTAAAAACAAATGGATTTAATATGGATGGATGAAGTTAGAAAAATAGATATATACATAGTATCTTCTAACAAATACTTTCATAAAGCATCTGAGAGGATTAATAACATTCAAAAATTATGTAGTTACGTTATTGAATGGTTTTTGCATGTTCACAAAATTATTCCAAATATATAGAAATATTGATTATCTAATTTTAGAAAAATAATATCAATACCTTTATTTAATAGAAATAGAATTCTCAATAAATGTGTATGCAGAAATAATTAAATCGATCTACTCTAAGTTAGCTTTTCAAATTAACAGAATAGACTAACCATAGCAGCAAGATGAGATAATATCTAATAATAAAGTCCACTATTCAACACAGGCACAAATTCAAGGAAAAAATCCCTTGTAATGCTTCATTCATCAATTTGTAGAGATTAACATAGTGGTGCAAGTAAATACTCCAAATCTAACCATTTGGAAGGAGGTTGTTGCCATTATTTATAGTTTTTACAATAGCCATTTTACCCTTAAGCATTACAGGGAAATTTTATTCTCTCATGATCTCTCTAACCACTTTGTTGTTCATGATATCCATCAACTACACCCTTCTGGTCCTATTGCAATGGCCTTCTAGTTGATTTCATTGTCACCATCGATGATTCTTGAAATCAATTCCTCTCTGTTGATATCACAACTGAATCTGGTTGACCAGGATGTTCTAAAAGGTTATGGATCGTAACTGCTTTTAGTTTGGCTTCTATGACATCAGTTTTGGTTTTTTCCTACTTATTGGATTACATGCATAAAAGTTCATCAAAAATCCTTAAGGGAGGTAGAAGTTTAATTTTTGCCATATATTTGACCACCGAACGACTGTAGTACCACTTCTTGTTTGTGCGATGATAATGAAGGAAGGAGATAATCGTAGCTTTTCACCTTTAGTTATTTCTCATATTTTTTGGTGCTTCTCACTTTTAGCTTGATTTTGGCACTTTCCAGTTTGCATGGCTTATGCGAAGAAGGATAGAAAGCACGGATTTTTGTTCTTCTTATTTTCATCTCTTTTCAATGCTTCTCAGTTTTAGCCTTTTTTTGGTGCTTTCCCATTTGCACAACTTATGTGAAGATGATCAAGAAGCATGACTTTTGTGACTTCTTTTTTTACTCCCTTCTTAGCACTTATCAATTTTAATCCCTTTTCAATATTTTTCAGCTATGCACTTGACACAAAGAAGGTTGAGAAGCATGGTATTTCTAGACTTCTCACTTTTGGCTTGATTTTAGTGCTTTCTTGTTTTCCACCTTTGCATAGTGCTTTTCAATTTTTAGCATCCTTCACTTTTGTGCGGTGAGTACAAAGGAAATTGAGAAGCGTGCTCTTTTCTAGACTTCTTAATTTTGAGCGAATTTCAACGCTTCTCAATTTTGGGTGATTTTTATCGCTTTCGCGTTTCCTTCCCATACTTAGCCAAATGTTGCAAAATTTTGGCTTAAGTATGAATATAGCCATTTTTTGGTCTACATTATTGGTGCCTCATGGGGAATCTTGCTTGTAAGGTTTAAGAACTCATAGCCTTATTCATTGGGTTTACGGAGTTGATGGAGTGAACGATTTATGGAATGGAAAATAGGGATGAGATGGAAAGTATACTTTGGGGTGAATGGAAATGGATGGAGAAGTGGAGTGGGTAGAGATTTGTGAAATGATATGGAGGGAAATGAATGGTGAACTTAGACTCAGCATCATGGTTCAAAAATTGTTCCTTCATGACTACCAACTTCATGATTGGAGACAAAACATCCTACAACTGATAGTCATGAAGAAACTATTTGTGAAGCAAATGATTCTCAATTCTTAGGAGGGTTTCTCTTAAGGGTAATTTTTTAGAAATCTTCAACACCATGAGCATGAGGCTCTATGCATGTTCATGCTTTATTTATTTTTTTGACTATTGTCATACTGCAAAAGCTTCACAAAAAATGAGTTTTTGATAGGTTTCTTATTTAGACCAATTTATTCATCTTGCTCCTCTTCTTCATCTTCTTCTCCTAGGTGAACCACTTTGATCTCATATTTTTTGGGGATTATTTCATGAACTTCATCATCTTCTTCATCTTATTTTACTTCATCATCAATCTTTTCTTTCCCTTCTTCTTGGTCTTCATCATTAGACCTATTTTTATAAGACCCATATCCTTCAATTTCCTCTGTAATGATATTGATATCATAATTATATTCTTCATTAAGTAGTTGGGTAACATGGCTTAGTGCTCTCGATGCTTTTTCCCATGTCTTCTTTAGAATTCTTGGTATTAATTATATGTTTCGATGGATTCTTTGTAAGCTAGACAGTCTCTTATGGGATGCTTCAGAACCACCGTTTCCCAGTTTAGAGATGACATTTTTTATCTCTATCAAGTTCCCAATTAGTTGGACTACTTGTTCTTGTTGGATTGGTTCATTCTACCATTCTATTTCAGATTTATCTTGCATGATGGAATCAATACAACTTTATAGTACTACTTCTTTGATAAATTGATAATATTCTCCAAAGTAATCAGGGAATCTGAGTTGCCTGAGGTGGGAGAGTTTGCTCATCATCTTGTTAGTCTTCTCCTCCAACCTAGATAGCAATTGCAGACCTTTCCATAGTAACTTGTTTTTTTCTATTATATTCTTGGCTATTCCCTCATCTATGCACCATTATCTATTTAAAATAAATCTAACCATGACTCTAGACTTGGTCTTTGCTAGTCTACAAATATTTTTCACTGGGGCTATCTTATGTTGAAGCTCATGTTTCACTTTCTAAAGGGTACTCCTTGCACTTACTAACTCATTTGTGGATTCATCTAAAAATACAAAAATTGGCTTAGATTTTGCACTTTTTACTTTGATCTCTAACCATACCCTTCTTCGAGCTTGCTTTACAGTATCTTTAGAAAACCCAACAAGTTTAGATCTTTCTAAAAATAATTGCTAATTTAGATAGTTATTATATTTTGTAAGAGCTATTACCTGTGCTTGGAGACCCTCTATTTGTTATTTGAAATTAACTATTTCATGATATTTACATTGCCACTCTTTCATCTCATATGTGAGAGAGTTGGTCAAGTCTTCACATTCTGTGAGAGAATTCTCCAGTTGCTCTATTAATTTTTTATCTCTTTATTCTCCTCTCTTCTTACATCTCCTTGCAAGAAGACCACATCCATATGAGCTTTAGCCATTACCAACTCATCAGAAGCTAGTAGTTGACTGATATCTATAGTTTTCTCGAATATCTCATAGTCTTCCAGAGTCATCTTATTTCTTGGCTTCTTCACTTTTGGAGTGACAATGTATTTTGTCCTCTTTCTAGACACTAGATCGGTGATTGCAGTTTTCCTCTTTTGTGCTACATCCTCTGAGTCTTTTTCTAGTTGCTCAATCCACCAGGACACTGCATTGAAGACTATCTCTTCTATTCTTTGATATTGAGCTACAATAGGTTCAGTGGTTGGAATAGACACAGTGATCAAAGATGATACCAAACTTACAGTGGTGAGTGGAGATGTTAAAATAGTGGAATCTTGGTGTGAAGGAGTGGTTATCATGGCCTCTACTAATGTAGGAGGAGGAAGCGGTGTTGTGATTTATGGATCTTTTGATATTGTAGATGGAATTATAGGAGATTCTTCTTACTATGAAAGTGGAAGTGGGATTTCAATGGAAACTAATGGATGCTTCATGGATGGAGGTGATATGGATGTAAAAACCTAGGGCAAAATAAGAGGAGGAACCTCCACTGATGAGACATGACTTTCAGAATGGGAGGGAAGCTTTTATTGGTAACTTAGAGGTGGAGGATTAGAAGGATAAGGGATATAAAACATACTTGAGTCTCTCGGTGGGGACTGATGTACATCTTGATCTATGCTTGATCGCTTATTTGATGAAGCTTGAACCTGCTCCTCTTATCTCCCTTTTTATTTTCTTTCTTGTTCTTCTTCCTGAGTTATTCCAAAAAGGGTTGCTATAGATTACGACCCAAAGATATTAAGTACTGATTTCTCTCCTTGAACTGTTTCTTAATCATGCACTTGTGAAGTGCTAGACTACTCTTGCCATTGAGTGTATGTAGAACATGTGAATCTCACAATATAATTCCTAGACATGACTTAATCTTGATCACCTCTATATCTAGGTTTCACATAACCCTCATTAGATGCTCCTAGAGCTAATATTTTTTATCTTTGCCCAACTGGGATAGGTCCTATGTTACCTGAATTATTAGGGCCTAATACTCCTTCTTGGTACCCTTGCCTTTGCATTAGGTGAGCATCTAGACCATATGTTTGTAATTCACCTATTAGGGATTAGAAAGCAACATGTTTACCCTTTCCAGTATGGATATATTCTGTAGTATTCTTAGTTCATTAAGGAAAGGATGGGGGTTTTCGAATGGTTAAAGGTTTCAACCTTAACCTGGTGGCCCGTTCATTACTTACCTCCTTTGTTTGGCCTATAGGCCTCTTGAAGCTTAGTGCTAGGAAATTTTTGGTGCTCTGCCAAGTTTCGACATGTGAATCATAATAGTCTTCAAACATTCTATCAATTTTGATAGGATACCTACAGTTTATGGTATCTATCTCTAACCGCATTTTTTAGAATTCAAACAACTTTGTAGAATTTCAAGTTTTTGTTTTCACCAAATATTTAACATCATATTCTATATAAACATGCATTGGGTGATTTTCTAGCTTATAACCTACCACCTGATCATAGAAGTCTCTCCAGGTGGTGTTGAACATCCCACTTTAATTCAGATTTTTTATCGTTGTTTTTGAATTTTGTGATGTAGGGACAGAGAGTTATCTTGAACCTTTGAGTTTTAGCTTTTGGGTCATTTATTTTCTCTAAGAACATGTTTTCTAGGCCATACCTCCATCTATGAGGAAGCTCCACTAAACCCATTTCTCGCATATATTTGGTAATGCTTTTGTGTTGTCCTTTACTAACAACTATATCACTCACCTTTAGGGGATAGGTGCAAGTGTCCTTCCTACCCTTGCCCATTCCAAAGTTGATGTTAGTATAATATTTATGACAGTAATATTCATGAGCAAAAATTTTCTTGATGACATAGTGGGGTATGACAAAAGGTTTCTCAGTGAAACCATATATGCGAATGACTATCTCCTTCTAACAGTAATATTCACGAGCAAAAATTTGCTTGATGACATAATGGGGTAGGAAAAAATGTTTCTCATTGAAACCATATACGCAAATTATTGTCCCTTATTTTAAGATATACTAGTCACCTTCCTCTTCACCCTCCTTCCTCAAAATATCTCTTGCTAATTGGGGAATCTAAGGACTTTTCATTTTATCAGCTTCAAAGCTAGTCTTAGGAATTCTTTGTTGAAATTTTAAAAAGACTCTCTTTTTCTCAAAGCATTCATCCATTTATAGATGGGTCAAGCGGTTCCATCAAGATTTTCTCTTTGTGTAGGGATGAATGGCAACTCTTAATGGTTAAAGTACAAGAAAATCCAAGCCAAATGAGAACAGTATCTGAATGAGGACCCCTCCCTCTTCCCTTTAATCCGGATTAGGTATTCTTGAGACCAAACTGCTAAGTATTAAGCCCAATCAAAGAATATTGGGTTGTTTCTATATCTAAAGGATTCATAATTTTTGGGATTAGATATGTAGTGAACCGTAGCTATTTGCCAATTGTACACTTGTTTATCATACTGTAATATAGCAATTATGGCTAGAATGGAGTAAAGTTTTAGATATTTAAATTCTTCTAATTTGATGGTGGTCAAAGGTAGGGTACTACCACTCCATGTTTTATCTAATTTTCCAACCACCCAGTTTAGAAAATTCCTTTCCCTTTGGTATGCTTAATTAGGGCGTAATATTGAGCTTGTACCTTAGTGGAAAATTCTTTGGCTCTCGATCCTAGTTCTATCCTTGGGAAGAAGGTATTATTGAAGGATTGAGCATTGAAATGCATCAGGATTTTTCCCTCGATGCTCATTACTATATTTTACTTTGGATCAAAATTTTCCATGATAGCTTGGATGAGTTCAAGGTATGAATACACAAATCATACATGTAAAAATATAGTAATGAACTTATCACTATCGCCTTCAATTTTGAGGATGATATGCACTTTGTGACCCTTTGTTCTACCTCTATTCTCATTTGATATTTCTTCTTAAATGTGGTAACTATATCAAAAAATTTGCTTGCATTATCCTGGAAATGACTACTTACTTGGGTTTTCTCATAAGTGGCCTTCATGGTAGAAGTAGATGGTCATGCCATGGCTCTGGTGGAATCACATTACTCCCCTCTAGAATAAAAATCTGAGCTCTTGGACCCTTGATAGAAACTTACTCTCTCTTTCCCTTTTCACAAATCTTAGAGATCAAATATTACAACAAGAGTAAAATCCTCTTGAGTAGCATCAAACATATTAACGTCTTAGTACGTGTAATTTAAATGAGGTGGTTGCAACATTTCTCTACATGCAAAACTATGTTGATGCCATTATTTTTATAATTATATCACTTTCAAAGTTGGCGGTGCCATTCTGACGCGTGTGCACTTTCCTTACTCGGGATTATAAAATTCCTTTCTGATCTGCATTGGATTGCAGGCCCCACGTATCTTGAACTTTTTATTGTTTGAGTGAAATCTTCCATGAGTATATCTTTCTTTGTTTATGTGATAAAGTCTTTCCTTCTTGATGATGAGGACGTGTCACTCTGTTCCATATAGTATAGTTGACTTATGGGTAAGTTGGAAACTACAACTTTGTACAAATACTTGCCACCATGGAATGTCTTTTATATTTTAGTCACCCTCATCATAAAGAGCAAAACATGAAAATATTTACAATTTTATGATACATATGATACACAGGGGAAAACTCACTATTGGACGTACAGCTTGAGATGATATCCATTCACTGGGATGGGTAGCACCTCTCCTTCTTGATTATTTAGCTGGAAAGCATTTTTCTATTTGATAGATTCTATTTGGAAAGGGCCTTCCCAAAAAGAGTCAAACTTCTTGTGTTTTCCTAATTTAGCATTGTCTACATTCCATTTTAAAACCAAGTCACCAAATTTAAACTTTTTGAACATGGTTTTCTTGTCGAACTAGTTTGTAGTTTGTGATAAGTGTCTTTGGAATATTTGATAAGATTCCTCTCTCTGTTCTCCCAATTGTAGGATTTGAAGTAGTCTTTCATTCATAGGATCTTCTTTATCATAATCATTATCACTAATGTATTTCAAATATGGCAATTCTAAATATATTGATAGCACGACTTCTTTTCCATATACCATAATATAGGAAGATGTACCTATGGATTTTTTTATGGTAATTCAATCTACCCATAATACTTGGTTCATCAACAAATACCAATATTTCTTATTGTCTTCTAGCGATCTTTTGAGCATCCTAAGAAGATTTTTATTGCTTGATTTTGCTAGGTCATTTCTTTGTGGGTAATAATTTGAAGAATTATTCAAGTAAATGCTATATTTTCTAGAAAAATCTATATACTTGACCCCTATAAAATCTAGGCCATTGTCACTTACTAAATCTTCAAGGATTCCAAACCTGGTGATCAAGATTTCAAGGAATTTGAGCACTACATCCTGATTGCACCTCTTGATTGGTATTTCCTCCACCCATATAGTGAAATAATCCATGGCAGTTAAGATATACCTATGGCCTATCAAATAATTTACATTGATCTCTCCTACAAAGTCTAGACCCCACTGCTAAAAAGAATTCTCAACCTGTATTGGCTATAGAGGTATTGTAGCATTTTTATTTCGACCTGTGTATCTCTAGCATTTGTCACAAGCTCTAGCAATTTTAAAAGTGTCAAAAAAATATTAGGCTAGAAATAACCTACCCTTATAATTTTTAGTGCAGTAGATCTAACAAAATAATGGCCTCCAAATGGTCCATCATGAAATTCATTTAAAACTTTATGCTTTTGATTTTCTCTTATGCATCTTAAGAGAACACCATCAAGATTTTTTTTATAAAATTCTCCTGATAATATGGTATAATGCAAGGCCTAAAGACTATATCTCCTCCTTTGTGAAGCATTGAGATTTTGAGAACAAATCCCAATCTAGAAATAACTCGTGAGTTGATATATCCAATCAGCTTCTTGTGGGAGAATCTCACCCTTCCTGATCTAGCTCCTTGATCTGAAAAACTAATTCTTCTTATGGATTTGATGTAGCTACCAATTCTTTACAGAGAGCTTTACCTATTACCACTTTGGTGGGGTGAATCTCAATGTAAAAATCTTGAATCTTTGTAATCCAACCTACTATTTTCTCACCAATTTCCCCTTGTAATATCAAGGCTCTTATGTCAGGATGGACTACATAGACCAGTGTTTTGCTCTGAGCTAGATATTGCCTAAAAATTTTTAATGACTTCATAATTGCAAATATTTGCCTTTCTATGAAGTTGTATTTTACCTGGTATTCGTGCAAGGTTTGGCTCCAAAAGAAAATGGGATGCTCATTCCCCTGGTCATATTTTTGGGTTAGTACAATGACATAACTTTCTTCAGCATCATTAGCATAAATAATTAAGTCCCTATCAAAGTTAGGATTGACCAATACTGGAGCTATGACAATGGCCTGTTTGATCATTTCAAATGCTTGTTTTCTTTTGTCAATCCATTTATAATATACATTCTTTTTGAGAAATTTTGAGATTGGTTTTATAATCTGAGAAAAATATGAAATGAATTTTCTTACAAAATTAATCCTCCCAAAGAAATATTATAGAGCTTTTTTTTCATCGGGAGGGGTAGTACTAGTAGCGCTTTTACTCTATCTGGGTCAATAGACATCCTTGTTTTGATACTACATGCCCTAGCAACTTTACTTCATTAACTACAAATATGGATTTCTTAGTATTTAATGATATATCAAATTCCCTGCATTTCTGGAAAACTTGTTCTAAATGACAAAGTGTTAGGACCCTCCTAACATAAACTATTAATTATATTATATTTATAAAGGGACATATCCCTTCACATTTCACACCTTTTAGATAGATATAATAGGACAATCATAGGATGTTCCAAGAGGGCATCCAAGAACATTTTAATTATCTTATTGTGGGTTTATTCCTTACAATCTAAAAGTGATTCATTTCTAACAATGATTCTTTCTCCAATTTGCATTAAACTTCATATTTAATAGTGGTGTTCTACCATATGGTACAGAGCCAATTAAACTTGACAGAGTATCAAGATGATTTTTTTTATCTTTCCTTGCTCTAGGATACCAAGTACCTATTCACCAGAGGATTCACTTGTTTCCTTAATGTAAATGCTCTATGTTTACTCGACTACCCTGCATCACTGGTGAAGACACCTTATAGCAAATAGTGAGTTCTCAAACGTAAACGAGCACAAGCACACAATAATAGATTTTTGGGTAAACTAAACCCCAAAAAAATTAACAGGAATTCCACATCCTACAATTAAAAGGCCCCACACTAACAAGAAATCCCAAACTCGTAGCCAAAACCAGATGAAAATCATCCTAGCAAATCGTCGATATCATTTTTTGGCAATGTTTATTCGCAACGAGGGAATAAATTAAAGTTATGAAGTTTTTTTTTAAGTTTCATTAAATTTTCGATCGTCGAAATAAATTCTAACATTGAAAGGCAAAATATACAAAATATTTTAAAAATATTTTATCCCACATTCACTGTGGGAAAATATTTTGAGGATTTATAACCCAAAACGTATTATAAGCTAATTGCCTAGCGTGCTAGGCATAGCCGTAGTGCATGTAGGTAGGCTTAGGGACACTTGGTGCCATCAAAATATTTGAACTACATGTTTTTGACTGTTGACTCACCATCCCACTCTTACCACTACCACTCGAGCTTCATCCAATCACCGCTCTACCTCCACTTAGCCACCAATTGAGCCTCGCTTCACCTCCGCTTAACCACAACCTGAGCGCTGCTCCACCTCTACTTAGCCATCACTTGAGCTCCACTTAGCCCCGCCCTTGTGCTACTCTATCGCTGCCCAACCAAACCAATATAGTGGTAAAACAAATTTTTGGCACCCTATAACCAAATTATCAAAAAAAAATTCAAACTTCTACCAAATTTTTTCAAATTTTGCAAAAAGTTTCAAAAAAATTCAAATTTTTGCAAAAATATCCTACTGCAAAACTATTTTTGAAAGCTAAAAACATTTTTGTAAAGCACAAACCATACCCTAAATGGCCGAGGGAAGGCGATCTCAAGATACGACGAAGGAGATTGTAAAAGAAGTCTCAAAAGAAGTGGCAAAGGATATTGCGAAGGAGGTCTCGAAAGAGGTTTCAAAGGAAATGAAAGACATGATGCAAGGAATGGCATTTTGGAAGGATAATTTAGAGGATAAGATCACTGCCAAAATAGCAGACCTAACCATGAGCATCAACAACTCGAATACAGAGATATCCACTAAATTGGATGCTACAACCCATTCCATGGACTTAGTACAACAAAATTTGATGCTAATGCAGAGCGGACAACAAAACACTACGCCACCACAACAGACATTAATAGGGGGACCACATACATCAATCCTTCCTCGTACCACAAAGCTAGATTTCCCAAAATTTGATGGAGGCGACCCCACAAATTGGATATATAGGGCAGATCAATATTTCACCTTATATCAAATTCTAGAGATTCAGAAAGTCCGTATTGCATCATTTCACTTAGAACAAATTGCTACACAATGGTACCAATGGTATGAAAAAACAAAAGGTCCTCCCACATGGACCGAATTCACAAAGAACCTAATGTTGCGATTTGGCCCTACCAAATTTGAAGACTTCATAGGAGCCCTCACCAAACTTCGCCAAACATCCACCGTAAGGGAATACCAAGCACAATTCGAGAAGTTGGTGAACCTTACATCAGGACTCGATGCATCATTTTTCCAAAGTTGCTTCATCAGTGGCCTAAAAGAAGACATTCGAATGGAAGTACAAATACAAAACCCTATCGATATGATGCATGCAGTGGCATTAGCACAAATGATAGAAGAGAAGAACAATAACCAAAGGTGAATAGGAAGAGTTTTCACAGGAAAACCACCAAATACCTACACCAGCCAAAAATTGAATAAAGTCATGCCAATCAAATGAATTAGCCAAGAGGAAATGAAAGAAAGATGAGAAAAGGGCCTCTGTTTCCATTGTGATGAAAAATTTACCCCCAACCACAAATGCATTTCACCAAAATTATATATTTTGGACACAATTGATTGCACCCCCAAAGAAGAGGATGACATCGAAGTGGAAGTAATAATTGATGTTGCAGAAGAAAATCAAGAGGATAAAACAAAAATATCCTTTAACGCACTAGCAGGGTATTCGACTCCACAAACGATGAAGGTAAAAGGGTATTTTAAGAAACAAAACCCTATTGTGCTCTTAGACTCTAGTAGCACTCACAATTTTATAGACCCCAGTTTGGCCAAACAAGCTAATTGCTTTATATATCCCTGCAATAACTTCGAAGTCATGATTGGTAATGGTGGAAAAATTGCATGCAAAGGCAAATGCAGGAATATCAAACTCACTATGGGAGAGTATAACATGAAAGTAGATATGTATGTACTACCATTAGGAGGATGTGACATTGTTTTGGGAGTACAATGGCTATGAACGCTCGACAAAATTCAATGGGACTTTGAAGAATTATGGATGCAATTTATACAAAACAACCAAACTTACACAATTCAAGGTTTAAAAATAGGTCCCACACAAATCGTAAGTTCCCATAGAATGGAAAATATTCTTCAAAAATGAGGAAGAGGCATGGTTGCCCAACTATTTTCCTTGCAAAACACCAACGAAGAGCAACCAGAGGCACCAAAATTAATAAAACTCCTGGAGAAACATGATAAAATATTTAAAGAACCAGAGGGATTACCTCCACAATGAAGCCATGATCATGCTATCCAATTACTTTTGGGACACCAACCTCCTAATATTAGACCTTACCGATATCCATACTTACAAAAGATGGAAATAGAAAAATTAGTACAAGACCTACTAAGGGCAGGGGTCATTCGACCTAGTAGAAGTCCCTACTCTTCGCCAGTCATACTAGTAAGAAAAAAGGATGGATCATGGCGCCTATGTGTGGATTTTTGTGCCCTCAACAAAATAACGATTAAAGACAAATTTCCTATTCCAGTCATTGATGAACTACTCGATGAACTTAATGGAGCCGCATATTTTTCTAAACTCGATTTAAGATCCGGCTACCACCAAATTCGAGTTAAGGAAAGTGATATACCCAAAATGGCTTTTCGCACCCACGAGGGACATTATGAATTTTTGGTGATGCCCTTTGGCCTCACCAACGCTCCATCCACATTTCAAAGTCTTATGAACAAGGTATTTTTTCCTTTCCTTCGAAAATTTATTTTAGTTTTCTTTGACGATATTTTGATTTACAACAAGACTTGGGAAGAGCACTTAAATCATATAGAGCAAGCACTCAAGATATTGGAGAAAAATCAATTATACACAAAGAGATCAAAATGTTCCTTTGGCCAACAAGAAATTGAATACCTCGGACATATTGTCTCCAAGGAAGGAGTTAAAGTAGATCCTCGTAAAATTGAAGATGTGGAAAATTGGCCGATTCCAAAAACACTAAAAGGGTTGCATGGGTTCTTAGGATTAACTGGATATTATCACAAATTTGTCAAGGATTATGGCAAAATAGTGGCACCCTTAACGACACTACTTAAGAAGAATGCCTTCTTATGGTCTCCACAAGCTAATGAAGCCTTCATGACCTTAAAAAATGCCATGTGTACCACCCCTGTCCTAGCCATGCCAGATTTTTCCCAACCATTTATTATTGAAAGCGACGCTTCAGGAGTAGGAATGGGAGCCATGCTCATGCAAAATGAAAGACCCTTAGCCTTCACTAGTAAGGCATTTTCAAAAAATAATTTAGCACGTTCCACTTATGAAAAAGAAATGTTAGCTATTGTCCATGCTATCCAACATTGGAGACCATACCTTATTGGAAAATATTTCATTATCCGCACCGATCACCACAACTTAAAATACCTTCTGGAACAAAGGATAACCACTCCAGAACAACAAAAGTGGGTGACAAAACTATTAGGCTATGATTATGAAATCATATACAAAAAAGGGAAAGATAACGTGGCTGCCGATGCACTTTCCAAAAAGTTCAAGGAAAATTCCCAATTACATGCTCTTTCCTACCCTATCCCGAGATGGATCGAACAAGTCAAGGAAGAATGGTATGCAGATCCTACCACACATACCATAATTCAACACCTCCAACAAAACCCCATGAGCAAACCTCACTATTCTTGGCAAGATAACATACTCCGTTATAAAGAACGTCTTGTCCTCTCACCCACATCCGCTTATCGTACAAAGCTTCTACATGAGCTACACGCTACACCTACTGTAGGACACTCTGGATTCCTCAAAACCTACAAAAGAGTGACTAAATCCTTTTATTGGATAGGGATGAAAAATGATATCAAGAGATTCATCAATGAATGTGAAACATGCCAAAGAAATAAAGGTGAAACAGTGGCAACACCAGGCCTTCTTCAACCCCTCCCCATACCAACAAAAACATGGGTGGATATTTCAATGGATTTCATTGAAGGCCTTCCAAAATCGGTAGGAAAAACAACCATCCTAGTGGTGGTCGATTGTTTATCAAAATACACCCATTTTTTTCCAATAGCTCACCCCTATACCGCTAGTACTATTGCCCAAATTTTCCTGGACAATATCTTTAAGTTACATGGCATGCCTTCAACTATAGTTAGTGATCGTGATCCCACTTTCACTAGTAATTTTTGGAAAGAATTATTTAAACTCCAAGGTACTCAACTTCGGATGAGCTCCGCTTACCATCCCCAAACAGATGGCCAAACTGAAGTTGTTAATAAATGCTTAGAAACTTATCTTCGATGTTTCATTTCCACAAAACCCCTCCACTGGGTTAAATGGCTTCCACTAGCTGAATGGTGGTATAATACTACATATCACACAACCATAAAAATGACCCCTTTCGAAGCACTATATGGCCAATCACCTCCATCCCTAACCTCTTATATTCCTGGAAATACAAAGGTGCCCACTGTAGAGAAGGAGCTTGTTACTCGAGAGAATATTATTCAAACTCTAAAAGACAATCTACACATCGCCCAACACCGCATGAAGCAACAAGTGGACCAACATCGAATCGAGCGAGTTTTTCAAGAAGGGGATATGGTATTTCTTCGCCTTCAACCATATCATCAAACTTCTTTAAAAATCAAGGGGTCTCAAAAGTTAGCACCTAAATTTTATGGCCCCTATAAAGTTCTACAACATATTGGACCAGTCGCATATAAGCTTGAGTTACCTGAATCCTCCAAAATCCATCCGGTATTCCATGTTTCTTGTCTTAAAGTTGTAGTAGGCACTCACATTACTACTCAAACTCAACTTCCATAGTTTACTGACAATGGGGCCCTCATGGTTGAACCAGAAGCTATCTTAGATCACCGCATGCGCCACCTTCGCAATCGCACCATCATCGAAGTATTGATTCAATGGAAAGGTCTACCTTCAGAAGATGCTACGTGGGAGACCCTCCATCACATTCAACAACAATTTCCACAATTTCAACTTTGAGGACAAAGTTTTTTTAAGGAGGGTGGCATGTTAGGACCCTCCTAACATAAACTATTAATTATATTATATTATATTTATAAAGGGACATATCCCTTCACATTTCACACCTTTTAGATAGATATAATAGGACAATACTAGAGATGTCTCAAAGGGCATCCAAGAACATATTATTTATCTTATTGGGTTTATTCCTTACAATCTAAAAGTGATTCATTTCTAACAGCGATTCTTTTTCCAATTTGCATTCAACTTCATATTTAATAGTGGTGTTCTACCATAAAGATGGTCCTATATTTCATGTGAGAATATAGTCATATCATCTAAGTATATTAGAATTGTTTTTTTGATCAATTTACCAAATGCATAATCCATCGCTCTTTGAAAAGTATCGCCAGCATTTGATAGACAAAATGACATTCTTTAGTAGGCAAAAGTACCACACTTTGTTGTAAATATGGTTTTGTGTTGGTCTTCATTTTTTACCTAGATATGGTTGTACCCAGAGAAACCATCTAGTAAGGAGAATATTTCTACCCCTTCTACCATTTGTAATATCTGGTCCACCTGTGGTAAGGAGTAGTGGTTTTTGAGAGAAGCTTGATTCATATTCTTGAAATCTACACAAAGGCGAATATAACCATTCTTCTTCCTTGTTGGGGCTAGATTGGCTACCCAAGTTGAGTGTTTGACTTGGATAAATTATCTTAGCTCTTAATAGCTTAAGTAATTCTTCTCGTATAATAGCTTGAAACTTGGGATTTACCACCCTTTGCTTTTATATGAATGGTTTAGCATCTGGTACTAACTCGATAGTATGTTGGATGACATTCTTGTCATATACCTTGAAGTCATTGTAAGTCCAAGCTATTATATCTTGATACTTGTGACATAAGGCTTTAAATATTTCAATTTCTTCTATAGTACACTGGATACCAAACTTCATATATTCTCTATTTTGCATCTCAATTCTTTGTATATCTGGTTGTCGAATTTCATTTGTTTTAATATTTTGCCATATTCATTGTCAAATAATCTCTCTAGAGTAATAAAGCCTTTGGGTATGTGGTTGTTTCAATCGAATAATATTTTTTTGATCAAACTCTTGAACAAGCTCACCATTAAAAAGAGCACAGTCTACTTATTTGATTAAAAAATCAATAATTTGTTCATCATATTCAAAGAGTTGCCAATAAACCTATTTATCAGGCATGGATGACTTGAAAACCAGTTTAACTCTCTTATTTTTTGGAGACCCATAATCTATCAAGAGAGATAAATTAGCTCCTTCAAAAACTAATCTATCTACCAAAGAATTTTGTTATCTAGGGATGACACATAAATTCAAAGCATCAAATAATTCCATCAGGTCCCATACCGTGTTCCTGTAAGCCTTTAGATAATGATGCTTATTGTTGTACTTTTTAGTAACCTAACTAACAATAAGTTCTAATTCACCTGAATGTCTAGCATCTTGATGCCCATTTATTTTTCTTGTATTAACCCTAAACAAAGAGCTTCATACTCTGCGGTATTGTTTGTGCAAGACCATGTGAGTCTAAAAGAAAAAAAATTGTTCCCTCGGATGGAGATTTCAAAACCACACCTTCTCTAGCTCCATTTCTACATTTTGCTCCATCAAAATGCATTGTCCAAATTTTGGACATTCTTAATGATTGGTTAGAAATCACAGGGATTTTCTTATCTACTTCTGATATTATACTATATGTCCCTAATCCTGTTTCTAGAAGATCTTGATCATTTTGGAAAGGTAGTTGATTATAAAATTCCAAATGATCCAAGAGTTCTACCAGATCTGCTTCTTCCATAACTTAGTGATTATACAACTCTTCTTCTATCTTATCAATATGGTAAGTGATTGGCTTTTCAGGAATCAATCTTATCCTTCTTTCTTTATGAGGTATCATCATACCAAAGTAGTCTAAGTACATGTATCCTCTCATCTTGGTGGTAAATTCTCTGAAAAGACATAAACCAAAGTAAGCTTCAAGGTCTACCACTACCATTTATTGTACAATAGTAACCTCAAGAGCTTTGAGCAACCTCATTAATACATATTTTACTACTCCCATAGTTTTCACTAGGGTACCATCTAGTTGTAGAACACCTTGACAAGAGCGGGTGTATTCCATACCCATCTCATCACAAACAACCTTGGTTATTACTATGGTAGATGCTCTAGAGTCAATCATACAGTTATGGACAATCCAGCCCTCTATTCTTAAGGAAATATAGAATAGGGGAGGCTTCTTTTTCAAAGCATAAGGTGTCAGTTATCTCTGTTCTTGAGTTTTTTTTAGAATGGTAGCCATATATTTTCCTTGATATTTCTTGTTAAGACATGCCTTTAACAAATCAATTTGTCCAGGGAGGAAAAGAGTATCATAGATACTTGCTCTTGATGGGGTCTGTAGCACCCTAAAATTGGCACAGTTAAACCTTAGTAAAAGGATAAAAATTTGAATTTTAACCCAAACCACCCATTAACCGCCCATTACCCGCTCTCCTCATTTTATGCACCATTTTTAGGATTTGTTTTGACCGTTGGACGATATTGTCAGCGATCAGATGAAATCGTCCTAGATCTGACGAATTCGTCTAGAAAGAACATCCAGACGATTTCATCCCAAAACCAAATTTTCATAATTAGTTTCTATTTCAACAGCTTCTCTAACTTGGGTAGAAAGCGTGTCTGCGCAGTTAGAGTCTCCCCCATTGGAGATCTCCCAAATTGGGATGATCTCCAACCTCCTAACCTCTCCCTAATCCTATATAAACTGAGATTTTATCAGTTTATCCCCCTGAACCCCCCTTGAATCCCCTAATTGACTAATTTCTTTGCAAATTTAGCTCCTTGCACATTAGAACATCCTCGTACCATCGTTTGTATTTGGTATTTCAAGTTTTCTTGCAGGAATCTTATTTTTTTTCAACCGAAGCAAGCTTGGATCGTCGCAAGCGATTCTAGACAATTTCAAACGATTCTGTCGTAGATCGGCGATCTCGTATGATTGGAGGTAATCTCGACTCTAGTCTAGATTGGGGGCAATCAGAGCCCAAAGTTTGCATTTTATTATCTTTTCTCTTCATTTTCTTATGCATTAGCTTGGTTTATTTTATTCCTGCATCTTGGAGTTCACCTCATTTAGTATAGATGCATGCTAAAGGTAAATTAAAGTATTAAAGTAACGCATTTTCCTTTAATCATTATCTGGATCTATCATTTAGGAAAATTCACTATCATTTCTATCATTTCCCCTTGCTTTTGCAGTTACATCTTTGGTTTTTGGTATTTGTCTCTATGACTGCAGGTTTCTAATGAATTCGTCAGATCGATGACGATATCATCTGATTTTAGATGATCGACTGAGATCTGAGATGATTCTATGACATTTTAGATGATTATGTATGATTTGAGATGATTTGGACTTCTGCAAAACTTATAATCTACATCAGACATCCGAAATCAGGTATATTCTATCCCATTTAGCATATTTTTTGTGTTTAGCACTTATGCATGTTTTCTATATTCATAAAAATTAGCATTGGTATATAGAATAGCTTAGATTCACCTTGGACAAACCTAGGATATGAATGATTAAAGCACAAAATTAACACATCAAACCTACTATCAACCTAGGTGTGGAAACTGCCACTCAAAAGTTTCCTGGTGAACCCACCATCCATCAAAAATTCACCCTTATACCCCTCCCCCAAGATGCGGGACCTTCAAAGGGCCTCTCAGTCTAAGGTATTGTCCCATCCTTCTCGCATCCCCCTTCCGGGCACGGATCCTATAGCTTGAAGGTAAGGATGCAAAAAATTTGGAGCGATACATTTTGGTGAACCCGATGTGAAAACTAAAAACCTTTTGAAAACCATCCCAAAAAAAACAAAACATAAATGCATTTAGAATCATCAGATAAACAAAGTAATAATTCATATAATATTTAGATGGTAGATTATAATAAAAGACGAGCTATCACCATTAATGTTGAGAATCAATTAGCAGCTATAGAGATTACTTCTGTGCTTAGAGTACCTCAAACAAATAGGGTTCAAACTTTGTGGAACAAACTTGATAGGAGATTGGATATCATTAGATCTAGATCAACAAAACTTAGGCAAATTAAGAGGTTTGTCCTAGATAGAATCTTGGATCCTGATCAAGTAACCTTATATCATGAGCTTCAGAGAGCTTGCCATAGGTGGTTAGTAGATAAAAGAGCCCTTGTGTCTTCATCGAGTTGTACACCTTTGAGGAATACCTCGATAATGCGATTGTAGTACATAAATTTCTATCTCATATAGAGGATCAAGAGGTCGTTCTTATGGATAGAAAGATATGGAATAGAGTTCCTAGAGCTGTGTTATATCGAGAGTATTTCCATGAGCTCTATTTTTACAAGTCAGAGTCAGAATTAGATAACATCACCATAGAACACTTTGTCAAATTCCTGAAAAACCATTTCCAATTTGAAGAGGAGCATTTCATGACTCCTGATGAACTTGATCCCATCAATGACATCTATAAACTATTTATAGAAAACTAAGCCATTTTTTTTATTATTATTATTACGTGCATTTAGTATACTCTTTGTTCTCTTTTTAATATTATCATAAAAATAAAAACAAAAACAAAACAAAATATAACAAAAATCAAAACATTTTCTTTTAAGTATTATAGTAGGTATATAATTAAAATATATACCTCCCAAATTTGTTGCAAATATATATATATATATCAATATATATTTGCTAAAATCTAAATTTAAGCATAATGACTAGACTCAGGAATGGAAAAAAAATTGAAGTAGAAGAAGATTGGTTAGGAAAACCAGGAAATAAACCAGATGTCCTTCTTGAAGATCCAATTCAGGAAGAAGGAACCCTAGACCAACAAGAAGAAGAATTTGCTAAAGGAAATGAACAAAGAGAAACTGTTAGAGAGGAAGGATCCTCATCTCCTAAAATGTCTCCAGAAGGAGCTGTTACTTTTGAGAATATGGAACATTTTTGGAAGTTCCTCAATACTAATATTTGCACCCTTAATAGAGCAGTCCATATGGACAAGGATCAAATTAGTGACACTCAAGCAACCCTAGAAGAAATATATCACACACGCACTAATCCCTTGTCCTTCGTTAATCAAGAAAGTGATCAAGCTGGACCATCCAATTTGGATATGGCCGCCATAATCCAGAACATGCAACAACAACAAGTTACCCAACCATCTAGAGTGCCTGTTACCAAGCCTAGGGTTATTCCCACACAAAAGAAATTGTTATTCACTACTCTATTTCACCAAGTTATTGATCAACATACCTCAAATCAACAAAATCCTAAAACAAAACCTAACACAAATTTCCAACAATCTAGGATACAACATAATGCTACAACAAGTCTTCTTCATAATACTCTCCCAACCAACCATTTGCATAACAACAATATAGCATCTAATCCTTACGTCACGCCATCCTACGCTCACAAATCCCATACTCATGTACCACCAAACCAATATGGTGGACAAACTGGTAATCTAGAAGCCATGGTGAAATAGTTAGTCTCCCGCATGGACCAGATAGATCCCTATCGTCCCTCGTACAATTATCGAGAGATGTGTAGTCAACCTCTAGATCCTATAGTTGTAGCACAACCATAACCTAAACACTTTCCTATGCCTGTCCTACCTATATACAAAGGAACCGAGGATCCTATAGAGCATCTTCGTATGTTTAGAATAGGTTGTCATGATATATCACATGATGACTTGTTATTACTAAAAATGTTCCCAAAAAATTTAGGAGGAATGGCATTGGTATGGTATTATCAACTACCCACTCATTCTTTGAGGAATTTCGAAGAGACAGCCAAGTCTTTTGTGCATCAATTTAGTGCCTACATTGAAATGCATGTAACCATTAAAGATTTGTACAACCTAAAACAAGACAAATATGAATGTTTTGCTGATTTCCTAGCTCGATGGAGGCAGTTGATAGGAAAATTACACTTTGTGTTACCTTATCGGGAAAAGCTAGATATCTTTATCAATAATTTACAAGAACAACTATCCTATGAGTTATCAACTGCTACCTTGACCACCTTCGATCAAGCTATAGATTTAGCTCAAAGAGTGGAAGATGCTCTCATTAGGAGAGGCCAGATTAAAAGGAAAGATGACGAGAAAAAATCCAGAAACCAATATAAAAATAAACAAGCTGTGGGTGATGGAGTCACTGATAGTAGAAATATCGCTACTGTTAATGCTGCAAAAACAATAGAGAAATTTATATTGAAACCTCCTGATAAACCACCCCAAGAATTTACTAGGTTAAATCAACATTTATCAACCATTCTCCCATAATTATTAGAACGAGGTTTGATCCAATTACCAAATATCCGAGAACTTGATCCAACTATACCCGGATACAGAGTTGATTTACACTATGATTTCCATAGAGGACCTGGACATGCTACCAACTCTTGTAAAATATTAAAACATAAAATATAAGACTTAATTGATAACAATGAGATGGAGGTGCAAGCATTCCAACCTAAACAAAATCCTCCTAATAATGCTCAAAAGAACATCCCCCAAAATCAGAATTAGAATGCCAATCAATCATTGGACATATTTCAACATCCTTTACCAAAGCATGGTAAATAGGTGGCTAATAAAACTGAGCATCATAATGTTCCCCCTCCTACCCGATATGTAGGGACTATTATTGGGCATTTACCTATTCATGATCTGCAAATCTTTGACACAACTTTATCTATGGTTACGACCATACCTCTATATAATGTTCGAACACCTGATATTAGTGATATAGAATACGAGACTGAAAGTGACATGGAAATCACATCAAATCAATCGAATAGCTCTAAGGATGAATCAGATGCTATTCAACCCATCACAAATTCTATGTTTCAGAAGAACCATTTCCTAGAAGAGTCACTACTAGACCATCTCACCAATTACTTTCTAATGAACAAGCCCTAAATGCTAGACCAAGACCCATTCATCATCCACAAGATTATATTGTAGGTACCATCGGAGCTGTTACTCGAAAACAGGCTCAAAATTCTCAACAAGATCAAACTCAGAATGATGGCTTAGCTCCATTTGTTTTGAAAATTCCTAATAAAGGGAACCAGGCGCCTAATGTTCAACCTAAACCTCTTTATAATATTAATGAACAATTATCAAACACTGCAGCCTAGAATTTCCATTTTGGACCTTTTAAGATCTTCTCCTACACATAGGGATGATTTAATGCTCACATTAAGCCAAATGATGGTACCAAAAAATATTCAACCTGAAGCCATGACCAATACTATCATAACTCGTGAAGTCGATTGTATTGACTTTCGGGATAGAGATATACCTCAACATAGTTTACATAAGGATAACCCCTTATATATTACTGCCCTAATTGGAGATGTAGCAGTTAAATGAGTCTTGATTGATAATGGTTCATCTTTAAACATTTGCACTTTTGACTTCTACTAAAGATTTGGGTTTAGAAGTGACGAAATGAAAAGAACTGATATGATCATAAAAGCCTTCAATGAAGAAACACAAGAAACGTGTGGAGTTATTACTATCCCCTTGCAAGTTGATCCTAGAACCTTAGACACGACCATGTTTATTGTACATTGCCTTGCATCGTAAAATATACTCTTGGGTCGCCCTTGGATCAACGCGATGCGAGATGTTCCCTCAACTTTACATTAGTGTGTTAAATTCAAATTTAAAAATCAGTTGGTTACCATTCATGGTGATCCTAGACCCTTTGATATGTGTGCTTTGGCAGAACTCCGTCGGAGTTCAATTTTTCCCTGCTTTATCATCCACACATCCTAATTCTCATTATTCATCTAAACGTGTGAAACACACACCCATCACATCATCTAATTTTTCTCCATCAACTCCACCTCTACATATAGTTCAACCATCCTCTAAACAAACCACATTAGGACCTCAAAAAGATCCTAAACCCACAACCAATGCTTCTTGTTTTACTCCTATAACTTCCATACCTAGAGACTCATCCATAGACATCTCTACAACGTCTACATCTACAAAAGACATAGTTTCCACATCAGAAGATGTAGGAAATATTCCTTCTACCTCTTATGCTCTTACTGATGAGCTCTTACCCGATTTATCTAACATCCTTATATCAAAGAAAACAAACGTTGTCATGCAAGATTCCCTTATTTTAAATAAATTTCCACCCTCCCCTCGTACTTTGGGCCTCCCATAGCCTATGGGAAGTATCTACCAAGTCAGGAGTTGTGCTTTTATTTATAAGGGATATGACTGGGGAAGAATACCTAGAAACATCAAGACACATTATGATGGATATGCTCGATGCTATTTTACTAATGAGTATATTAAAGCTAAGTCTATAATGCTTAAATTGGGATATAAAGGAAAAGGTTTGGGACCTTTCCAAAATGGTATGAAAGAACCTTTTGAGGTAGAACCATGGCCTGCACGATGTGGTGTGGGCCTATTTCCTAGTAAAGGTCAGCCCTTCCCATTTGAGGATGATGACCATCTCATATGTTACCAAGATTATTTGGATAAACGTGATATGTTGAATTTAAGGAATAACCCATTTACATGTAATATGCTATCCATAGCTTACCCTAAGATGATTTCCGAATCCGACGATGAGTTGGAGGGAGATATCTTCCATGATGTCTCCATTAAGGAATTATTACATAATGGATTTTATTTTGATGGCTCTATACCTAGTATAGCCCAGCTTGAGGCCACGACTCCTCAAGATGAATTATCCAAGCTAACCTTGGAAGAATTACAAGAATTGGGCATTTCACCCGCCCCACCTAATTTTGAGAGAGATCTACACATGGAAGTAGAGAATGTCATAAAAATTAACATTGGAACCGAAGATAACCCTCACATAATCAACATTGGATCAAAATTGAGTCAAGAAAAACAAGACAAATACATTGAATTCCTTAAAGAATGCGAAGACATTTTTGCTTGGACATATGAAGATATGCTAGGATTAGACCCTTCTGTAGTTATGCATCACCTAGTAGTCCATCCGGATGCTAAACCTATTAAACAAAAACTTAGAAAAATGCATCCCAAAGTGGCTTTATTAGTCAAAGGGGAATTAGAAAAACTCTTGAAGGTTATTTTTATACAAGCCATTGATTATGCTGAATGGATCTCAAATGTAGTTCCAGTAACTAAGAAAGAAGCTACCAAAGTTAGGGTTTGCACAGACTTTAGAGATATTAATGTTGCATGCCTTAAAGACGATTTTCCTCTTCCCAAAATGGATTAGATCATTGATTTTACTACTGGAAGTGGAATGATATCCCTAATGGATGGATTCTCTGGTTATAATCAGATCAGGATAGCTCCTGAAGATCAGGCTAAAACAACCTTTATTACCCCTTGGGGAACCTTTTGTTGTAAAGTGATGCCATTCGGTTTGAAGAATGCAGGTGCAACATATCAACGAGCCATGACTTATATCTTTCATGATATGATGCATGATATCCTACATGATTATGTAGATGATATTATAGCTCATTCCATCAAGGAAGATGCTCATTTAAATGACTTGAGAAAATTATTTGATCGGTTAAGGGAATATCTTATCCGATAAAATCCAGCCAAATGTATATTCGGAGTTAAGTCCGATAAATTATTGGGGGTTATAGTTTCTTTACGTGGCATTGAAATTGACCCTCTCAAGATCATGGCTATCACTGATATGCCCGCACCCACAAATATATCCGAATTACAAAGTTTACAAGGTAAGCTTCAAGCTATTCGTCGCTTCATTGATAAGTTGGTGGATAAAATAGGACCCTTTCTTAAGCTTCTTAAGAAAGATGTCTCTTTTCATTTGGACAACGAATGTCAGGAAGCATTTGAACTCCTCAAACAATATCTCCTTAAACCACTGGTGCTTTCACCACCTAGATCTGATCGTCCATTTATCTTGTACATTTTTGCTTTCGATTTTGCCTTAGGAGCTATGTTAGCCCAACTTGACGATGAGAAGAAAGAACGTGCTAATTATTACATTAGTAGGACCTTAATCAGTTATGAAACTCGCTATACAGTATTAGAGAAGTTATGTCTCACCATCATATTTTCTACACAAAAATTACACCATTATATGCTTAGTAAGAAAACGTATGTTATTGCTAAATTCGACCCTTTGCGATATCTCATGAGTCGACCTTATTTATCTGGTCGCACAACAAAGTGGGTTCTTGTGCTCAGAAAGTTTGAACTCATGTTTATAGGACAGAAGTCTATTAAATGTCAAATCATAGCAGATCAATTAGCTGCTACACCTTTAGAGTCTACCCATCCCCTCATCATTGAGTTTCCTGATGAATACCTTAAATTAAAGGCAGACCATCCAGAGTAATGGTCCCTATACTTTGACGGTGCCTGATGCATGATTGGGGCTAGTGCAAGTATTATTTTAATATCTCCATAGAAACATCTTATACCTCTGTCCTTTAAATTAACGTTTTCTTTCACTAATAATACTGTTAAATATGAGGCTTTAATCCTTGGATTACGAGCTGCCTTGGCACTGAAAATTAAAAATCTATTGGTTTTCGATGATCCTCAACTTGTCATAAATAAAATCAATGATGTTTACCAAACCAGATATGATAAATTACATCCATATAAAGCATATGTCTTATAATTATTATCTTTATTTTATCAAGTTACCTTGGAAGCTATTCCTCGAACTAGCAATCATGCGGTTGACGCTATGGCTGCAACTGCATCTCTTTTGCCCTTGGAGTTAGATGACGAATATGCAACCATCATTATTCATCGACTCCAGGAACCCGCTTCACATAAATCATGCTTAGAACCCTTGGATGTGTTTCTAAACAATGGAACTACTCCTGAACCATGGTACACTAATATACTTAATTTTCTCCAAAATGGGACCTTCCCTGAAGGTTGTAATAGCAACCAGCATTGGTTATTACATAGACGAGCAAGTCGCTTCGTGATTATTGGTAATACCTTGTATAGGAGATCTTTTGAAGGCATCTTACTGAGATGTTTGAATCTCAAAGAATCTAGATCAGCTTTAAGTGAAGCCCACAATGGATCTTATGGGGGATATTTTAGTGGTATTGCCATTGCTAAGAAGCTCCTTAGGATAGGATATTTTTGGCCTACCATGGAGAATGATGCACATGCTTATGTGCGCCATTGCAACAAGTGCCAGAAACATGCTGACCTTGTCCATGTGCCTACACAAGAGCTATAGGCTATTTCATCTCCTTGGCCCTTTTCAAAATGGGGCTTAGACATCATTGGAAAAATCAACCCTATGTCATCTGATGGACACAAATTTATCATTACCGCCACTTAGTATTTCACAAAGTGGGTTGAAGCTATGCCCTTAGCTTCCTACACTGGAACCTAAGTTTCCAAGTTTATTTTTAATCAAATTATTTGTAGGTTCGGCATTCCTGCAAATCTCATCTCAGATAATGGAACTTGTTTCAAAAATAAAGATGTCAAAAAATTATGTCAAAAATATAAAATTCAACATCGTTGGTCCACTCCCTATTATCCTCAGGGTAATGGCCAAGGTAGCATCTATTAAAACATTAATAAAAATCTTCAAAATATTGGTCAATAAATCTGGTCGAGATTGGCACATCCAATTATATCCTACTTTGTGGGCTTATCGAACTAGCGTTTGCACTCCCACGGGCACTTCACCTTTTGTTTTGTTTTATGGCACTGAAGCAGTTTTTCCATTTGAATTAGAAGTTCCTTCTTTGGCTCTACTACTTCAAGATACTAAAGTAGGAGATGAATATCGTGCTGGCAGACTTAGTCAATGGAACTCCTAGATGAGAAGCACATCAATGCTTTGGAGCATCTTCGTGCCTACCAAAACAAGCTCAAGCGAGCATACCTCAAGAAAGTTCATCATCGATCCTTTGAGGTCGGCAACTTTGTTTTAAAAGAAAATAAAAAAAATACTAATGCAACTAAAGATCTTAAAGGTAAATTTGAACCTAACTGGCTGTTGGTTCGACTTTTATACACACCCTGTGAAGAATGAGCATGAAATCTCGATAACACTTATAAGGGATAAATCCCACTCACTTTAGGATCTTGCTGGATATCCAAGGTGTGAGTTACAGAGTTGGGTCGAATGTCTATTCACTCTTTTCCGCTTTTGGAATAGTTTCAAGTGGACTGTCTGTTACCTTACAATGGGTTCTGGACTTGTTTAGTAATGTTTTTGGAATTGGTTATCTTTGTGGACACTCAGATTTACAATCAGTTCTTTGATCTAGCTCTTTATGTTTTAGCAGTTTTAAATAAAAGACAAATTCTAAAGAAAATAAAAATGGATCATTCAATCGGTGGAACGAAGAGAGTAGAGTAGGGCAGAAAGAGAAGTTTACCTAACTTAGCTGCAAAACCAAAACTACCAATTTTAGTTATACTGGTTAGCTTCACAATAGAACAAATCAAAGAGGAAAGTGTCCAGATTTCTAAGATCACCTTCCACTAAGAGCATAAGATAGAGACAAAAATAGATCTGAAAGAAAATCATAAACATAAGGGAAGTCGGTTGAAATTGGTATCTCTCACCAGCAGCCTAGCTCGCACAGTGAGGATAGAGCAATTAGAATAGGCCTGAACCTTAAATCTGTAATTTTCCCTAGCATACAATAAAAAGAATGAAGCCTAGTAGCATATCCAATCTTGATAACACAGATCTACAACATAAATTAAATAAACCTTAACGAGACGAAAACAAAAGAATATGAACTTATCGCAATCTGAAAGAGATTAGGCTCCTGGCCATGCTATCATAGAAAAATGGAAATACACCAACTCCAGGTCCAGAACAAAGCATTCAAACAAGATTTGCAAGAAATTGCTCCAATAGCTTTTTATTTTTAGTTTTTGCCTCCTGAATTTACATCCGGAAGAAGTATATATAGACTCAGGACAAACCTCGATCTTTTCAGAAATATCTTCTTCCAAAACCCTAAATCTTATCACCTTAAACCCTACTACCTAGGTTTTACAATATAAGCCCTTTAAAAATAGAGTTTTGATAAACCCTAACCACTCTGCAAATCTTAGTGCAGTTACTTGCCATAAATGGAGAAGGCATGATCTGATATTATTCTCATCCATCTATAACTGCAAGTAAATATCTTCATTTTCTGGTGCATCTGTCGGGAGCGTCTCATTAATTCCTCAGAGAAATTCGAAATGAGTCACCGATTTCTCTGACATTTTATCTTCGCAGAGCCGCCTCTGAGTTGAAATTCTCTGCATGCCATTACTTTCACCATAAATTCTCCTGTTAAATGTGTCCATCGACAAATTTCGGTAACTGTGTGTAGATATTTTCATTTTTCGATCAATTGCCGACATATTCCATTAAATGAGGCAGCTGCTTAGTCACCATAAAGTCTCTTTGCGATCAGATCCATAAAATTTGGATGGACCAAAAATTCTTGGCATCTCACATTTCCATCTGATGGCCTTCGCTTGATCCGTGCTTATTTTGTCTTTTTCGCCATTACTTTCGCTAGTATGCAACTGCCAGATGGCTTTCTACAAAAGACAAAACAAGGATTAGCATTTTAATATTATTAAATTAAAACCCTAATGCTCATTATATGTCGGCTTGATTTTTTTGACACGTGTCATGACGTTCCTCAAGCTGCTTTTCATTTTGGCCTCTTTGTCATGAAACTGTGACATGTCGCGAAATCGTGACGTTTCCCTTCATCTTGCCTCTGTCTCTACTTCTTCGTCGCAAAACTGTGACATGTCACGAAATCACGACGTTCTATGCACTTAGCTTCCTTTTCGAACTTTTGCCATGAAATCGCGACACTCTTTTCCCTTAGCTTCCTTTTTGGCCTTTTTCCGCGAAACCACGACATGTCGCGAAATTGTGACGCTCTCTTTACTTTTGCTTCTGTTTCGAACTTTTGCCGCGAAACCGCGACATGTCACGAAATCACGACGTTCTCTGCACTTAGCTTCCTTTTCGGTCTTTTGTCATGAAATCGCGATGTTCTCTGCCCTTAGCTTCCTTTTTGGCCTTTTGTCATGAAATCGTGACATTCTCTGCCCTTAGCTTCCTTTTCGACCTTTTGCCGTGAAACAGTGACATGTCACGAAATCACGATGTTCTCTACCCTTAGCTTCCTTTTCGGTATTTTATCGCGAAATCGCGACATGTCGCGATTTCGTGACATGTCACGAAATCGTGACGTTCTCTACCCTTAGCTTCCATTTTCTCTTTCTCCGTCATGAAACGGTGACACGTCGCAATTTCGTGACATGTCACAAAATCGTGACGGTCTCCCCACTTAGCTCTCATTTTCGTTTCTCCATCGCGAAACCGTGACATGTCACGATTTCGTGACATGTCGCAAAATCGCGACGGTCTCTCCACTTAGCTTCCATTTTCCAAAACCTGTCGCGATATCGCGACGTTTTCATCAAGATTTTCCTTCACTTCAAATGTGTCACAAAATTGCGACGTTTTCCATACTTAGCCTCTTTCAAGCTTATTATTTCCAAAAAAGGAATATGTCGTGAAATCACGACTTTTCCAAAAATGGAATGTGTCGTGAAATCACGACATTTTTGAAACTCGGCTCTTTCAACCAAAACACGTCGTGAAATCGCGACCCTTTTATCACTTGCATTCTAGTCCAAATATGTCACGATATCACGATGTTTTCTACAAGCTTTCCTTTTGGTCCAAACTTGTCGCGATATCGCGACGTTCTCATCACTTGGTTCTTTTAGTCCAAATATGTCACGATATCGCGACGTTTTCTACAAGCTTTGCTTTCAACCAAAATATGTTGCGATATCGCGACGTTTTCAAAAACAAAAATGTCATGAAATCGCGACGTTTTCAAAAATGGAAATGTCACGAAATCGCGACGTTTCCAAAAATAGAAATGTCGCGAAATCGTGACGTTTCCATTACTTAGAAATTTTTTCAAAAATTGTAGGTTGACTCTCATGGATTTATTCATCTGTATTCTACATTTTTTACATATTAGTGAAAGATCTTCTTTACTCAGAAATGATTCTAACATTTGAAAAATGAATTCTAAAATAAATCAAAGCCAGATGCAAGCCTACTTGGATATTTTGATGTAAGCAAAACTTTGAAAAGGAGGCAAGCAGAATTTGGAATTAAAACCAGGAAAACATCAAGAGGGTCCCTACGACAAAATGAAAGCTAAATATTTTCAAAGGATGGAATTTCATTTTTTTAGTGGGGGTGTGTTGCTTCTCAACAAATGGCGATATCTGTGGGGAAAATAGTAGCACTATTTTAGAATCCAGGACTCTAGTTTCAAAACAATATAGACCATGTACCATGCTTTGCCACAAATATTCTTCAAAATATTTTAACTACTACTTGATAGTTGTTAAAATTTCCCAAGGACATACTAGGTTGAATCACTTAAGGAAGATTTCTGATGTGCAATTATAAGCATATAAAACTTTCTTCAAGAATGACTGGGCCTTCGAATGTTGTACTCTGGATTGATCAGCTTTTCTAGATTGTGAAAGGGGAAACCGAGTAGGGCTCTGTTTACTAGTTTAGCCTTTTATAGACCCGACAGAGTTACTCTTTAGATTTTCACGACCCTGATCCACAACTGTGAGGTGGTATCTACAACTTGGTAAAAGAAAACATCTTCTGAAGCCTTGGCTATCTCTTTCATTACATAACTTCTTCCTTCCCCTTTTTTTTTTTGTGGGAAATAAAAGAGTGCCAGTTTTATGTTGCCTTGCTCAACTTTCACCTTCTCTCTCTCTCTTTTGAAATATACCGAAATCTGGAAAGCCTTGCTAAAAAAAAAAAAAAAAATTATTCTTCATCGATCTGGAAATTGCTTCAGCCTGGGTACTGATAGCCTCTTTGGACACTTAAATAATCTCACAAATCAGAGTCCCCTCTTGCAACCAATTTTTCTTGGATTCCCTAGGAGTTTCTTCAGCCCAATAGTATAGTAGTTTCTTTATAATTAAAATAACTATGGCAAGCAAGACACAAAATCCAATTATATTTCTACTGTTGTTCTGAATAACAAAATAGTTCCACTATTCAGTTTAAGCAGACTATCTCTTATTTAGAATAAAAAAAAATTAACACAGGCTTTTGAACTCAGAATAAAACAATTTTTAAAGGTTGATTCTTTCTTTGCTGCCCAGGAAAAACTTTAAAAAAAACAGAGCTTTAAAAGCTAAAAGAAATTTGTACAGACCTCAAAGGATAAAACACAGAACTTTAAAATCAAACAAAATAAAATAAAAACAAACTACTTTGTACAGACCCCAAAGGATAAAACACAAAACTTTAAAATCAAACAAAATAAAATAAAAAACAAACTACTTCAAAGCTTATTTACAATATATACACATGTTACAACGTCTTTGTGATTTATTCAAACGATGTATTTGATGGAACAACTGAGAAATAATGCTTTAGATATTGACCACTCACAGGAAGGTTCAAAAAATTACCTTCCAGGTCCTATAGGCGAAAAGCATTATTACCTAGGGTCTCGACAATCTGGTATGGCCCTATCCATAGAGGTTGCAGCTCGGTGTGTTTACGCTTCTTTTCATGGGCTTTGTCCCACAGAAACACTAGGTCTGCAAGATTGAAGGCACTCACCCTGGCCTTTTCATCAAGCCAGCGCTTGACTGTCTCTTGGTGTCGACTAAAATGCTCTACGGCTTGAAGTCGTCCACCCTGCAAATCAACCAAGTCCAACACACGAGCTTTCATATCTACATGATCAAAGTAATGTAAAGCAAATTTTAATCCTAGTATTAATGCTTCATATTTTGCCAAATTATTAGTGCAGGGAAACCGCAAGCGATAAGACATAAAACCGGTTTGATTTTTTGGTCCTTTAAGAACAGCCCTTGTACCAGAACCTTGCTTAAATTTAGTTCCATCAATATGAAGCATTCCAACTTCATTACCGTGATCTTGGTGAGCTTTAACCGGTTTCTCCCTTTGAGTAGTTGTCAAATTATAAACCTCGATATAATGACCCTCAACAAGATTAGCAGTCTCATTCTTGGCATTATACTTTGTGATCATGAGTTTATATCTTTGTTCTCTGTTGATTCTTAATTGATTTGCAAAACCATTCCAGGGTAACCACATATGCGAAAAATCAGTAGCCAAATACCCATTCAAGGATTTTGACCAATCCCTGCTCAGAAGCATTATGTATCCTACAGGAATATCCACCACTTGAATATCAATTCTGTGTTGTGCTCTCGGCTCAGATGCTAGCTGGATGTGTATATTCTGAAGTTCACCTACCACTTTAACCTCAGACTTATCCAATTGGATGACTCTCATCTCAGAGTTCATGGGGGTCAAACCCAACTACTGACAGATGGCTAGAGGCATGACATTGGCTGAAGCACCTGAATCTACCAGAAAGTTGTGTAAATTTTTTCCAAATATTTGGATAGTCAGTAGAAAAGTCGGAACTTCAGTCTTCTCTTTATACATGGCCACATTTGCATTTGCCATCTTCTTTCCCTTTTCCAAAGGTTTGGTAGTAGGTTCAGAGTATGTTTTGATCAGGTTATCTCTTTGTTCAAAAATTTGGGCTAACTCATGGAGAGTGATATTAGCTTTGATCTTCTTCATGTCCTCCACTATATTATATCCCTTATTGAGTGGAGGGACAAACACATCTGGTCCTCTCGGATTTCCTCCCTTGGGTGGGGATGGGTTATTGCTTGAAGATGGATCTGGAGGAACACTATGGGAGTTGTCCGGAGGGGTAGATGTAGTGTTGGGCTCCGGATTTCTGTTTTTGAGGTTGTAGTTGTCCCTCCTGTACTGTTGAAAGGCTTGCACTTCATCCATGGGTAGCTCCACAACATTCTCTAATTCTTTTGGGAAAGTGAAAGAATCTAACACCATAGCTGCACTATGTTTGGATGAACTTGGAGCATCCGCAGTTCTTTGATGTTTAGGAGAAACCAACTCACCAGATAGAGCTTCAAAGGCATTACAGAACTCCAAGCAATCCAATTCCCCGTGTTGAGAAGTGGCATGTATCCTGCACCAGTTAGGCAAAGCCAAGTCACAAATATTTACATCATGCCCTTTACCTTTATAATCTTTATTGGGTTCGTATGGGGGCCGAGTGAATCTATTTTGTTGATAAGGAAATCTGTTTGGGTTTTCGTCGGTGGACACTTGCCTTTTGAAATTCAAAAAGTCATTTGCCAACTTTTGGACCACCCTTGAAACTTCCTCAACTCTTGTGTTATCAGATTCTTTATCCGGATTCTGTACATTTTCAGCAGGTGTTACAGCCAATGGATTTCTTGATGGTGGAGTTTGATGTACTGGCAACATCATCTGATGTGGTATGGGATTGAAGACAAGGGTACCTTGTGTGACCAAAGGAATTTGATGAGCATTTAAAGGTTGGGGTCCCAACTGTCTTTCCAGAACCAAAGCTTCTTTGTAAGCCTCTGTTAGATTGGTAATAGAGGCATATCTTTTCAAGAAAATAAAAGTCATTGGATCTAGAGAATTCCTAAAAATTTCTAATGCCAGGTCTGCATTTGGCACATAATAACTAGTCGAGTCTACCATAAGCCTTCTGAAATCTGACATTGTAAGATCTGACAGATTCATTTATTTCTCTTTTAATACTAGAAAATTGCTGATATAATACATTGGGATCTATCACTTCACCAAACTATGATACAAAAACCTTTTCCAAGTCATTCCAACTGGTAATAGAATCATTAGTGAGATTTAGAAACCAGTCGTAAGCTCCCTCCTGGAGAGTGAACGAGAACAATATGCAAGCCACATCTTCATGCTATACATTTAATAATTTTAGAGCATTCTTGAATGCTACTAGGTGTTCTTTTGTTGTCCTAGTTCCATCATGCTTGTATCTAGGAAGATATCTCTCAGGATTTCTAGGCAGGTCATGGGCTACACCCAGGATATTTAAGGTAGTGGAACCCAACCAGTTTGCCATTACTACTTGATTGATGATGATACTTTCAATTGTAGTTGGAGTAACTACAAGTGGTGACAAAACTATTTTAGACAAGGACTTGGCCCTTACGAGGCTGCTTCTATGGGGGTTTCTAACTCAGGCACAAGGAGCTCTCCAACTCTGGAGTGGGACCTTGTTACTCTATAATTAGAATCCAACTTTTTCACCAGCACTTACAACCTTACAATCCTTAACAAACTACTAAAATTTAGGCCCTCCTTCTAGCGCCAATTTTAAATGTTGGTTCAACTTTTATACACACCCTGTGAAGAATGAGCATGAAATCCCGATAACACTTATAAGGGATAAATCCCACTCACTTTAGGATCTTGTTGGATATCCAAGGTGTGAGTTATAGAGTTGGGTCGAATGTCTATTCACTCTTTTTCGCTTCTGGAATAGTTTCAAGTGGACTGTTTGTTACCTTACAATGGGTTCTGGACTTGTTTAGTAATGTTTTTGGAATTGGTTATCTTTGTGGACACTCAGATTTACAATCAGTTCTTTGATCTAGCTCTTTATGTTTTAGCAGTTTTAAATAAAAGACAAATTCTAAAGAAAATAAAAATGGATCATTCAATCGGTGGAACAGAGAGAGTAGAGTAGGGCAGAAAGAGAATTTTACCTAACTTAGTTGCAAAACCAAAACTACCAATTTTAGTTATACTGGTTAGCTTCACAATAGAACAAATCAAAGAGGAAAGTGTCCAACTTTCTAAGATCACCTTCCACTAAGAGCATAAGATAGAGACAAAAATAGATCTGAAAGAAAATCATAAATAGAAGGGAAGTCAATTGAAATTGGTATCTCTCACCAGCAGCCTAGCTCACACAGTGAGGACAGAGTCAATTAAACTTTTCTTGGATTCCCTGGGAGTTTCTTCATCCCAATAGTATAGTAGTTTCTTTATAATTAAAATAACTATGGCAAGCAAGACACAAAATTCAATTATCTTTCTACTGTTGTTCTGAATAACAAAATAGTTCCACTGTTCAGTTTAAGCAGACTATCTCTCATTTAGAAACAAAAAAAAATTAACACAGGATTTTGAACTCAGAATAAAAGTTTGACTCTTTCTTTGTTGCCCAGGCAAAACTTTAAAAAAAACAAAGCTTTAAAAGCTAAAAGAAATTTGTACAGACCTCAAAGGATAAAACACAGAACTTTAAAATCAAACAAAATAAAATAAAAACAAACTACTTTGTACAGACCCCAAAGGATAAAACACAAAACTTTAAAATCAAACAAAATAAAATAAAAAACAAACTACTTCAAAGCTTATTTACAATATATACACATGTTACGTCTTTGTGATTTATTCCAACGATGTATTTGATGGAACAGCTGAGAAATAATGCTTTAGATATTTACCACTCACAGGAAGGTTCAAAAAATTACCTTCCAGGTCCTATAAGCGAAAAGCATTATTACCTAGGGTCTCGACAATCTGGTATGGCCCTATCCATAGAGGTTGCAGCTCGGTGTGTTTATGCTTCTTTTCATGGGCTTTGTCCCACAGAAACACTAGGTCTGCACGATTGAAGGCACTCACCCTGGCCTTTTCATCAAGCCAGTGCTTGACTGTCTCTTGGTGTCGACTAAAATGCTCTACGTCTTGAAGTCGTCCACCCTGCAAATCAACCAAGTCCAACACACAAGCTTTCGTATCTACATGATCAAAGTAATATAAAGCAAATTTTAATCCTAGTATTAATGCTTCATATTTTGCCAAATTATTCGTGCAGGGAAACTGCAAGCGATAAGACATAAAACCAGTTTGATTTTTTGGTCCTTTAAGAACAGCCCTTGTACTAGAACCTTGCTTAAATTTAGTTCCATCAATTTGAAGCATTCCAACTTCATTACCGTGATCTTGGTGAGCTTTAACCGGTTTCTCCCTTTGAGTAGTTGTCAAATTATAAACCTCGATATAACAGCCCTCAACAAGATTAGCAGGCTCATTCTTGGCATTATACTTTGTGATCATGAGTTTATATCTTGGTTCTCTGTTGATTCTTAATTGATTTGCAAAACCATTCCAGGGTAACCACATATGCGAAAAATCAGTAGCCAAATACCCATTCAAGGATTTTGACCAATCCCTGCTCAGAAGCATTATGTATCCTACAAGAATATCCACCACTTGAATATCAATTCTGTGTTGTGCTCTCGGCTCAGATGCTAGCTGGATGTGTATATTTTGAAGTTCACCTACCACTTTAACCTTAGACTTATCCAATTGGATGACTCTCATCTTAGAGTTCATGGGGGTCAAACCCAACTACTGACAAATGGCTAGAAGCATGACATTGGTTGAAGCACCTGAATCTACCAGACAGTTGTGTAAATTTTTTCTAAATATTCGGATAGTCAGTAGAAAATTCAGAACTTCAGTCTTCTCTTTATACATGGCCACATTTGCATTTGCCATCTTCTTTCCCTTTTCCAAAGGTTTGGTAGTAGGTTCAGAGTATGTTTTGATCAGGTTATCTCTTTGTTCAAAAATTTGGGCTAACTCATGGAGAGTGATATTAGCTTTGATCTTCTTCATGTCCTCCACTATATTATATCCCTTATTGAGTGGAGGGACAAACACATCTGGTCCTCTAGGATTTCCTCCCTTGGGTGGGGATGGGTTATTGCTTGAAGATGGATCTGGAGGAACACTATGGGAGTTGTCCGGAGGGGTAGATGTAGTGTTGGGCTCCGGATTTTTGTTTCTGAGGTTGTAGTTGTCCCTCTTGTACTGTTGAAAGGCTTGCACTTTGTCCATGGGTAGCTCCACAACATTCTCTGATTCTTTTGGGAAAGTGAAAGAATCTAACACCATAGCTGCACTATGTTTGGATGAACTTGGAGCATCCGCAGTTCTTTGATGTTTAGGAGAAACCAACTCACCAGATAGAGCTTCAAAGGCATTACAGAACTCCAAGCAATCCAATTCCCCGTGCTGAGAAGTGGCATGTATCCTGCACCAGTTAGGCAAAGCCAAGTCACAAATATTTACATCATGCCCTTTACCTTTATAATCTTTATTGAGTTCGTATGGGGGCCGAGTGAATCTATTTTGTTGATAAGAAAATCTGTTTGGGTTTTCACCGGTGGACACTTACCTTTTGAAATTCAAAAATTCATTTGCCAACTTTTGTACCACCCTTGAAACTTCCTCAACTCTTGTGTTATCAGATTCTTTATCTGGATTCTGTACATTTTCAGCAGGTGTTACAGCTAACGGATTTCTTGATGGTGGAGTTTGATGTACTGGCAACATCATCTGATGTGGTATGGGATTTAAGACAAGGGTACCTTGTGTGACCAAAGGAATTTGATGAGCATTTAAAGTTTGGGGTCCCAACTGTCTTTCCAGAACCAAAGCTTCTTTGTAAGCCTCTGTTAGATTGGTAATAGAGGCATATCTTTTCAACAAAATAAAAGTCATTGGATCTAGAGAATTCCTAAAAATTTCTAATGCCAGGTCTGCATTTGGCACATAATAACTAGTCAGTCTACCATAAGCCTTCTGAAATCTGACATTGTAAGATCTGACAGATTCATTTATTTCTCTTTTAATACTATAAAATTGCTGATATAATACACTGGGATCTATCACTTCACCAAACTATGATACAAAAACCTTTTCCAAGTCATTCCAACTGGTAATAGAATCATTAGTGAGATTTAGAAACCAGTCGTAAGCTCCCTCCTGGAGAGTGAACGGGAACAATCTGTAAGCCACATCTTCATGCTATTCATTTAATAATTTTAGAGCATTCTTGAATGCTACTGGGTGTTCTTTTGTTGTCCTAGTTCCATCATGCTTGTATCTAGGAAGATATCTCTCAGGATTTCTAGGCAGGTCATGGGCTGCACCTGGGATATTTAAGGTAGTGGAACCCAACCAGTTTGCCATTACTACTTGATTGATGATGATACTTTCAATTGTAGTTGGACTAACTACAAGTGGTGACAAAACTATTTTAGACAAGGACTTGGCCCTTCTGAGGCTGTGGGGGCTTCTAACTCAGGCACAAGGAGCTCTCCAACTTTGGAGTGGGACCTTGTTACCCTATAATTAGAATCCAGCTTTTCACCAGCAATTACAACCTTACAATCCTTAACAAACTACTAAACTTTAGGCCCTCCTTCTAGCGCCAATTTTAAATGTTGGTTCAACTTTCATACACACCTCGTGAAGAATGAGCATGAAATCCCGATAACACTTATAAGGGATAAATCTCACTCACTTTAGGATCTTGTTGGATATCCAAGGTGTGAGTTATAGAGTTGGGTCGAATGTCTATTCACTCTTTTCTGCTTCTGGAATAGTTTCAAGTGGACTGTTTGTTACCTTACAATGGGTTCTGGACTTGTTTAGTAATGTTTTTGGAATTGGTTATCTTTGTGGACACTCAGATTTACAATCAGTTTTTTGATCTAGCTCTTTATGTTTTAGCAGTTTTAAATAAAAGACGAATTCTAAAGAAAATAAAAATGAATCATTCAATCGGTGGAACGGAGAGAGTAGAGTAGGGCAGAAAGAGAATTTTACCTAACTTAGCTGCAAAACCAAAACTACCAATTTTAGTTATACTGGTTAGCTTCACAACAGAACAAATCAAAGAGGAAAGTGTCCAGCTTTCTAAGATCACCTTCCACTAAGAGCATAAGACAGAGACAAAAATAGATCTGAAAGAAAATTATAAATAGAAGGGAAGTCAATTAAAATTGGTATCTCTCACCAGCAGCCTAGCTCACACAGTGAGGACAGAGTAATTAGAATAGGCCTGAACCTTAAGTCTGTAATTTTCCCTAGCATACAATAAAAAAAATGAAGCCTAGTAGCATATCTAATCTTGATAACATAGATCTACAGCATAAATTAAATAAACCTTAATGAGATAAAAATAAAAGAAGATGAACTTATCACAATCTGAAAGAGATTAGGCTCCTGGCCATGCTATCACAGAAAAATAGAAATACACCAACTTTAGGTCCAAAACAAAGCATTCAAACAATATTTGCAAGAAATTGCTCCAATAGCTTTTTTATTCTAAGTTTTCACCTTCTGAATTTACATCCGAAAGAAGTATATATAGACTTAGGACAAACCCTGATCTTTTCAGAAATATCTTCTTCCAAAACCCTAAATCTTATCACCTTAAACTCTACTACCCAGGTTTTACAATATAAGCCCTTTAAAAATAGAGTTTTGATAAAACCTAACCACTCTGCAAATATTAGTGCAGTTACTTGCCATAAATGGAGAAAGCATGATCTGATATTATTCTCATCCATCTGTAACTGCAAGTAAATATCTTCATTTTCTGGTGCATCTGCCGGGAGCGTCTCATTAATTCCTCAGAGAAATTCGAAATGAGTCACTAATTTTTCTGACATTTTATCTTCGCAGAGCCGCTTCTGAGTTAAAATTCTCTACACGCCATTACTTTCACCATAAATTCTCCTGTTAAATGCGTCCATCAGCAATTTCCGATAACTGTGTGTAGATATTTTCATTTTTCGATCAATTGCCAACATATTCCACTAAATGGGCAGCTGCTTAGTCACCGTAAAGTCTCTTTGCGATTAGATATGTAAAATCTAGATGGACCTAAAATTCCTGACATCTCACATTTCCATCTGACGACCTTCGCTTGATCTGTGCTTATTTTGTCTTTTCCACCATTACTTCCGCTAGTATGCAACTGCCAGATGGCTTTCTGCAAAAGACAAAACTAGGATTGGCATTTTAATATTATTAAATTAAAACCCTAATGCTCATTATATATCGGCTTGATTTTTTTGACACGTGTCGCGACGTTCCTCAAGCTGCTTTTCATTTTGGCCTCTTTGTCGCAAAACCATGACATGTCACGAAATCGTGACGTTTCCCTTCATCTTGCCTCTGTCTCTACTTCCTCGCTGCAAAATCGTGACATGTCGCGAAATCATGACGTTCTCTGCACTTAGTTTCCTTTTCAAACTTTTGTCGCGAAATCGCGATGCTCTCTGCTCTTAGCTTCCTTTTTGGCCTTTTGCCATGAAACCGCGACATGTCGCAAAATAGCGACGCTCTCTTTACATTTGCTTTTGTTTCAAACTTTTGTTGCGTGACATGTCGTGAAATCATGACGTTCTCTGCACTTAGCTTCCTTTTCGGCCTTTTGCCTCGAAACCGCGACATGTCATGATTTTGCGACATGTCACGAAATCGCGATGTTCTCTGCCCTTAGCTTCCTTTTTGGCCTTTTGCTGCGAAATCGTGACATTCTCTGCTCTTAGCTTCCTTTTTGACCTTTTGCCACAAAACTGTGACATGTCACGAAATCGTGACGTTCTCTGCCCTTAGCTTCCTTTTTGGCCTTTTACCGCGAAACCGCGACATGTCGCAAAATCGCGATGTTCTCTGCCCTTAGCTTCCTTTTCGGCCTTTTGCTGCGAAATCACGACATGTCGCGATTTCGTGACATGTCACAAAATCACGACGTTCTCTGCCCTTAGCTTCCTTTTCAGCCTTTCTCTGTCGTGAAATCGTGACGGTCTCCCCACTTAGCTCTCATTTTCTTTTCTCCATCGTGAAATCGTGACGGTCTCTCCACTTAGCTTCCATTTTCCAAAACCTGTCGTGATATCACGACGTTTTCATCAAGATTTTCCTTCACTTCAAATGTGTCACGAAATCGCGATGTTTTCCATACTTAGCCTCTTTCAAGCTTATTATTTCCAAAAATGGAATATGTCACAAAATCATGACTTTTCCAAAAATGGAATGTGTCGTGAAATCGCGACATTTTCGAAACTCGGCTCTTTCAACCAAAACACGTCGCGAAATCGCGACCCTTTTATTACTTGCATTCTAATCCAAATATGTCACGATATCATGACGTTTTCTACAAGCTTTCCTTTTGGTCCAAACCTGTCGTGATATCGCGACGTTCTCATCACTTGGTTCTTTTAGTCCAAATATGTCGCGATATCGCGACGTTTTCTACAAGCTTTGCTTTCAACTAAAATATGTCGTGATATCACGACGTTTTCAAAAACAAAAATGTCGCGAAATCGCAACGTTTCCAAAAATGGAAATGTCGCGAAATCGTGGCATTTCCAAAAATGGAAATGTCGCGAAATCGTGGCATTTCCAAAAATGGAAATGTCACGAAATCACGACGTTTCCAAAAATGGAAAGGTCACGAAATCATGACGCTTCCATAAATGGAAATGTCACGAAATCGCGACGTTTTCATTACTTAGCAAATTTTCCAGAAATTGTAGGTTGACTCCCATGGATTCATTCATCTGTATTCTGCATTTTTTTACATATTAGTGAAAGATCTTCTTTACTCAAAAATGATTCTAACATTTGAAAAATGAATTCTAAAATAAATCAAAGCCAGATGCAAGCCTACTTGGATATTTTGATGTAAGCAAAACTTTGAAAAGGAGGCAAGCAGAAATTGGAATTAAAACCAGGAAAACATCAAGAGGGTCCCTACGGCAAAATGAAAGCCAAATATTTTCAAAGAATGGAATTTCATTTTTTTAGTGGGGGTGTGTTGCTTCTCAACAACTGGCTTGGGCCATATGTCATCACTGTTAAATTTGGATCGGGAGCATACCTATTAGCTACCTTAGATGGTAAAGATCTTAAAGAACCTATGAACATTATACATCTTAAGCGCTATTATGCATAAATCTGGTCATTTCATCATTGTATATATTGTTATTTTGCATATTGTTTCATTTTTTTCATCCATATAAAAATTATAAAAAAAAAACCGTAATAGTATTTATTCTTTCCATTCATAAATCAAAATCAAAATATAAAAACTTTAAAATCACCAAAATCTTCAAAAACATCTTTTATTTTCTTACCTGTCAAATCTTGAAGTATTGCAGTTATATTTTCAATTATTTTGGATAAATTAGTATTTATTTGGAATCCTGCACTTTCACATTCACATGAATAAATATCTTGATTTTATTTGGTATGATTATTAATCTCTCTTATATCAAAGTCCACGGTTGAATTAAATAAATTTTTGAGCATAGAGAACTGATCTTGTTATTTACTTGAACCAAGTACATCTCTTCACATTAAAATTATTTCATTGCAAATTCGATATGATGCTACATAGTAGAAATGGTTTCTTGAGCAAAAAGTTTCCCTTGCTATCCTATCATGCACATGGTCTAGAATCTTTGAGAATTGACAAAATGACAAGCTCACCCCTGCCCAGAATAAAAATCCCTTGCTCTACAGCCAATCCGAGCAAGTATCCCTAGTACAGGAAGCAAAAGAAAAAGTCAAAGAAAATTGAGAAAAAGAAAAATATTATTTTGTATCATCGCAGCAATATTCTAGCATTATCTCAGTATCAAACAAAAATACAAAAAAAAGGGAGAAAAAAAAAAGAGAAGAAAAAGCAAAAAGCAATAAAATCCCTTTCCCTACCCCTTGAAAAATAAAATAAAGGTGAATGAGCTTGAATCCCTGGAATTCTCCATTATTCAAAAACTGTGAGGTAAGCCCCATAACAGGCGGTTTGTGCCCAACCCGCTTGACCTTGGGTAATCCCTAGCGTAGTGATATGTTTGTCACATTAGTGATCTTCTTTTGTACAGACCTATGTCGGCTTATGGATCAGCTAGCTCTTGATGACCCGACTTACATAGTAGTCTGGTACGATTACATGCATATAAATCATGGTCAATGAACACTCATTTGGTTAATTCAAATTACTTGTATCAAATTTTCTTGCTCAAAATTGGTAAATGAACAATACAATCGCACACACATTTGAATTTGAGATATTTTGTATCATTATGATAAATCAAGATCGGTAATGAACTCACATTTGCACATGGGATTTCTTATAAATCTACATTTTGTCTTTGAGTTAGTTTAAAATATCTTTACAATTCTTTCAGAACCATTTCATATTCTTATTTAAAAGAACATCTTTTTAGTATAAAACCAATTACATACATATTTCTTTCCAAAATCCAAAATTTCTTTCAAAAACATGCAATAAAGTCACATTTCTTTATATCTTCGACTTCTGCAACGATGGTATAGTTCCAAAACCTAAACTGGAATTTTATGCCTAGTGCAAGTCCTTATTTTATATTTTGTTTATCTCAAAATCAAAAATCAATCATGCAATAAAACTAAAATATCAAATTCCTTTTGGATTTTGCGATGATGGTATAAGTCTATACCTATAATTCTATGCCTAGCGCAAACCATTGTTCTCATTTTATTTCCCATTCATTTTAATTCATAAAAACATATGTCTTACATCATTATGTTACCCAATTATGCTTTAAAAAGAACGCAAATTTTTTCTATTTTCATTTCATTATGTCAACATTCCATTTTGCAATGATGGTATAATTCCTACGGAATTGTTCAAAATTTTATCACACTTAGGAATTTATGCCTAGCAAAAATCATATTTTTTTTATATTTCATGCATAATATTTTTATGAAAATCTGAAAACAAATCATCACCATCATCATTTTCATCATCACAACACAAAGTCTTAAGACAGTCTCTTAAGCACTCTTTTACTTTTAACAATATTTCTATACTGGGATTAGCTTGACGACCTAGCGAGCGGTGACTCCATGAAATGGTCTATAACAACGATAATGTCCTTTGAAATTATTGATTAGAAGTCCCTTCTATTTTTCATCAAAACACACCACCAAAACAACCAATTTGTTTACATCAGATTATTCCTTTAAATTTTATGCCATGACATAAAAATTATAATTTATTTCCAAATGACATAATTACATGAATAATCAATCAACAAATCCAAAATTAAAGCATCATACAACATATACACAAGTCATATCATCAAAAATACAATTTAATATATATATATATATATATATATATATATATATATATATATATATATATATATATATATATATATATATATATATCATCAATCAAATATGTACATCATCTGGATTGGTATGCCACAATCAATACCTTGGCATACTCAATCCCCTCAAAAAAGTAATAAATGTATATACAATCTTTGTGTAGTGAGCGGCTAGCCTTGAGAAGCCCTTGAGCTCTCTGCCTCGTCTCCTCCCCCACCCTACCATGGAGGAGGTGGTCCCATAGAGGTTCGAGCTGTGTCTTGGGTCCTCGCCATCGATCGTGAGGATGTCCTTGATGATCCCATCGTGATTGGCTCCGCAATGGGGGCTGGCAATGGTATCCTCTGGTTCTCTGGAACCATGTGATAGTATAACCCCTGATAGAATGTGGTCTGAGTAATAGACCGTACTAGATCTTGAGTGCTCACCCCTTTGCTCTGAGCCCTAAGCCATGTAGCCTCATCCTGTAGTGTCTGCACCTGAGCCCGGAGGCGGGCAACCTCAGCTGGAGAGCCGCCATCTCGCTACTCTCCCCTACCTTAACACCCTTGCCCTTATCAGGTGATGGTGGCCTCTCCCCCTGTTTAGAATGGAATCCCTCCTCCCTCCTCCCTATCCGTCATGGTCTTTGTGGAGCCTGTGCCATCCTCTGGCGTCTCTCTTGTGGAAACCGTCACTGCTCTCTCCTGTCGTGACCCCATGCTGCCTCAATAGCAGCTTGGCATCGCCTCCCCATCCATCGCACCATGACGTGCACCAAACCCTGTGCCCTCATCATCTGAGGAGGGAGAATGCCTATGTATCAGGCATTGTATCCATCCGCAAGCCTAGTGTCATCACCATCCACTAGCTGGATGGGGGCATCAGGGTGGATGGTGGCCTCTCCCCCTGTTTAGAATGGAATCCCTCCTCCCTCCTCCCTATCCGTCATGGTCTTTGTGGAGCCTGTGCCATCCTCTGGCGTCTCTCTTGTGGAAACCGTCACTGCTCTCTCCTGTCGTGACCCCATGCTGCCTCAATAGCAGCTTGGCATCGCCTCCCCATCCATCGCACCATGACGTGCACCAAACCCTGTGCCCTCATCATCTGAGGAGGGAGAATGCCTATGTATCAGGCATTGTATCCATCCGCAAGCCTAGTGTCATCACCATCCACTAGCTGGATGGGGGCATCATCTTTGTCCTGACTCTAGAACCTCTACATGTTTGGAGCCCCGCTCAACATGGTACTATCCTGAACAGTCTGGGAGTACTCATAATCCTTGAGAGAAGGGATCCCCTACTATAGACCGAACTATCATAAAACTTGGTCGTAGTAGTGGAGCTCTACCTCTGCTCGCTCCATCCTCAACCAGCAAACTCGCCTGATCTGAGCTAGCTCTTGCCCATCCTCTACCCATCCTGGATTCTCTCTCCATGGCCTCTAGGTGATCTAGTCCAGGATGAGGTCGTCTAGCAATCTCTTTGACATCGATAGATCTATCTACCGCTGTGACCCTCTCTATAACCACCAGTAGAAAACATGGGGCCTCTCTCGGTCAACCCCTATCAGTGGGATCCCTATCGGCCTTCGCACCGCGATGTGCTCCCAGCACCAAACCTGCAACAGCGATGTCAAAACCAGACATCGACATCCCTTGTATACGACTCCATGCAGGATCCTATACAAGCGACATAGTACAAAGCTGCCCCATGTAAATCTATATCCGTGGTCTCTCATGTCCCAGACCACATCCAAAAGGAGCTAGGGTAATCTGCACCCGCTCTAGTGGCATAGCAGTAAGCCACCCACTACCCCTGCCAATACCCGAGTCAACCTAGATGCCCCAAGAATCTACCTTAGTGACTCGATGTTCACTCTACCCTTCTCCAGGGTGAAGCTCAGGTCTTCGCTCAGCCTCATCATCACCTGGCCTTTATTGGTCGTAGGAGTCATCAGCCATCCTTGTATGGGGATCCTCAAAATCCTCCATACATCCTCTAGTGTGGGAGCCATCTCCCCTATCGATAACCAGAAGCAGGATGACCCCAGATACCACCTCTCTGCTAGGGCTATCAGTAGCCCCATGTCTGTCGGTACTTGTGGCATCTCTACCATATGCTACAGCTCGACTTGTTCCAATCGGTATCGCTCTGCCTGGTCGAGCGTGGCCATGTCATCTCTCAGCCCCCCGTATTTCCACTCCTGAATCTTTAGTAATCCCCTCTTCAAAAAAAACAATAAAACAACAAAATTCATTAGTAAAACAATCATTAAAAATAATTAAATGCATTTTAAAACAAGCTTAATTTCATAACAATGATGAGATCGTCCACCGTTGGATGATATCGTCCAAAATTGAGTAAAATCATCATTTGTAGGATGAAATCATCTCATATTTTGCAAACTTGGGGATCGCCCCTTGTTAGACGGGATCGCCCCTAGATCACCTATTTCGCCCTCAGACGAAATCGATGATCTAAGGACGATTTCGACGAAATTGGGACGATTTCGTCCTGACGTCGTCAACGGCCTAAAAATGGTCGTGATGCCCCAAACAGTCAAAATTTAAAACAAAAAATTGCACAAATTAAATCCAAACATAATGCATCAAGTTTAGATCCTTACTTGTAGCCCACACCAGACCTCTGTCGACCGGTGTGCTGTCTCCACCATTTTCTTCTCTGCAGGGCTCTAAACCAATAAGAATGAACAATAAAAATGAATTAGGGTTTTACCCTATTTTTCTTAATTTTATTTAAAAACAACAACATTTTTAATTTTGCTTTTTCGCATTTTTACCTCAAACATTCGATTCGAGTAAAAACACAGAGGGGGCACCATTGTAAGCAGTCGTATGATTCGGCCAAGAATCGTCATCTAGAAAATTGAGTAAATTTTTCTTTCTCATAAAATGGGAAGAAATCGTCTTTAACGCATTTTCTTCAGAAAATTCTCTAAAGAGGGGGCAAAATGTAGCACCCTAAAATTGGCACAATTAAACCTTAGTAAAAAGATAAAAATTTGAATTTTAACCCAAACCGCCCATTACCCGCTCTCCTCGTTTTACATGCCATTTTTAGGATTTGTTTTAACCGTTGGACGATATCGTCAGTGATCAGACGAAATCATCCCAGATCTGACGAATTCATCTGGAATAGAACGTCCAGACGATTTCGTCCCAAAACCAAATTTTCATAATTAGTTTCTATTTCAACAGCTTCTCTAACTTGGGCAGAAAGCATGTCTGCGCAGTTAGAGTCTCCCCGTTGGAGATCTCCCAAATTGGGATGATCTCCAACCTCCTAACCTCTCCCTAATCCTATATAAACTAGGATTTTCTTAGTTTATCCCCCTGAACCCCCCTTGAATCCCCTGATTGGCTGATTTCTCTACAAATTTAGCTCCTTGCGCATTAGAACATCCTTGTACCATCGTTTGTATTCGGTATTTCAAGTTTTCTTGCAGGAATCTTATTGTTTTTCAGTCGGAGCAAGCTCGGATCATCGTAAGTGATTCCAAATAATTTTGGACGATTCTATTGCAGATCAACGATGATCTCGTACGATTGGAGGCGATCTCGACTGTAGTCCAGATTGGGGGCAATCAGAGCCTGAAGTTTGCATTTTTTTATCTTTTCTCTTCATTTTCTTATGCATTAGCTTGGTTTATTTTATTCTTACATCTTGGAGTTCACCTCATTTAGTATATATGCATGCTAAAGGTAAATTAAAGTATTAAAGTAACACATTTTCCTTTAATCATTATCTGGATCTATCATTTAGGCAAATTCACTGTCATTTCTATCATTTCCCCTTGCTTTTGTAGTTGCATCTTTGGTTTTTGGTATCTATCTCTGTGACTGCAGGTTTCTGAAATTCATCAGATCGATGACGATTTCATCTGATTTTAGACAACCAACTGAGATTTGAGATGATTCTGTGACATTTCAAACGATTACGTACGATTTGAGATGATTTGGACTTTTGCAAAACTCAGAATCTGCATCAGACATCCGAAATCAGGTATATTTTGTCCCATTTAGCATATTTTTTGTGTTTAGCACTTACGCATGTTTTTTGTATTCATAAAAATCATCATTGGTATATAGAATAACTTAGATTCACCTTGGCCAACCTAGGTGTGGAAACTACCACTCAAAAGTTTCCTGTTGAACCCACCATCTGTCGAAAATTCACCCTTATACCCCTCTCCCGAGATGCGGGACCTTCAAAGGGCCTCTCAATCCGAGGTATTGTCCCATCCTTCTTGCATCCCCCTTTCGGGTGCGGATCCTATAGCCTAAAGGTAAGGATGAGAAAAATTTGGAGCGATACAGGGTCTTTTTAAGCTCTTCTACAATTTTAAATTTAGGTTTATCCAAAGGATTTCTCTCTTCCATTCTATCCATATATTTGAATATTCTTCTATACTATTGGGTAACTTTGATCCTCTACCTTTTAGTGATAGAGGAGAATTGCAATTTTTTTCAAACCTAGTCAATACTACGACATGTTCTAATTTGGAAGAGCTAGGTTCTTCCTCTTTTTGCTCATGCTATCTCAGCATATTAATTCTTCCTTTCTAGTTATGTTTTGCTTTCTCCATAGCTTATCGGATGTGATGTTGATACATATAACAAGACTCTGGGTCATGTGGTTCATGGAAAACCAAACACCAAACAATAACTAGAGTTGTTTTAGGGTTTAAATCATATTCCTCTTGATTAGTATTGACCCTTGGTCCTGTACTATTAATTGAACTAGGCTTTTCATTTTTATTTATGTAAGAAAATCTCCTTTGTTGAGACCTCTTAACTTATCTCTTCTCTATAGCATTGACCTTGTCACTGATGGTTTTCAAAGAATTTTGAATATCAAGAAGTATTAAGAAATCTTGAGATGGCTACAATGGAAGAGGAGGAAAAGGTATGATGGTAGGTAACTTTGGAGTTGGGTTTGCCATTGAGATATGAGTTGTAATAGGAATAGGATTCATGGTAGGAAGAGATGGAATAGAGGATTATTGTATGATTTTAGGAGTATATGGAGTAACATGCTTTGAGGGTAATCTTCCAAATGAAATCAAGATGTCATCAACATGAACCGGTACTTGATAAACATTAAGAAATGTGGTGATTCTAGATTTTTGAGTTTGTAAGAAAATATCTAGTCCTAAAGCTCTGATGTAATATATGTAAGCTAAGGGAGAAGTAGATCTAAACTCATTAGGGATTCTTTTCCAAGTTCTGCTAAATCTAAGATTAAAATCTGAAACTAATTCTTGGGGATGTCTCTAAATGATTGTAAACTAAGTTAGAAGTGAGAATGGATCTATAGACTTATTGAATTCTTATACAAAAGGACCTACCAAATCAAACTAGTTTATGATAGAACCATTAATCAAGGTCCTGAACCAATGCAAAATTTTACCTTTGAAAGAAATAACCAACAACTTTACGATGACATCTTCATGCCTTATGTTATGAACAACTGATAATACATTCTAAAAATGCTTATATGTTCTTCTTCCAGTACCATCATAGGTTAGGATAGCTTTAATAGCATCTTGGGTAATGTCATGTGAAGATTGAAATGATAGTGGAGTTGGGGCATCCCAATCTAGATAATTATGTAGAACATCATCCCGTTCTTTTTCCATATTGGTCATAGTGCTAGAAGAATCTGAAGAAGAGTATGTTGTTGGGGTTTCTTCTATGAAAATTTTAGAAGAAGAGTATATAGGATACTTAGATTTTTAGAATAACTCATAGAAATTTGTAGGATGTTCACTTTTCTTAATTACACCTCTAGTGAACATGAAAATTTAAAAGTTAGGATTGAGGCCTTATTGGGTTTTATTCTTAGGAAGTCGCCAAGTGAATTTACTTTCTCTGCATATGAGGTTAAAACAATTCACTAAAATTTGATTCCTATGGATAAAACATAGTAGATATGTGGTGGATTTGTCCCACCGAACGTGCCAAAAACTATTGTAGCTTAGTTTGTCATATAGCTCACGCTAGAACTATGATTATCATATATTAATATTTAACGGTGAGCACTCGTTGATCACAACCCATACTAAACATTGGAAGAAGCAAACTGGCTTTGATTCAACCTCCAGAGAAGGTTGGCTCCTTGTCAACTTAATGAGTGTTGACTCTATTTAGCTCAAATATAGAAATATTAGGGATAGAAATGGTAGGGTTAGAAACAAATGGATTTAATATGGATAGGTGAAGCTAATAGCATAGACATCCACACAATATCTTCTAACAAATGATTTCAAAAAGCATCCTAGAGGATTAACAACATTCAAAAATTATCTAGTTATGTTATTGAATGGTTTTTGCATGTTCACAGAATTATTCCAAATATATTAGAAATATTTATTATCCAATTTCAGTAGAATAAGATCAATACCTTGATTTAACAGAAATAGAATTCTTGATAAAAACGTATGCAGAAACAATTAACTCGATCTACTCTAAGTTAGTTTTTCAAATTAACATAATAGACTAACCATGGCAGCAAGATGAGATACTATCTAAGACTCAAGTCCACCATTCAACACAGGCACAAATTCGAGGTAAACATCCCTTGTAATGCTTCATTCATCAATTTATAGAGATTTACATAGTGGTGCAAGCAAACACTCCAGAGCCGACCATTTGGAAGGAGGTTGCTACCCTTATTTATAGGTTTTACAATAGTCATTTTACTCTTAAGCATTACAGGGAAATTTGATTCTCTCATGATCTCTCTAACCACTTTGCTAATCATGATGCCTACCAACTACACCCTTCTGGTCCTATTGCAATAGCCTTTCAATTGAGTTCATCATCACCATTGGTGATTCTTGAAATCAATTCCTCTGTGTCGATCTCACAACTGAATCTGGTTTAGTAGGATGTTCTGGAAGGTTCTGGACCGTAATTGCTTTCGGTTTAGCTTCTATGGTATCAATTTTAGTTTTTCTCCTACTTCTTGGATTACGTGTGCAAAAGTTCATCGAAAACCCTTAAGGGAGGTAAAATTTTAATTTTGGCCGTAGATCTGACCATCGAAAGGTTGTAGTACCACTTCTTGTTTGCACAATGGTAACAAAGGAAGGAGAGAAATCACAACTTTTCACCTTTAGTTGTTTCTCGTATTTTTTGGTGCTTCTCACTTTTGGCTTGATTTTGGTGCTTTCTCATTTACGTGGCTTATGCGAAGAAGGATAGAAAGCATGAATTTTCATTCTTCTTATTTTTACCTCTTTTCAATGCTTCTCAGTTTTAGCCTTTTCTCGGTGCTTTCTCGTTTGTGTAGCTTATGTGAAGATGATCAAGAAGTGCAGCTTCTACAAATTCTTTGTTTTACTCCCTTCTTAGTGCTTCTCAATTTTGGGCCCTTTTCGATGTTTTTTGGTTGTGCACTTGACACAAAGAAGGTTGAAAAGTGCAATATTTCTAGACTTCTCACGTTTGGCTTGATTTCAATGCTTTCTCGTTTTCCACCTTTATGCGGTGCTTTTCAGTTTTTAGTGTCCTTCACTTCTACACAGTGAGTACAAAGGAAATTGAGAAGCACGCCCTTTTCCATACTTCTTACTTTTGAGCCGATTTTAGCCCTTCTTAATTTTGGATGATTTTTAGTGCTTCTCAATTTTGGACGATTTTTAGCACTTTCATGTTTCCTTCCCATACTTAGCCAAATTTTACAAAATTTTGGCCTAAGTATGAATGTAACCATTTTTTGACCTAAAAGAACCCTAGTAGAAAATATGGCAGCTCCTAATGCTAATCCACCATCAAATCAAAATATCAATCAATGGATATAAGCCTTTACCCTACCCCAAAATCTAAACCCTCTCCCTAGTAAAGCCAGTAGTTATTTACCAAAATTCCAAGAAAATATTGGTGTAACTAGTGAAGACCATATTAGGGATTATTCTATATGCCATTAACAGTATAGAAGTAGATGGTGAAGACATAGTCCTTGGATTTTTCCTTCATACTCTAGAGAAGGATGCTCATGAATGGTTTAATAACCTCACATATGGTTCTATTGTAAATTTTTGTACCATGGAACAAGTATTTCTAAAGAAGTATGGAGAAAAGAAAAATGAACAATAGTTATTGGTAAAATTGGCTATTATGAAAAATAAAGAGAATGAATCAATAGAAGCTTTTAACAAAAGGTTTATCAAGATCATAAATAAAATCCCTATTGGATTAAAGACCTAATGATAGTCAATCTATTTGCTTCTATAAGAATGCTTTCCCTGGGGAATTCAATTATGAATTAAGGTAAGAACAAGTAAACACCATTTATGAATGCATGGATAAGGTTGTCCAAATAGAAAAAATATGATTTATAGTGGAAATTTGAAGCCATATTCTTTAGAGCCTAATCTACCTGATAAGAAGCCCAAAAAGTAGGGTTCACTATCCTTAATAAGAAATAGCAAGATCCTATGGATAAGATAACTAGCCAACTAAATTCAATGACTAAAATAATTAATATTATCAGTAATAGACTGGTTAGAATAGAAAGAGGAAAAGGAGGTAATGCTGAATCTTTGAAACCTCAAGGAGTATCCAGTTGACAACAAGCTTCCTTTCAAAAAAGATTACAATAGAAATTGGAAAAATTATGGTTCTAATGAAAATAATAATAGGAATGGTGGTAATAATTGGAAGGGAAAATAAGTTCAAAAATATTTATATGTTATCCCCAATCCCATTCCATTTGCCAATATAACTAAAGATTTTCCCTTCTATTGTTCTACCTATGATGCGCCACATAATTCTACTAATTATGGCATCTATTCAAGTTTACACTCCAAAATAGACCTTAATGATCAATATAATGAAGAAATCATAATTAATTTATGTTGGAGTCAACAAAATAAATTTAGAGAAGTTGAATTTGAAGAATATTTTGATATCTATGCCAAATATTATAGATAAAGAGCTCTAGTCTTTGAGGATGAACAAGCTTCAAATGAACTTTTTGATATTAGATTTGAGAGAATAAAATAGAGTAAAACCACAACAGAAGAAATAAAGACACTGTAAAGGATACATACCAATAACACAATAGGGGATAAAGCTAGCAAAATATCTACAACTAGGAATGATGAACAAACTAACAAGGATGAATAGGTCATGAATGAAAAGACTATTAATTCAAAAGCTAAATAAGTTTAGAAACAACGGGTAAAATTGGTCAATCAAGAGCCTGAGAAGATCATTAATATCAAGAAATATCAATTGGATTTTGACCAAGAGATTGCAAAAAAATAATAATTTATGGCAATTCCTTAATGTAGAGATCAAGTTTGTAAATGCTTTAGTTCAATTTATTAGTCATAAAAACAATCAAGTAAGTCTCTAATTTCATAGGATAGTGAGGACATAACTCAATCTATAGTAATACCATTCTATATTTCTATGATATATACATCAAATTGTGGTGATCAATATGTCATTCATAATTATATGCTTGATAGTGGTGCTTCAATGAATGTGATGTCAAAACAAGTAGTTGACCAACTAGGTCTAACTTATACAAATAAGTACCCTCTTGTCTTTGGGGATGGATAATAGACAGGTTCCATGTGTTGGCATCATAAAAGGGTTACTTGTATTTTTAGACCGATATCCTAAGAAAGGCATAGTTATGGATGTCGCAATAGCATATGTGGATTCTTTATTTTCTATCCTACTATCTAGGCATTAGGCTAAACAGTTAGGAGGCACAATCCAACTAGAATTGTTATTAGCCACCATCCCTATGCAAAATAGATAAAATCCCATTTTAAGGAGAGAACATTTCAATAAAAACTCTATAGAAATAAGAATGTCAAATGATATCATGATCAATATTGTAAAATCTGCTGAAGAGAAAGAACTAGGAGTATATCATGTTTGGTATTCACCATTCTTGATTGAAGTTCCAAAATCCAAAAATATGGATCTAGGATTGAAAGCTAAAGATGATGCAAAGGCCAACCAGATTTTAACCACTATATTATGGAATATGACTTATGGTAGTACAAACTCATAAGCTAAAATAGGGCTTGAAGTAAATCTAACTTATATAAATAGCTACTACCTTAGCATACTATGCAAACTTGAACATTCTTGCACTAATAATATCATAGAATATGAGGCTCTATTGATAATATTCAAGAGATTCAAAGAGTTAGACTTCAATTACTTGGAAATTAGTGAGCATATAGAGCATATAATGTAACATATCAAGTATCTTAGACTAAAGGAATATAAGTAGGTTGTACTAAATGAAATTGGAAAATTCATAACATTCAATACATTCCTAGAAAGCAAATTTATATCATTTATGTATTTGAAATAGATAGTCCAAAAAATAATACTTGGTTTTTAGATAGCTTCTCAATTATATTGGTTAACAAGACCTTAGTCCAATATAATGTTGCATATTTACAAGTCTATCAAAATGATATACACATTAATGACTTCATGGCTTTTCAAGATGAATTCTCTGATTTTTAATGTAATAAAAAAGATAATGATAGAGATATCATCAGGGATATTATAGAAGTTATGCAATTAGATCAGATTTAAATCATAGTAGAATAAGAACCATAGATGGATAAGATATTCAAGATCCTATTAGGAGATAAAAAATATAAATATGTTTTTTCCCACAACCATAAATATTTAAGGACACATGTCAAACCTTTTTGACAAAAACAAAGGAATTTTAATCTCTCTCTACATTCAGAAGTTCAAAAATTAATGAATACAAAAATAATAAGAAAAGTAATGCTTCCTTCCTAGATAGCTAACCTGGTCATAGTAAGGAAGAGAAATGGTGAAATAAGACTATGTGTTGATTTCATAAATCTAAGTGAGAGACTAAAACATACTACCCAATATAGATCATTTGCTCCAAGGAGTTACTAAAACATATAGAATGTCTTGGATGGACTATTTTTCAAGATATAGTCATACTTTAGTAAATCCACAAGATAGGTATAAGATAACTTTCACAACACCTTGGAGAAATTTTCATATCTCATAATACCTTTTGGGTTAATGAATGTTGGGAAAGCTTTTCAGAGGGCTATAGATTTTGCTTTCAAATGCTTGATACTTGAAATAGAGGTTGATGACATCACAGTGTTTCTAAGGTCCCTTGAAGATCATTTTATGCTAAAAAAAGTGATTGATAGGTGTAAATGGGAGATTTATTGCTTGGACTTTATCAAATTATTCATACAATTTTTATATTTTAGTAGTACATATACGAACTACAAATGTTGAATGATAGAATATTTTCAGTTCCTATCAATGGCCAACATCTCAAGGTCTATCACCCTACTATAGGGCTAAGAAAAGTATGATCTCAAAAACAATTGTATTACTCCTTGTTTCATTCTTAAGTCATTAGGTAAGAGAGTGTGTGTGTATGTGTTGTTTTATATGTTAGAGTTATTCAAGTAGAATATCATAGGTCAAGGTGTTTAATTGAAATATTATGAAGTTCTCAAGTACCTCAAATTACATTTTTTCCACCTATCCTAGTCAAAGCTAATGTTGTATTCTCAAAATATAGCATAAAATATACTCCTAGTTTTAAACTTCAATATATCTCATGGGTTCATAAGCCTAGGTCATATTATTACTATGTATAGGTTAAGTCTAAAATTCCATTGCATATTTTACTTTCAAGATTTTTAGTAGTCCATAGGTTAGTTTTCATTTTCCTTTAATAAGTCTACATCTAATGGCTAGTGTATATTTTCTTTAAAAAAAATCTAAGTCCGATAGGGGCACTATAATATTTTATATTTTTTGTCTAAATTTTTTTCCTTTACTTTAATAATGCTCCATCAATAAATATATCCTAAGCATAATTGGTCTCATCTAAGTCTTCGAGTCAAATTCTATGTCATCTCATGTGGTGCCCCCCTTTTTTATTATAATTCATGCACCTTCCATCATTTCCTATGGTTTGCATTAGTCAGTGCAATTAAAACCTACTTCAAACTTGCTCTCCTAATATACCCCCATCACAATCATCCTATTTTTCTAGGTTCCAAGGTCTTTTACATGCAAATATTAATACATTAACCTTTCAAAAAACATTCCCAAAGTCTACAAATTATCCTAAGTATAGATTCCCTTTTGACCAGTAAAAACACCCAGATTCCCTTGTAATATGGCATGCATTCATTCTCATACCACCAGTCAATCCAAGCCACTAATCTATATTTTTCTAAAAATTCAAGGTTAAATCTCTCGACCAGAATGGACGGTCCATATCAGTCTATGAAGAGATCTACGATACACACTATTAAACTTGAGGCCTTTTTAATGGTAAGTCATCTATCATTTTCTATCACAATAAATGGATGATTTGTATTCATTAGCTAGATCATATGGATGGTTCACAAGAAATCAACTTATGAACATATACAACAAAAATCCTTTGTCATGTGCACCATACAAGTCATTTTTATCCTATTCACTAGAAAATCAATGGTTCATGTTCATCCTGTCAAAACAAACGAGTGGTCCACAGTGCAATCAAAGTCAGAATTGCCTACCAATATCCACATGTACTCCACTAACCATTGTCTTGGAGTACACTAAAATGAATGGTCCACAATCATCAAATAATTTTCCAAGATAATCTATGATCCATATTTATTGGCGAATAGAGACAAAAGAACTCCTTGGTCAAATATATCATAAGATGCACGATCTACATTACTCAGTGGTCAAATGAATCAATGGCATGCATTTTTCAACAAAAAGTGCTATAAATATTTAGTGATATGAATGGTCCACATTATTCTAGGGCCTCCATATTAAACAACTATGGATAGGACATCTAGAAAGCACTAAGATTGCATGCAAAAAATCAAAGATAAATAATTTCCCATAGTAGAAGATAAAATAAAATGAATATTTCACAAATATATAAGGGAGGATATATGACCCACAAAGTTAAAACTTGATGTCTTTTTAATGTTAAAATCTTACATAGTTGACTAGCTTCAAGAAGGAATGAATGTCGTGCATTTATCCAAGCCTAAATCCATAGTTATGGTTCATCAGATAAAATATACATGATTTGCTTAGTTTTATTTTTATTTTGAGATAACTAATAGACAAGATTTCTCTAGTCAATATCAATGGTCTACAAAAGTGCCACGTACTAGAAGGACACATCAATTTTGTTGATCAAGGAATTAATGATCCAAATCCAATGACATAATAAAAATGAAAATCCTTTTTGAAAGCTACAGACAAAGATACATGATTCTATGAGCCACCAGGTGATATTCAATAATTAAATATTTAATTCTCATTCATTTTCATGACCAAGATTGTTACAGGACCTCCATGCAAGATCATATCATAAATCGATACACATTTTAAAAGCCTCAAAAAAGATAACCACTACACTGCGATAGTTGATATTGTTATAAAAATAAAGATGGTAGTCATGGGGTGGTGGGAGAAAAGGACTTAGTTGGCCATAATTTATACTGATAATGTGAAGTGAAATAACACACTTGATATAAATCCTTGCAAATTCTATAAGCTTTATTCACACTCAGAGATATTAGTACTAAGTGTAGAAATATTAGCTAAGATACTAAGAATTGTAAAGTCTTTCCAAAAAAACCACAAAACAATCATGGCCTCTCAAGCACCCCCTTAGACATCCCCACAAGAACTATAGTCAAAATTAAGAATCTTATAGAGTCCAAATCTTATAAAGCAACACCAAGGAAAGTTATTGCCAAAGATGTAATAGAATTACCAAAGAAATATGGGTTGAAATAAAAATCACTCCTAAAAAATAGTGGGAAGTAGAAGGCATGAAGATTTTTAGCTTCAATAAGACTAAGGAGGATTACCAAAGATACCCAACTCTACTTAAATGAATGTTTAAAAGAGTACAACATGTATAGAATAGGCCTAGACCTTACTGCAATATATGGACTACCAATCTAGGAAATATAGTATACCCAATGGTTTACTATTCTTCAAACCTACTATCTTGGATAGCAGTGGCTTATGACTCCAACATATATACAGTTAGAAATTTCAATAGGTAACATGCTCTTAAGATTACAGTTGTAAATTTCATAAGCATATTCTAGCTCAAGCTTGTTATGTTGATTATAAAAAAAAGGTACTAAATTCATAATCTCATCATATGTTGCACTCACATACTTATGCAAATATCTTTGTATATGATCAACTTGTGTCATATAAATTCTCAATAAACAAGTTTACATTGTAGCCTTAATAAAAAAAATTACACTAACATTATTAGCATCACATTATGGATAAAATATTTGACTTGGCTTAGCAAGGAAGTAAGATTATTAATTATCCAATGTAATGGAGTTTTCCAAACCCCAATGTACAGATGGGAAGACTTCATATACAATAAAATTCACAAATAACTAGAAACACTTCAACAAGCAATCAAAGAAGAATGGGAACAAATACCCCCATTTTCATATTACTCAATTATTATTCATCTAATAATATGACATATTGATAAATATAGACTTAAATATTGGGGAGGTGTAGATGCTACTAATGTGCAAGGAGAGTCTAGTCACACCTGATATTTTAGGGATTTTCTCTCAACCATCTGTAAATTACTTTATGGACATCCCCTAGACATGATGGGCACTGGTATAGCAACATTTCTACATGAAAAATAGATAGGATATTATTTTCTCATAGAGGATTTCTCCTACATAAGGCTTTATGGAGCCAAAATACCGCTAAAAATACTCCCTAATACTGCTCGATGTCCATAGTTGCCTTGGATATTACTAGGTAGATTTATAAAATGAGGTTGGGCAAGAAAAAAAGAAAAATACCATGGCTTGAATTTCCTCGTAGACTTGGCCACTACGTCTATAAGTATTTCTTGAGTATTTTGAGTGCAATATGAAAGATGGATAATTATGGTTTTTTAGATCTCACTTGGAGATCTTATTGTCCTCAAGGAGCCTACCAATGCTCAATTCTAGAAGAACAGTATGCCTAGTTTATTCACAAAGCTGACTCATTTGAAGATGATCTTATTGAAGATATTAAAGGTGGTAAGTCTCTTGAGGATGTATGGAATAATTACCTAAAAAATCAAAGATCTCATACTCAAATTGAGTACAATAATAATTACCCCAGTGTTAAGAAGAGCTTTAGTTAAAGCCATTGATCCACTTATCCCTACAGTTCACCCAAAAGAACTCAAGGATCATGTTCTCAAAGTTATCAATCAGGAGTCTAAGTAGATAGAAGTTTTGGTGGACACTGTTAGTCTAAATTAAGTGATAGTAGAAGTATCTCAACCCACTCAATTAATTCAAGATGATATTGTTAATACCAACAAATGCGAAGAAGTTATCCTTTCTCTACACAAATTCAATCAACTACCTTGGTTTTTGTCCCATTAGAAATACTTTATGAAAGTAGGCTATAATTGGTATTGCTTATACCCAAGGTCATACCCAAAGCTCTGGTAGTAAACAACAAGAAAATTAAAATATATTCATTGATACAACAAAGAATCCAAGTAGCTAACAATTAGCAAATTTAATCAGATGGCATCAATTAAAGGCACCAAATCCCTAGAGCATAAGATGACCATACTTGAAACAACATCTTCTTTAGAAGCCCTAAAAATTCTTACCCTAATAATAACAAAGGAGGTCATCCCTTTTGATCCCATTGAAAAAAGGAAACTCTAGGCACTTGATGAGTTCAAAGACCCTAGGGATATCTAATATATATTTGAAGAACCAAATATTCAGATTCTAGAAGGGCCATCCACAACTGTATCAACCCCTATGCCAACAAAAATAAAATTATTTTAAATCATCCAAGGAGAAGGGAAGCCATCAGTGCAAGTTATAAGGGATTTGTTTGCCATCTATGAATAAGGAAATTAGCTTCAAGTATAGGCAATAAGAGAAATACAAAAGGAGAATCAATATTTATGAGTAAAAATCAAGATATTACAAGCCATAAAAAATAAATTAAAGTAGTTACTCCTCATTTTCTTACTTGGGGCACAACTTAGGAAGTAGAGCCCTCCATGGTAGTCAAAAAATTTGATAGTGTTGTATTTGTGCAAAGATATAAAGTAATGGTATATTCTATAATTAAAACTAAGATGGAGATAGTAACAAAAGTACTACAAAATATTACTGACATCATTATTACAATGCAGAGTATTAAAATCTTGCTAGAAGACATAGATACCACAGTGGCATCAATGCAACACATATTTGAAAAATATGAAGAAAAATATTCACAAATATATAGTAAACAAGTGACCACCCAAGAAAGTGCAACATATGAATGTAATATTGAATTCACTAAAATGACAATGTACCTTCAATAAAGGTCCAGCTGGGAAGCTTTCCTTAGAGAAATGAAAGCCTAGGAAGAAGAAATAGATAACAGAAAAAAGTAGGCAAGAATTATACTTCAAGATTGTTTAGTTGTAAAGGATTTTGATAGTATAATAGCCAAAAGAATACAATATTTTGAGTGTGATGAAAAATATAAATAAATTAGCTCAACAACTTAATGACTTGTCTAAAATGGCTAAGTCATTAACTAGATTTTCTCAAGAAAATAATCATTCAATGGAAAGTCATAAAAATAAAGCCTTATAGGTGATGGATACAATCATATTTGTTGCTTCTTTTCATAATGAAGTTTGGGATGAAATAGCCAGTATTGTTAGGATAATTTAGCCAGAGCAAGGAGAAAAAAACAAAGGTGAAGAAGTCATCCAAGACAAAGCCAAGATAGGACCGACTGCAAAAAAGGACAAAACATCATGGGAATAGGATAATGGGATAAAAATAGGCCAATTGTAAGGCCTTAATCCAATATAGTTATACTGCATTATAAGGATCCTAAGACTAAGAAGTGGTTATATGTAAGGCTCTGGGTAAAACAACTCAAAACAACTGTAATTTAGATGTTTTCCACCATAGTGATCAACGACAAAGATGAAGCCAAATGGAGGGACCATCTAAAGGCAATTACAACAAAATGAGCCAAATTCAAGCTATAAATAGAAGATACAATAGCTGAAGATATCATCAAGTTTTATATGGCCAAATTTTTCCAAAGTTATGGTTGAGCGCCCTTGTCCCTTTTTGTTGTATTCTTCTTGTGTCTTTTTTTCCATGGCCATGTCTTATTCTTCTCCATCATTGTTTGAGTCTTGCTAAGGAAGCACCCCGTTAGTTGAGATTATTTCTAGCAGCTGTATCGGAACGAAGAGCTAAGGTTCTCTATTACATCATTTGAATAGAGAAATATCTTTGTATATATTTAATAAGATCTAGAACATTTTACCATACTCTAATTTGTAAAAATCCTTTGATATTAATGCAAATCCAGCTTCCTCTGTGCATTTTCATGTTCAATTATGAGTTTTAAACATTTACATATTGTATTATTTGAATGTATGAATTTCAATTACATTTTTTACATTATTTGAATGAATACAATTGACCTAGTTACTCCTTTATCTTTCCCTCTTTCCCATTAAATATTTAAAGCTTTTATACAATTGACAATGGATAAGGCATTGCTCTACTGATAGGGTATAATTAGAAGGTTTTTGTGAATCTTGGTCAAATACTTTGATAATGAATATTTTACATCCCTTTTGTCATCCGGTTGAGCATTATTGAATTTTAGCATAATCTCCATTTATGGTTTCTTTACCTAACTCGGTCTGTCAGTAGTCATCATATAATTCTTTCCTAAGTTAAAGAGATGGATCCACTAGAGTCTATTATATTGATTGCATTCAATAAAAATTATGATGATATAATCCCTAAGGGATGCAAAACTTTTCTCCAACAAGAGGGTTTATGTGAGTCAATATAGGACCAATATTTAACCAGGTTTAGTTAGTTAGGGAGGATGAATAACTCATATGATATACAAGATAATTAATTTCAAGGATTGTAGGACTTTAATTGATAAGATTACCCATTGAAATTTTTTCTTTTAAGAGATGGGATTAGAAATTGAAATATTCTCGATATCGTCTTGATATACCCATGTGGTAGTTTATTCCATATTTTCCTTTTTGCATTCCTTTGATGGTATGCAACTATCTTTATAGATTGATGTTCTTTTCTTGATCTTTGTACCCTTAAGCATGTATTCATAATTTTGTGTGTATGTACCTATATGCATATAGCTTTGGGGTTAAAATTTAAAATTTATTGAAATTTGGCTTGTAGAGAAATTTGACTATAAATTAGAGTGATTTTCTTGCAATTTTAGGTGATTCAATAGCAAATTCAAGAAATTCACAAGTATATTAAGCAATTTATTAGCATGGGTTAAAATTAAATAAAAATTGAAGAGCAAGGCATACAAGCAAATTACTCAAAGTGAATCACTTTAAAACTAGAGAAAATTGCTCTCTAAGGAGAAGTTAGAAGTTAACTTGTCTTTCTTCATGAATCACTGTGTAGATTCTAAGAAAATTGCTCTTTAGATTCAACCTGCAGAGAAATTATTATTTTTGGAGAGAATTGCCTACTAAACAACGCAATTTGCTTGTTTATTTGATCTGTTTCAAAAAAAATAAAACTTGTTCCAAATGCCTTCTACACGTGGTATATGCAAAAATAGAATCAAATATAAGGTATAATGTAGCTCTTATGTAGTTTATATCACTTCATAAAAATATCAAAATTTTAAAGTGTGTTAGAGTCGCCATTCACAAAGCATCTATAAAAACTAGATACAAATAACAAAAAATATATGAAACTTAAAGTCAATTTGAGGTTGTGTTGAATAAACCAAATCCTTGACATTAGCAAATCACTCTAGGTTCAAGTAGTGCAATTTGGACATGATCAGAGTGAATCATCAGCAAAATGGAACAAATTGCTCCTTCAAATGGAGTTAGAAAATTTCCAAGCAATTGGCTCAAACAAAGCAAATAAATACCTTTGTGAAACTTTGGAAAACAATTCTTGAATTTTGATACTATTTATTAATCCACAATGAATGTAAATTTATTATAAAAATCAAGAAATTTTATAAAATTTTGGACAAAAAATGCTAAAATGGAATGAATAATGGGGTGTTGAGTGTATATTTTGCCCAATTGCAAAATATCACCACATGCAGAGTATTGAACAGAAAACTCCCTCTTGAAAAGAAACCAAATGACAAACATTCAACTTCTTCAAGGTTTTGGTAAAATATCTAAAAGATTACAATAATGCCATAAATAATTCAATGATGCATGTGACCATAAACAAGAGGCCTTTGCTGGTTCTAAATAATGCTTAGTGATTGAAAGATCTAACTAAAAGCACATGCAAAATAAAAGCAGTTCTTTTTAGGTTTTTTTTAAATTGGTGCTACCCTGAATCCCTGTTAGTAAAGTATTTTATCTTCACTTAAAAGGTTTCAAATGATAAAATGTGGAATTGTCCACCTCATTTTAATGCACATGCCTTTAAGATGAAGTAAATTTTAGATAGTGGGTTCATTTTATCTTCCTTATGTTGATGCCACTACCCTAATGGTGATTAGTAGAAGTTAGCATGTTAGTAATGTTAGCAAAGTTAGATTTCACTTCTTATCTTAACTTAATGTGAGATTGCAGGTTAGTATCCCTCCTAAACCATGTGTTTTATCTAAAAATTTAGATTAATGAAGTTTGGAGGTGCAAAAATTCTGGAAAATGACTAGAATGAAAACAACTTGAAAGCTTAACAATTCTGGAAATGGACCAGAATAGAAGTGAAATTTAAAGGAAATTAGAAGAAATTCTGGAAAAGGACCAGAATGGAAGTAAGAAGAAATTAGTAGAAATTCTGGAAAAGGACCAGAATGGAAATAAAAGAAATTAGCAAAAATTCTGGAAAAGGACCAGAATAAAATGATTGAGTGCTTGAAATAAACTGAACTTAACAAAAATAAATCAAAATGCAAATTTGGTTAGCTAAAAAAGTCAAATTCTGAATTAGTTTAGCAAGCTCCTCCCTGCAAAATCCCAAGTTATGAGGTAATCATAAAACAACCTGAATTAATGGACCTACAACATAAGCACAACGTTAAATCAAGTGCGAGACTCAAAAGAAACATAGAGAAACTACATCATCTTGACCTTCACCTATTGCAACCCATTTCATGGCATAAGATATTAGCTAGAAGTCACTAAAATACAAAAATGATAAGACACTAAAACGTTAGTTTTATGATAAAAACCCTCCTTTTGATTTTGCTCACAAAAGTTTACTACTCTTTCAAAATTTGAAAAAATGCTCTTTCTTATTGTTTTTTGGAATGTTACATCATTTCCAACCCCCCCTCTTTTACAATGCCCTCCTTGGGTATTTAAAATATGCACAAGTCTCTTCGTTTCACATTCCCCTTTTTAGTCATAAAAAAAAACATTATTTTCCCTCCTTATACCTCCCTTGTACATATTATAATATGAAAAGAAATAAAATTTTACATCTCCCTTATAGTATAATATGAAACAAAACAAGTAAAAATTTATACCATATTTCCCTTATGACTCCCATAAGCCTTTCTTATACCTTATAGCTCCTTTTAGGTATATCATGATGTAATAAAAATAAACTTTTAAAATCTTAAATAATCACTGGTACATCCTGAGTCATAACAAAACAACCATATGAACCTTTAAACATATTCCTTGCCTTTCAATGCTTGCCATATCAATAGCTTTCGAATCGCATTGGCCTTTGTTTCCTACCATGGCCACGATCATCCTTGGGTGTGATCTAGTCTCAGGCTGCATTTCACTCGATGCTGCATCTGCTTCACAATCCTCTGCTGTCATCGATGATCTACCCGAGCTCGAAGCAAAATGAAAATACTCTTCTCTGGTGACGATTAACAGTATTGCAGGTTTAACAACTAGGGTTTGGTATCTAGGGCTTCGCTGGCCTTTTTTCTCGTTTGACGATTCCCTAAATCAAACCTACCACACCGCAACTATCATCGATGCCCGCTGTCACTGTGTGTATTCTGACCACATATGTCGAATGGTATCTCTAATCTATCCAAGCTAACACGCATATGCTTCTGTTCGTCGGTTATTTCCGTCATGTAACCATTGTATGGTCTCTAAATTCATTGCTACCACACTGCAATATCTATGTTTATCGCATGCGCATTTCCTATCATGTCATTATTGCAACCGTAGCTAAACTTTCGACAACCCACATTGTCATGCTATTTTTGGCATCTTCGACCGTGATGCCAGGTCTGCAATTTGGGGGGTCCACTTTGAACTCTTCCTACGTCGCTCTGCAGCTGCCTCAAATTCTACCATTTCACCGATGACTACAAAGATTACCATGTTAAGCTGCCACGTCATGTCGTGTTTGCCTTGGTACATTCTAAAATGTCTAGTTGGCCTATCCTCTCTGTCACGTATCTTTTGGTCTACCTACACCATTGGGAGAATGCCCTGCAATCATGATCCATGTGGTCGTAATCTGCCACATCCTATATCTTCACCGCACTCTTTCGTCTGCCAGACCATTATCGTTAACACGTTGTGAAACCTCCAGTTGCATCATGCGCTCGTATAACTTCAATTTTCATCGCCACATTGGAAGGTTCTTGCTACCATCTGATGTCCATTTCCTCAGTGTGTCTGTTGTGCACTTGAAATGCCATGTAGATGTTGTCACTAACCTGACCCAGTTTATCCATATCAACAATTTGACCACTTCTCGAGACTTGCACTATACGCTCGGATATCCACGCCGGGTTGGAAAATGCCGCCCAAAACTTTTACCTCCCTGGCAAGCTATGTTCACCCTCATTGGTTGTATCTAAAACTGTCCAAGTGTACTGCCACATCATCAGTGCCGCTGCCAACCTTCCAATCATCCGTAGCACGGTGCTCCGTGATTGGTACACCATACCCAACCGACGTCCACTTGTGCGTCCAAGCCTTGATAGGGCCCGTTGTCTTCTATGGCTTTTACCTGAGAAAAGTGAAAACATCGTGAGCCATAATATAAACAAGAGCTATGGCATATTTAATCAACTAAAAATGAAATCCAAGCTTTTAAAAGAAAGCTTCATGACCTTTTTTTTTAAAAGGACTAAAACCTTCACTTTATTTTTTTATTATTATTTTCTTATTTTGAAAAATATAATTTGATATATGTATATGTGAAGTACATATATAATTTTTTTTATTTTTTTAAGAATAATTCATTTCAAAATTTTCAACCATTTTGTCTCAAAAACATAGGTAAGGCTTTTGAAACTGATCTCCAAGTCAAGATAATTGACAAAATCCTACTCTCACGAAAACAAAGAATATAAAGACACAAACTACAAATGAAAATTGAACCTCAATCCACACATGATCTTATCCACACTTCCAAAATGCAAACCAATGAAACATTGAGGCAAAGGACCCTAACTAGACGAGCCTACAAAGCGAGCATGGAGGCTATGGAGCAAACTCGAGAGGAGGAATCCATTAAAATTTATACCTCAAGAGTGCGAAATCAATCAAAGATCAAAATTGAAAAGTGGGTCCCCAATTTTGGGGCTAGTTGTGGAGAAGCCATAACATGGGGGTTCATCCCACTATGCATGCTAGAGTTTGTATTGAATTGGGTAATTGTCAAACTTCTAAAGTACACCAATTTAAATTTTAATAATATTGGATGAAATGGTTTGTAACCTCTTCCAACCTCTAGATTTAGGTCAACTTCCTACTATCATTTCTAATTCCTAATCTAACCTACTCTAATTTCATTAAAATAAAATGCTTAAAAATTAAATTTTAAAGTTTAAGGATGCAAGGGATTCAAATTAAAATATGACCATAACTATATCAAGCAAGTGTGTGATCAATTCACACATGAGAATCCAAATAACATCAATGTGTCCAATTCATCAAGTACTAAATTGTTAATAGAATGATAAGATGGTAAAAGGGCTATACCTCAATCATTACATGCTTCACAATCCAAGAGGATAGTGTCATTTATGGAAGCAAATGACTTGTCAATTTTTTACCAATTTCATGAGATACAAAGCATAATGTAGGTTTCACAAAGTGTAGCTTTAAATTCTCATGGCCAAAAGATGCTTATAATGGAGCCCATGGATTCTATTAATAGTAGTAGTTTACTTCCATGTTAACTAGGATGAGAAAATATTACTCTTGATATAAGTAAAAATCTAGGGGTATCTCTAACAAAATGATTTAACTCCAAATGTTGCATACCTCTAAATATACCTAGATAGATTTACAATCCTTCTAAAATGAGTTAAGGCACCACTCATGCCAAAATGTTTATCTCAAAAGATTTTTCTTAAGATTTGTACCTTTATTTTACCCCTCAATAAGTTGTCAAGTGAATAACTCTAAAAAGTGAGTGAATCACCTGACCTTGCTAATTAATCATTTTTTACACTCAATGAGTTCACTCCTATGAGCCAATTGGGCCACTTTGTAAGTGAATTACTCGTAAACCAATCGACACGTTTTGAGCAAATTGACACTTAAGCTATACTTAGTCAAGATTTGATGGGTTTTGGAAGGTATTGGTTGCTTCAATTCCTTATTTTATACTCCTATAAAAATGATAAAATCCTAATATAGTGACAAGGCAATATAATAATCCAATTGACCATATTAATTACTTCATGAAAGTTTTTTTGTATTTAGATTTACAAGCTATTCTCATTCCACTTGTATACCTCACCAACCTAGTGTTGGCTATTGTTTAATAAATTTTGTAGGCTAACCAAATCCAAATTATGATACATGCTTAACATAGTTCAAAGTATATATAAAGAATCTATAGAAATATTCTTGCAAGGAAAAAGAGGACCCATATGGCACAAAATAATAATGCCATCAACCATCAACTTTAATTTATTCCTAAACATTTTTTTAGGGTATTTCTTCCTAAAAAATTAGTTTGCACCATATTTGATCCTTTGAAACAATATAGTTATGCTTATATCCTTTATGATGTGCCCAACTAGCCTTGCATTGTTATTAATATCCAGCCTACTCATTTTCACTTCTTTATGGACCACCTTGTCCTTTGCATAAATATTTAAATTCAATTAGCCAAAAGTTTTAGTTTCCTATCTAGTAGATCTATTTAACTACATTATAACCCTTGGATTTCTTTTATATTGGACATACCTTATTATTCATCTGATATAAATATTTAGAGATTATAATTATTCTTATAATTATTATACCATCATGATGGGACCATAATTGACTAACTTATAAAAACTGGTAAATGCCATGCAGTTGTATATAGGAAGTAATTTTTATTTATATTCTTATATTAGCACATTAGTACAAATAGAGGTGGTAGTGTAAAAGAGGGTCTTAAAATAAGAGGAGGTAGTAAGTTTTAAAAATAGGCCTTAATATTTAAAACCTTCTAAACATGTGTTTTGAGTAAATTTTACTAAGTGACCCCCCTCCTCCTTGGATGGACAAAACCCTTAAAAAATATTTTCTACTAATTTAGATATTTCAATATCCAAAAGGTAAAACAATAAGTCAAGAACCAACTAATAGGTATGTTCAAGGAGGAATCACACATCAATAACCATGTATTCATATTAATCTCTATAATTGAGAATATTAAGGGCAATAAGGCTTTGAGTTTTCTGAAATTAATAATATCATGCTTATTATGACACCCCATAAGTTAGTTATTTATAGTGAACACACAAGTATTGATGAGTAGTAGACACTATTACATCTTGTAACAATAGTGTTATACATAGCATCTATAGCATACAAAATCATGTTTTTTGTTTTCTTCAATTTTTTTTGGTGTACATTGTCACTATAGTGTATTTTTGTGGTGTTGACTTAGGGTTGTTTTGTTGGATTTTATAGTAGTTTTCAAAAATGAATAGAATCGATAAATTACCCAGTATTATTGAAAAAGTAACACACAAAAATTAATGCACACAATATAATGGGTTGTTCATGGACACCAAATAATCTCACTATAGAAATATAGAATACACTTGAGAAAGTAACACACAAAAATCAATGCACACAATATAATGGGTTGTTCATGGACACCAAATAATCTCACTATAGGAAAATAGAATATGCTTGAATTGATAATAAAATGGCTAGAAGTATGAGATATTTATACCCAATTACAAGTTACCTTTAGGTCAAGGTTGAAAAACTAACCATTAAGTTAAATAGTAAAATATTACAAAAAAATACCTTTTACAAGGTTTCCAAAGACCCAAAGACTTATACATACAATACAAATCCGGTCATGATCTCAAGTGAATATTAACCACCACATGTACCAACATGTTTGTTCGTATTTGTAAGATCATATTTTTTCATACTGCCATTATTGTACACCATAGTAGCACCACCAAAATAATAAAAGATGGCAATGATTTGAAATCCAAATTAAAAATAATAATGATCATAATTTAAATAAAAATTTTACTTTAGCAAATAATGGTAATTTAAAAAAATTGGTATTTGTAAGTCTGACTATTACTCATGTTAATTCATTAACTATTAAAAGTAATTTGTTTATACATCAATCATATCACACATGCATATCATCATTGATCTTATTGTAAAAGTATTTGTAACATCATTATTTTACATATTGATGATTAATGATAAAAAATTTCAATGAGTTATATGGGATTTAGATGGGTTTGACACCTATTACATCATATGACCATGGTTATCATGATACTTCCAAAAACTAGAAGGTGGTATTAGTAATTTTTTTGAAAATTATGCATATATCACTTGGCAAGACTTGAATGTGGGTCATTGTATTTGAAGTCCATATTTTTAACAACTTGGACTCATGTCATTTGATGATTTTTGGTGATAATTACATTTGACCATTTAGATATAACAAAGTTATATCATAAGTTTTATACATGTGATAATTTATAATATGTATAAAACTATAATTATATATCACAATGCAATAATTATATATCACAAATCAATAATTATATATCACAAAAAATAAAGGATCATGTTGAGACTTGCAATATGTATGTTAGAAAAATATATTGATGAATATAAGGTAAAAAAAAACTAATGAGGCAAAAATAATAAAATTGTAATATACATGATAGGCCAATGAGAAAATAATATCTATAAAAATTATATATGTTAAAAAATATTGAATCAAAGATCTTTGTTATATATTTTTTTTATTAGGTTATTGTGAGAAATCTCTATGATCAACATACAAGGCTGAGCAGTCTCCTCCCAACCATGACCCCTCGTAAAGCCGAGAGCTATACTTATCAATAGAAAATTTAACATAAATCCATCACACACCCACCCCCTCACACACTCACCCACACCACGGTTTGAACCTTGGACCTCCTGAAGAAGAGCCAAAGCCCCAACCGTTGCGTTGCACCCCCAGGTGCAAAGATCTTTGTTATATTATCAAATAGACTAGCAACAGGTTTTCAAATGACTAACCAAGTTATTATTCTCAATGTCATCATTACCTAGTATATCACCACTTTTACTATTATTACCATCTCCTCCATGAATACCATTAGTATAGCTACCCTTATTATAAAGTATATATTAATCATCATTGTCATCATCCTCCTCCTTGTGTTTTACCAGCTTGTCATATTACTGATTATAACCTTAACCTCCTTTTATTTATTGGATTGGACTTCCTAATCACTCTCCTCATCCTCATCTAATGTAGATTTAGATATCTCATCCATCTCATTAATGTATTCATTATCCTTTTCTTCATCTTCTAATATAGTTATCTCTCCCTAAATATCCTATAGCTCTATCTTCTATCTATAACCAAAACAAATAAATTACATGCACTACATAAAAATAGATTTGAAAAAAAACTAAAATTAGTTAATTTAATATTTAAATATATATATGTTAGGATAGTTGATTTATGTTTCAAAGAAAATTTTGAAACCATTGTATTTAAAATATTTGATAAAAACTATTTTCTCTTGTATAATATTTCCATAGCATTTATACTCCATAAAAATAATAAATATAATACAATTAATCATGAAATGTATAAATTTTAATTTTATTTATATAAAGTTTGACTTAAAATCACTAAAAAAACTTATCACTTACATATTTGGCAATTGTCATTGCCATGCTCATCCTCACCAAATGATGATACACGTTGTCCATTTTTGGGCCCTTAAAGGTTAACCTACTTCGTGGATAATGTGTATGGTATTTTCCTTTTTTATTGATTTCTTCCCAATGGTCATAAAGAGAACTCAAAGGTGCATAGTCATAATTTTAGGTTTCTTTTGATATCAAATCACTATTCAAGATTATGTATATCAGGTCTGAGGTGTAGACCAATTGGTTTGACCAAATCCCGTAATGGGGACGAAGATCCAAGGTTCAAATATCAGGCCTCATTTAATTGAACACTTATCCCTTTCTTTATCATAATACCTTGGTGCTTAGTTACCACACCTTCGTGGGCTAACTAAGGTCATTACCACTCACTTGGCAATGAATATGATCACCCAATCCTCATTGTTCAAGGTGTCACCACTATTGTCTTTTGAATAAATACCTAATCTCACCACTTTGGAATACCCAAGCCTCACCATTCAAGGTGTTTCATTTATAAACATCTGGCTATTGCATCTTCACAACTCCTTATATATATACACCTAGTTATTGCATCACCACAACTCCTCTTAGTATTGGATAATCTTCTTGACTTAGGGGTTCTAACATGGCTCTAAAAACATGTCTTGAGGATTCCCATCCAAACCCCAAATTCTAAGAATAAGAATACATGCTATATTAAACATGCTTAAATAAGACTCTTTGATAATATTTTAATGAAATTCAAACATAATGCTGGCATAAAACATCTCTCCAATTAAAGTGCTTCATTAAAGCAATTAATAAACAACACATTGCTAAACTAGGACTTATATCATTTCAATCATAGTACTAGCATTTAGTATTTCCGTAATTTAAGAAAGAACCATCATCTAAAGAAATATACATAATCTCTTGTATTTTCATTTATCAGAAAGAAATATTATCCAAGATACCTTATGTTTGCAGTATGTCATCATCTAATGATGACATTGGAGGAGTTGACAGAAGAGGACGAAGATGGTACTATTATGGAGTTTCTCCATGGATAACCCTTCATCTTCGCACCTGGATCACCATTGATTGGCGCCCAGGATCACCACGTCCAGCAGATACACATTGAGCTAGGAAGAACATTAAATGTCAGCAGTAGGTTGACGCCCACACAACTAAAAAAATTAGAAGAGATCCTGGTAAGGCACCAACAAGCGTTTGCATGGGATTACTTAGATATGCAGGGCATCAGCCCAAAGATCTGTACCCATCGGATTTACCTAGATGATCAGGCAACTCCAAGCCGACAGTCGCAGCGAAGAATGAATCCAAAAATGAAATACATTTTCAAGGAAGAACTGCACAAACTCTTAGCTGTCGGATTCATATATCCGATTTCTGACAGCGAGTGGGTATCACTGTTAGTGGTGGTCCCTAAAAAGAATGAGAAGTGGTGAATCTATGTGGACTACAGAGCATTGAACAAAGCAACCAAGAAAGACCACTTCTCGCTCCCATTCATTGATCAGGTCTTGGACACACTCTCGAGGAGGAAGTACTTCTCCTTTCTAGATGGATTCAGTGGATACAACCAGATCCATATAGGAGAAGAAGATTAGGATAAGACAATGTTCACCTGCCCATGGGGAACGTTTACCTATAGGGTATTGCCTTTCGAAATGTGCAATGCACCTGCCACCTTTCAAAGGGCGGTGTTTATCATATTCTCAGACATTATGGGATACGGGGTCGAGGTATACATGGATGACTTCACCGTCTATGGAGAAACCTTCGAAGAGGCAATGACGAATTTGGAAAGAGTGCTCGATAGAAGCAAGGAAAATAATTTGTCCTTAAGTAATGAAAAATGTTTTATGATGATGCAAGAAGGCATTGTACTAGGACACCACCTCTCTGCAGAGGGAATAAAAGTTGATAAAATGAATATTGAGGTCATCAGAGACCTACCCAGCCCCAAAACATAGGAGGTAAGAAGTTTTCTTGGATCAGCCGGATACTATCGATGATTTATTGCTGAATTTAGCAAAATTCCAAACCACCGCACGCTCTATTATCTAAGGATGTGGAGTTCAATTGGACAGAATACTGCAAAGAAGCATTCCAATTGCTTAAGGATAAATTGATATCTACACCAGTTTTAAGAGGACCAAATTGGGCCATACCGTTCCATATTTATTGTGATGCATCCAACGGTGTGATTGGAGCAGTCCTCGAACAAAAATATGGCAAAGAATTTTATGCCATTTATTATGTCAGTAAAAACTTTGCAGGAGCAGAGCTCAACTACATAGTGATAGAGAAGTAATTCCTAGCAGTTGTCCATGCTATAAACAAATTATGCCACTATATCATCGGATATAAGGTTTTTGTCCATATGGACCACGCGGCTATTAGATACCTAATGAGCAAGCTGGCCATTGGTGAAAGAATTATCAGATGGTTATTGCTACTGCAGGAATTCGACATCACCATAGTTGACAAACCAGGCAAGGATAACATTGTGGAAGATTTTCTGTCTAGATTGATACCAACAGACCATCAAACAGTGGAAGACCAATTTTTGGACGAACATTTGTTCACTATTAGTGAGCAAACCCCATGGTATGTAGATATAGCCAATTACTTGGCCACTGAAAGGACCTCACCTGCTCTCTCTTATCAAGAAAAGCAGGCATTCATAGAGAAAAATGCATCATTCCTATGGATGGATGGTACCTATTTAAAATAGGACATGACCAAATTATAAGAAGATGTGTAGCAGAACAGGAGTTCTCAGAAGTACTCAAAGCATGTCACGATGAGCCATGCGGAGGACATTTTGCAGGGAAAGGAACTGCCTACAAAATCCTACAGAGTCGGGTACTTTTGGCCCACTCTGTTTAAGGATGCAGCTACGTATGCCAGCAAGTGTGACGAATGCCAAAGGATGGGTAGACCAACCCATCGAGACGAAATGCCCCTCCAGCCTCTGGTGCACCTGAAACATTTCGATAAGTGGGGCATGGACTTCATGGGACCGTTTAATCCACCTTCGATGGGGAGGAGATTTATTTTGGTCTGTACGGATTACGTTACCAAATGGGTTGAAGTACAGGCGTTGAGGGATTCAAAGGAAAGAACAGTCATCGATTTCTTATTTGCTTATATTTTTACATGATTTGGGGTCCCTCGAGAGATAACAATAGACCAAGGGCCTCAATTTACCTCTAAGTTGATCAAGGAACTGATGGAGCAATACAGATTTTGGCACAATAAAACTACGCCCTACCATCCGTAGGCAAACTGGCAAGTGGAAGTGACAAACAGAGAAATATAAAACATCCTGACGAAGACCATGCAACAACATAGGAAATATTGGGCTACACGGTTGTTGGAGGCAGTCTGGGCATATAACACCACGTGGAAATCCACCACAAGATTTACACCTTTCCAACAAGTCTATGGGAAAAATGCGATGATGCCCATCGAATTTGAAATCAAGACACTGAGAACGGCTTCAGAATTGAACTTGAGCTTAGATGAAGCTCAAAAATAAAGGATTTGATAGCTAGATCAGCTGGACGAAATCTGATTAGATGCTTTGTAGAGGACAAAAATTATACAGAAGCAAATAAAGTGGTGGCATGATAGCCACATTAAACTGAAGCAGTTCCAAGAAGGGGAATGGGTATTGTTGTACGATTATCGATTCTAGGAGAGGAAGGGAAAATTAATGCAGATATGGATGGGGTCGTATGAGGTGGTGGAGCTCATCAAAAATGGGGCGACGCACGCTAAGACAATTTATGGCAGCGACACCATGTTCATAGTCAATGGCCATCAACTATGCCCCTATAATACATCTGAAATGTTATAGGTAGAATCCAGAATATGCGTGGGGGAGACCCCATCTTGCTAGATCTGGACCGAACTCTCATAGGTGAAATTGTGGGCATGGAAGTGCTCACCCAAAATTAGTTAATATAGCTTTTATATATAGTGTGTTTTTCCAGGGACGACACCCGCATGCAAGCTACAGGCATCCTAAACCAAGGCCTAACAGGCATGGAATGCATCTAACTGCCTTTAATTTCCTTCTTTTTTTTGGTTGCTTTTTGTAGGTGGAGGACCTGACAGCATGAGGAATAGGTATCTAGGAAACCATGCCTGATTTGGCTTAGATTACGACACCGGATCGTAGGTAGAAGCTGAGGCAGCATGAAGCAAGACTAGGAAGGCTTGATCACCCTTTTTTCCAGTCAATCGTAACATGATTGCAAAAAAGAATGCACCTTCCACATCTAGAAGGTGCCCAGCCAGAATAAGGCACCTTCCTTATAAAGAAGTCGCCCAGCTAGAAGAAGGCGCCTTCCACATCCCAAAGGCGCCCAGCCATAATAAGGCACCTTCCTTATAAAGAATGCGCCCAGCGAGAAGAAGGCATCTTCCACAAGGCGCCCAGCCAGAATAAGATGCCTTCCTTATAAATAAGGCACCCAGCCAAAAGAAGATGCCTTCCACATCCAGAAGGTGCCTAGCCAGAATAAGGCGCCTTCCTTATAAAGAAGGCATCCAGCCAGAAGAAGGTGCCTTCCACATCCAGAAGGCGCATAGCTAGAATAAGGCATCTTCTTTATAAATAATGCACCCAGCCAGAAGAAGGTGCCTTCCTTATAAAGAAGGCACCCCAGCCAAGAAGGCGCCCAGTACAGTTCTAAAAATAAAAAGTAAAAAAATAAAAAAATAATATATATAGGCGCCTTCCATGGTTGGAAGGCACCATAAAAAAAAAAAGCCAAGGCGCCTTCCACATCAGGAAGGCACATCCAGCCAGAGGTGCCTTCCACATCGAGAAGGCGCATGCAGAACGAAGCACCTTCCATCATCGAGAAGGCGCATGCAGGCAGAGGTGCCTTCCACATCGGAGGCGCACACCCAATCAGGAGCACCTTCCATAGAAGGAAGGCACCATCATCAAGAAGGTGCCTTCCACCATTGGACGACACATCCAATTAGAGGCACCTTCCATCACAAGAAGGCACATCCATTCAGAAAGCATCGACAACATCGAGAAGGTGCCACATCATCACCTTCCACATGGGGAAGGTACCAAAGAATGCCTTTCACGTACAGCCAACACTCATGCCTCCCGAACACCTCGACCAAAATGAAGCATCACACGAATGAGCGGCACCAGATGACCATACCCCTCCCTCATGTCACAAATCGACGAATCAACGGCCTTCATGATGCCTGAAATAATGAATCAGGTTTGCACATGTTAATTCAAATTTTTATATAATTATTTATAAAATATGTAGTACCAGAAAAGATATCACCATCATAAAGATCATATCCCCCCATAGCTAGAACCACGTGCTAATGATATGGTGCATTCCATAACTGCTAGAGTTAGGCGTCTTCCCTATAAGAAGGCGCTTTCCTGAGGAAGGAAGGACAAAAAAAAATAGCAGTAGTAAGGGAAGGCGCCATGGGAGGAAGGTCTAAGAATCATGCAGTGAAGAAGAATGAACCAGGTGATACGTACAAAATCAGAGGAGCAGTGAAAACACAGTTCGAGGCCGAGGGATGGCTCGAATATTGTACCCTGGTCAGTCAAGGCCAGGACATGGAGGCAACCAAGGAGTTTGTTGCCTCCTTGAGGAGCGATGTGGCCCAAGTACGAGGAGTAGAAATTCCAGTCACCCCTGAGTTCATCTCATAAGCGACTAGATTGCCTCTCACATGGGAATGTGTATACAAAGGCGGACTGTTGAAGTCATACGCCGAGGTTCTACTGCCAGGAGAGAATGTGCAAATAGACAAGGAGGGGTTACCCAAAAATAGCCTCCCCATGAATTTGCAAAATATATTCGAGCAGGTTGCTCGATTCTTCACATGCATCGAGTAATATACCCATATACATGCTAATCATGTGTAGTTTCTCAATCACCTGGTGCATGGAAGGAAGTTAAATGTGCCCTTCTACCTGGCGAATTCTTTGAAGGACAAAGTGGCTCGGTACTAGAAGGGGGAATCATCCGCCTTAGCCCACCATGGGCTGATATTGGCACTAACCCACCATGCAGAAGCGTAGAGGCAGAACCCCGACATAGAGGGAGATGGCGGCCAAGAAAGACAACACGATACTATTGTCAAAGTAGGGCAAGACAAGGGATGCCCTATAAAGGAAATAGCGAGCATCGGGCAATTGGCATTGCCCTATTTCACAAAGGAAAGAGGGTAGTCACCAGTGCCCAAAAACACAGAGGAAGGAGGGCAGTCACCAGTACCCGAGAGCACGGAGGGAAGAGGGCATTCCCCAGTGCTTGAGCATGAGGAGGAATGAGCACTGCTTGTTAGTGACGAGGACGAGTTTCGCCCAACAGAACCAGTCCCTAGGAGGAAACCTCTGCGGTGACTCCTCTTGATAGAGGAATAACAGAGCGACCCAAAAGTAGATGTTGTAGCCCAAACCCTCCAAGAATTGACGAACCGGAGCCCCCAAGATGCAGGGACTTTTGGGAACAATGACCAGGTCAATGCGACCTTGGAGGAGGTGCTCGAATGGCAAACCAATTGTTGGATGACCCAGCAAATTTTGGAGGACTTCCAGAACAAGCATGCAGGGGAGTTGAAGGAACGAGACAAACAGATCGCCCAGCTCGAGCAACTAGTCTAGCAGTTGTGGGATAAAAACCAGCTGCTTCAAGATAGGGGAACAGAAATAAGGGATGCGTACACTCAAACTGATTGGGTGAAAGAAGTCCCAACAAATTCTCCCACATCTATCGAATGAGTATTTTCTTCGAGGGAAATTCGATCGGATGCCCGACAAAGCAGCCCGGAGGCAAGGGAGAATTCCTCTTTTTTGGGAGTGAAGGGGAGAGAAGTCCCACAATACCCCCTGTCATCATCCTAAGTGATACAGAGCAGGACGAGGGACTCCAGCAGCAGACAGGACCAGAAGATAAGGAAGAACTCCCTAGATCTGAAGAAGGAGAAGAGCCTGAGGTGTCGACACTGGACAAATAGGAGAACGAAGGATCACCCCCAAAAATAGCAGCACAGAATGAAGAGAACGCTCTAGAGCAGGCCCCTCAGAGCAAGGAGACTCCCACCAGGGAGAAAGAGAAGACCCCTATTCGAGCCATCACATTTTTCGTAGAGGCCAGAGGAAAAAGGCCCAAGACGGCTCGAAAGAAGGCGAAGGTGACCTTTGTCGAGCCACAAGAGGACAAGTGGGACATGCAACTGTTCATCGAAAGACGAAAATAGTTTGAACGGCTACTCAAGGAGATGAAAGCAGCCAAAGATGCTAGGAATGTAGCCACGAGGATGAGAGGAGACTCTGGCATCTGCATTAATCCAATAGAGGATAGCCAGTTCTAGGATATTTACGGCTCATCCCGGGGACGGCCCTCCATGATGAGGAAGTATTTGGAACGATGGGGGGTATATGGCCCCCAATTGGAGGCCACGACCATTACAAAGGAGAACATAGGGCTTACTCCTGAAGTAGCCAAATTATACAAGGCCCAAGTAGTACCTTCCAAGGGGATAATTTAGATATCCCTTTGGCAATGGTCATACCTCTAGACACTGACCTCTGGCAAGCTGTCAAAGCTGCATTCTAGTCAACAAAGATGAAACTGGCTAGATCATCGCCAGTAGCTTCCAAAATGAGAAAGGGACAATCGACAGCTGCACCCTTAGTTCTATGTAGGAAAATGTGAGCCACACCTTTAGATGCCAGCGCACAAAAAAGATAGACTCGGGTCGTAGGGTAGTCGAACCCTCCAAGAAATGATGACGATGAAGGATCAACCGGGTTATCTGCAGTTTTGATGCCACGAGGGCATGGCATATGTTAGGCATGGGGGGATGATGAGCACCAGAAATGCTCATATTTTGTACACATTTTCTTGATCATTATGCGACTGTATAATAAGGATTGCATACTTTTATAAATTATTATATAGATATTTGATGAAATTATACATGTTATCTAATTTGTGTGTTTTCAGTGTGTTTTGTGGAATTGTAGTTGGTTTAGTTAGATTTGGATCAGTCGAGGTCTTTTGATGGACCTGGCACTTTTTTTATTTTGGGGTCAATGTAGAGAACATAGGCGCCTTCCTCTTCCAGGAAGGCACCAAGAGAACATAGGCGCCTTCCTCTTCTAGGAAGGTGCCAAGAGAACGTAGGTGCCTTCCTCTTCCAAGAAGGCTCCAAGGAAAGAGAAGTGCCTTCCTCCTCTAGGAAGGTGCCAAAATGAAGGAAGCGCCTTCCTATCATAAGGAAGGCACCGACGAGAAGGCACCACGACAGGCAAAGAACCTTCCTCCCATAAGGAAGGCACCACTAGAAGACATGCCTTCCTCACAGAAGGCGAGCGCCTTCCTCCCACAGGAAGGTGCCAATAGAAGGTAAGCGCCTTCCTCTTCCAGGAAGGCACCATGGCAATAAGATACCTTTCGTATAGGGAAGGTGCTCGATATACTTAGGCACCTTCCTCATAAGGAAGGCACCTCTGTTCTTTGCCTGTTGACCAGATTTACATGATGTGGATAGTAGCGGCTGGTGCAGTTCTAACTCTACATCATGTAAAGCTAAATTGGAGATCACACCAATGTATAAAAACATCTTACCAATGCCAGGCGAAGCACGAACCAATCAGCGAACACGTCGTCGTTAGAACCAAATGCCAATTTTAAGCAGACGTCGATTGCATTCACCAGACTGTCTTAATTTAGTCTGGGATGAATCGACTGTTGTAACCTCTTTGTAACAGAAGTTCTACGGGTGTGTTATATAAACACGCGTAGACCGTTATGGGAGATATAGATTGATATAGATTCATATAGAGATACAAAGATAGATAAATATTGTAACACTTTGATAAATATATTACAGTTCTAAGAGTTCTAAGCGCATGTTTAGCTGGGAGGAGGCTGTTGGAGCCTGGGCCCACTCCAAGCTAGTATTTCTTCCTCACTTTTCTCCTGCTTTCTATAATAGTCTATTGCTTTTGAAAGGTCATTTACCTCATTACTATTCTTGATATTTGCAATAGATTCATTTTTAGGAATGTGTGAATGTTTCATTTTCATAGATTTAAGTATTTTCTTCTTACGTAAATTATTGAGGAGTGCATGAATGATTGACAACCATTTTGAAAACACCCCCCAATAGTAGGATTAGCGGATTCATCTCAAGTGGTATTGTAAGCAATCTTATTCAGAACCTTTACAAGTTTACGAAGCTCCCTGGGTTGATAATTAAATGCACGAGCATGTGACAAAAGTAGGAAAAAGTTAACCTTGTTTGGCTCGCAACATAGACCAAAATACTTTTAAGGCAAGAATCAATAGAGGAAACAAAAGAAAGATTAGTTTGATCTAGAGATATAAAATACCCTGACCAGACCAAAGAGAAGCAAAAATAAAGCAAGAAGAAACTAGGTACCTCAAGAACTGGAGCCATCCAAATAAATGATAGAAATAAGAGCTTCCCTTATTTGTGAAGCCCACCATCTACGAGGATGGTCATAGCAAGTAATATCACCTTTGTACAAAGACCAATTAGCTAAAACATCGACACTCTTGTTCTGATCTCTAACCACATGATTGTAATTAATTTTAAAAAATCCCATCTGGATTAACTGAATCTTCTCAATAATTCTTTTTATTCTCCAATCAACCTTATGATTCTTAGAATGAGTCTTCAAAATAGTAATCATGATTTAAGAGTTAGACTCAAATAGCACCTTTTCCCATCCAACCTTAGTAGCCTCTTGAAGGCCTCTAAGGATACCATAGCCCTTAGCAAGGTTATTGGATAGAATACTCAAATTCTTAGAAAAAGTAAAAACCAGGGAGCCATCTGAAATTCTACCAATTTCTCTCGCACTAGTTTTTCCAGGGTTGTCAATTCCTTATTCTATCCATCTTACAATTACTCACATTCCCTGTAAACTAGTTGCTCTTAGAAGAGTTAATATTTAATCTTTGCATCACTTGATCCCATATTTGGTGGGAGTTTTGGGGGTGATTAAGGAGTTGATGGACTGATTCAACTAAGTTGGCAATGGTATTTTTCCATATATAGTGAATATCCTTCCTTTCTTGATTAAAAATTTGGTTGTTCCTTTCATTCCAAACATTCCAAATAAGAATGGTATAACCCATCTAAACTAACTGCCTAATCAAATGATCAGCACCCTCTTGATTAGGCCAATCCCTCCAAAGTTGTTCAAAAGTAAAAATATTGGACCATTGCAAGCCAAGTAAAGTGGCCATTCTCCTCCATAGCTTAGAGGCTAAAGTACACTTAATAAAAATATGGTTGAGAGTTTCCACATTATCTCCACATATTTCACATCTAAAAGGGCCATGAAAACCATGCTTCATAATATGCTCCCCAATAAGCACCATATGATGCAATAAAATCCAAGTAAATAATCTCACCTTAGGCTAGAGCTTTTGAACCCACAACTGAGAAAATATGTCAGATGATTGGTTGGGATTATTATGGCATAAGGCCAAATAACCTTGAGAAATTGAATACTCACCCTTAGTAGTGTTGTTCCATCCAGAACAATATTTATCATGGGACCAAGAGAGAGAGATCTCATATGAAGGATGCATTGGATATCTTATCTTTACCTTTCTAGGATTTGAATAGGCCAGTCCTCAATAGGGATCCAATATCTACCAACCTCTAAATTACTAGTATGGTACCAACAGTAATTAGCCACCTTTATCCAGTGAGCTCGGTGAAGCTCTTCCATCCAAGGCCTCCAATAGGGATACTAAGTTATCAAAGGCTTGTGACCATTCCAAGAATATGACCAAAAATTAACCTATTGACCATTATGAATGATCCAAAATAATTTTTTCTTTATCAAATCCTCACCAGTATTAAGAACTACTAAAATAGGAGAACCTTTAAAAGGTAATTGATAGCGAACAAGGTCTTCAGGACTTTTGTTCTTAGCATAGTTAGCACGAATGTTTTTGGCCCAAAGAGCATTGGGGTTATGCAAAATCCTCCAATATAATTTAGTAGCTAAATGTTTGTTGCTATTAATAGCAGACCAGAATCCTAACCCCCCTTCATTCTTAGGAATAAAAAGTGTCCCATTTCACCAAGGCCCATTTTCTTTTCTCCTTAGTACCAATCCAGAGGAACCTATGACTGATTTGATCCATTTCTCAAAGAAAATCCTTTGGTATTTCAACACTGTAGAAACATAAATAGGAATAGCTTGAAGGACTGATTTTACCAAGGTGATTCTACCCCTAGAAGAAAGCCATCTATTGGTCCACTTTCCAATTTTCTTATTGAATTTGTCCAGCAACCAATTCCAATATTTTTTTTATCTTCGAATATTGATGGGAATACCTAAATAAGTGATTGGAAGGGAGATCTTCTTATATCTCAATTTATCCAAGACCATGGGTTCTTATCTAGTAGAGCAGTGAAATAAAATGACTTTAGATTTATCTTCATTGATCAATTTCCAGGTATCCTTAGAAAAATAGCTAATGATTTTCTTAATATTAGAAGCTTCCTTAACTGTAGATTTACCTAAAAAAGTAGAGTCATCAACAAATTGAAGATGAGAGATAGGTTTAGATCCATGAACAATGGTAACTCCCTCAAGGGTTTTTTTTTCTCTATTTTTGGTTATAGTCCTACCTAAGCATTTAGTAATAATGATGAATAAATAAGGTGATAGGGGGTCACCTTTTCTAATACCTCTGGAAGCTGGGAACAACTGAAAAGGCCTGCCATTGATAAGAACTAAGTAGGAAACTGAAGAGATGCCTAACATAATTTTATTTCATTATGATCTATTAATAGATTTATATTTTCAACCATTTAGTCAATTTTATCTTTATTGTCCTTCTAACTTGTCATTTGATGGTCATTTTACAACCTCTTATGTGGCTTCCACATGGATATTGATTAGGTATAGGTTTGTATGCACTGGTATTAAATGATACGCCATTGTATGTATCCTTTTATATACCTTTCTTGAGAAATTGATTCTCTCTTCATAGGGTTTTACTACAATCTATGTCTCTTTTAGCTTTGGCCCTTTTCATCTAGCCTTACCATGTTGATGCTTTTTTCTAGCTAGTGGCTCCTCATTTGCTACATATTGATCAATGGGTCTCAATTTACTATATTATCCTACTTGTATTTTAATTAATTAATGTTATTAGAATACCTTGTGGATTCCACTACTATTACTATGGTAGGTGACATGGAAGCATTGCTTTATCTTCTCTTATGACCTTCAATTGATAAATAGATTAACACTTTCATTCTCCTTCAAAATCTACTTTTAATTAGATGAGGCCCATGATTGTTGATGTGGTAGGTGGTGGGCTCTCATCCCTAACCTTGATATCTCATTCTTTGTAAAAATTGACCAACTAACATGATGACCTCATGTTAAGATCACACCCCTAGTGGATCACTACTTCTCTTGAAAATATTCTTAGCATTTTATTTTCTTCATCAATTTTATATTTGATTGATGAACGCAATGCCATGTTGATGTTATCATGCTTTGTCATATTGATATTATTAACTAGTCAACTCCTTTATCAAATTGATATAATCAATATATTAGTATATTTGATACATCAACCCCCTTCCAAGACTTAGTTAACTTTTAAAAATAATAATTTTTTGCCTTTAAATCTTGTCACTCTTGAAGGTTAATTTGGTACTTTTTAGCTAGGTCATCTAGCTTTCTTCATTCTCAAAAGTTCTTTATTAGTTGATCCTTTCTCCAATTGATAAATGTGATTGATTACCTAATAGAAGTGGTTTAAATTGCTATAGAAAATATATATGAGGGGTCACAACCCCTTCTTATATTTTATTTTTAAACCAAGGTTTACACAACCTCATTTTTAATTATTTTTTGACGTAGATTTCATATGGTGCTATAACTAAGTTGCATAGTTTCTAAATTCAAGTTTGTGTTGCCTAGTGTTAATAACTGAAAAAATAACATAATTTTTTTAAAATATATTTTAATTATAATGAAGGTCAAAATGTAGTTTTAGGTTAAAAATAAATAGGTGATAAAGGTTATGAAAGGGAGTGGATTTGCTAAAATATGAGGTATCCATAATCATCAACCATATAAAGGTTGTAGAATTTATATGATATAGATTTTTTATATTGATTAAGGGTTTTACTAATAATATTTAAAATGATCCTTATTCTTAATCATCTAATTCTTTATTGTAAGTATCACAATTAGTAACTAGAGTCAAAGATTACATATCCAATTCATCTTAGTTACTAGCTAGAGTCTTAGCTTTCATGTTTAATTTTAAGTTACTAGCTAGCACCTTAGTTTGCATGTCTAATTCATCTTAGTTAGATTGAATGAGGTGTATGTACCACATGTATAGATATCTAACTACATATAAGGTAGAGTAATTGAGATATTTATGCATGCTTAGTTAAAGGGTAATATACAACCTATTGGTTATTACCTTTACTTATTTTTCTCCTTGATTTAAGTTTTTTTGTTTACATTTTATTGTTGCACTTTTATTTTAAGTTCATATAATTGGTATTGGAGCCTCGTTGATGTCTCCAAATACATATTTATTCACTTGGTATCCATCCTTACTAAGAATCATTTTGCTAAATGTCAATTTGAGATTACTTATGTATCCTTCCTTCTTTGCCCTCATTTCTTCCTATTATGCAACTATTATTTCTATATTTGTGACCCCAACCTACTGGTTTTTATCTCCAAACTAGTACTCTCATTTTTTTATGATCGTGTTTCCTACCAAAATATTTGTGCATGCATTATGGTATGTTATTCTTGTTGGTTTTTAAGTCTTCCTACCACAATATATCATAGTTCCCAATATAAATAAGTCACAATATTAAATGTCAAAATATTAATAATGCAGCGAAGAGTTCCATATGAGCAATCTAATATGTATATCAAGGCCAATATAATAATAAATAACATTTACTTATAATATCAAATATGAATTTAAATGGCCAAAATGATTCATGTACTATGCATGAAGAAAACTTATAATATTAATTGCTCTAAATCTATATACAAGCTTTATTTATTTTAATATATCTTCCTCTTTATAATTAGATTATTAGATATATTTTCATGGAGCTTTGTATCCATAATATAGACATAGAATATGACTCTTCATGTACTTGACTATTGCTCTCCATATGACAACTCCCATAACCTTTGGCTTATCATCTTTCCACTTGTATACTAGACTCTTCACTTTCTTCTTACATGCATACTTGACTCTATGACACTTACACACTTCTACATGCACTCCTAATCTAAGATACTTGTGTACATACTCACATTACATATTTGCACACTTATATACAAGATACTTGTGCACATTCTCTCAATATACACTTGCACTCTAACTTATATGACACTTGTGCATTTCCTTCACATTGCACTCTTACATGACACTTGTGCATTTCCTACACATTGACACTTACATAAAAGGGAAAATATAAATCACTCACCTAAATTATAGACTCAATCCTAATATATTACATATTTATATTTGTACCATGAAGGTACCATGAGGGATAATTAGCATGTACCAAATAATATAATATTCCTCAAGAATTTTAAGTAAACTATTTAATGTATTCCAAATTTGGCTCCTAAAAAGATCATGTCGTTTTATTGTCACTCAAAGCATATTAGCTATGTAAAATATATTTTATTCCTTATGTTTTATGAAATTATCATTTCCCTTTGTTACAATACAATTTTCCTTTTCTTATTATATTTATAAAAAAGAGAAAAAAAACTAATAGCTAGTACAAGCAACTCTACAACCAACTTCAACTTAATTTAGTTTTTAAACCAAGAACTAAATGGCCAAAATCAATAGAATAAATTATAGTTGGAACTCATGGATCAAATAGTATTCCAAATTCAAAAAAAAAGGTGGAGCGATGGTAGAGGGAGCAGGTGAAGGCAGTCATGATAGTTCAGAGGGTGGAGGATCCAAGGTAGGATCTATTTCAAGTGGTGCAGGTAAGGAATTGTTCGATGGTGTTTTCTCCTTTCCATCACATGGAAAGGAGCCTCCTAACAAAGGGGACCCACTTGTTGGTTAAACCCTTAGGAAGGATTTCGATCCGAACAAACATGGGGTTGTCTCTTATGCCTAAACGATCAACCAAGGCCCCTACACCAAACCCCCATACTATAATCTAGTGCCCAATAGCACGGATCTGGTGATACCAAAAATTTTTATGTCAAGCTACCTAGAAATGGAAAAAAATTCTCTGGTAGGCAATTTCATCGGAGGTCGCCCAGACATGTAGACCATCAGGGGGTGGGCATATTCCAAATGGAGAACAAGTAGGAATTTGGAGATCATTGCCCCATCCAGGGGTTTTTTACCATCAGGTTGAACAATCAAGAGGATGCATGTAGAATCCTCATTGGAGGACCTTGGTTCCTAGGTAGAAGGAGCCTCTTCATCCATCGATGGGCTGATAATTTCACCTTGAAACCCAAAATATCAATGTTGTCCTGATCTGAGTTAGGCTACCAAACCTCCCTTTTTAGTTTTGGCATGAGGATGTTCTCAGAGGAATCTCTAGAACCATCGGTGAGCTAGTAGTAGTTGATTCGTCTGCCAAAGTCTGATCACAGATGGTTCATACTCACATATGTATCAATGCCAACCTATAATTTGAGCTTCCTACCTTTGTCAACCTCTTATATGGAGCCTCCTACATAAGGTGCCAACTTTTGAAATACAAGAACAAACCTACTCTTTATATGTATTGTCATTCCCAAGGACACCTAAGAAACTAGTGTCCCACCCTAAAATCTTAGTCTCAAGCTTCTAAAGGCCCCAAAAAGGGTGTAAAGCACAACACGAGTCCTCTGAAAGAGTAGATTTGAAACCCTCCCCCTAAGGAATATCCCTAGAGACCTTGGTTAAGCATATTTAGCCATGACACCTCAATGGAGTGAGGAATGATATATCTCAATGCAAGAAAAGGAAGCCCCTTATGAAGTCAAAGGTAAAGAAATTGCCACTCCTATAGAGGAACCCAATCAAGTCCAAGTACCTCCTCTCTCTCCCATTGTTACTAATAATCGTATTCAAGATGATTTTCCTGTTGTTGATTCTGGAAATCCAACCTCGTTCTCCCCCATCGCCTCCTCAACCATATCTAGGTCATACCATACCCCTCTTGAGGAAAACTACCTCCTAATCAAAGATGTAGGAAGCCCTCCGACTAACTACTATTAGTCTAAAATATTCAGCCCGAAAAATACCCGAAGCAAAAAATCCTCCATTGACTTTGGATGCAATAAAAAAAGAGGAAGACCTTCCACTACCAAGCAAAGGAATAAAGAGACAGAGGAAGACATTGCTAACAGGACCCAATCAACTCTTTTCTTTAGAAATCCAGATCTGTAGAAAGACAAACTAAAATGAAATAAACCTCCCCTTCAATAAGTGAAGGGAAGCAAAAAATCCCAAAAAAAATTGTAAATGAAGATCCTATCATGGAATGTAAGAGGCCTAAATGGAGTAGCCAAACAACGCCTCACTGCTAACCTAAGGAAATAGTGTAATCCTACCATTTTCATTCTTCAAGAAACTAAAAATGATGATACCTCCTCTCTCAAGTCTACCAAAACAATCTAGAATAGGGGATAAGTCCTCTACAACTCTACTCAGGGATCCTCGGGAGGGCTCATGTTCCTGTGGGATCCATCAAAGGTCAAAGGGAGACTCTTTTTGTCTTCCAACAGAATCATCAACATCTTTTTTCATTGTAAGACCAACAACTCCTAGGTCCTTTCCAATGTATATGCCCTGAACTCCCCCCTTGAAAGAGAAGCTTTGTGGAACTCGATCAGCCAAATGAGAAGCACTTTTAGCACTATCCCTTGGGTTATTTATAGAGATTTAAACACCCCCTTGTACTCTTAAAATAATATGGGAGTGCTCATCACCATAAAAAATCATGGAGGACTTTAGTAAGTTTCTAAATATCAATGAACTCATTGACGTTCAGCTCAAAGGATCCAATTTCACTTGGAGCAAAAAAAAATAGGAAGTGGTCTTATTCAGGTGAAGCTTTATAGGTTCCTCATCTCCAAAGATGTCATTCCATTCTTTGGGGATGCGTCCCTCCTTGTCCTTCCCAAGATCGACTCTAATCATAGTCATCTTCTCCTTGAAGTAGGCAAATCCCCCTCTTTCAATATCCCTTTTCACTTTGATTCAATGTGGTTCCATCACCCCGACCTCAGAAACCAAGTCACCCTGTAGTAGCAGCAGCCTTTCACTGGGTCCCCTTCCTTCCAAATTTTCCAAAAGCTCAAACTGTTCAAGGAGAAACTCAAAGCTCGAAATAGGTCTTTAGAAACATCTTCGATAGTAAGAAGGCTATCGTAGGGAAGCTTTGAGTGATCGAAAGGTAAATCAAAGCTACAAATCAAACAGGACCATCAAGGACAAAGAACGAAACCTCCTTGCTGAGTATCACAACATTCTAGCTAGGGAGGAAAATTTTTAGAGATAAAAGTCCAGAGCCCTATGGATCAATGACAATGACTCTAATACTAGTTTTTTTCATGCATCCACCTTGAGACACAGAGGCTCAAAAAAATCTATGAGGTCTCTCACAACGATGGGTCCACCACCAAGGACATCTTTGAGATCAGGTCTAAATCTATCTCCTTTTTTCAATCTCTTCTTGGCAGCCCTTTTGAGTGTGATGACCAAGCCAAGATAGATCTTCTGGCCAATATTCCCCTCTCTGTTCCCTCTTCATCTAACTCCATGCTCCTTAGATTTTTCACCCAATATGAGATCAAGGATACCCATTTCTCCATGCAACCAGATAAGGCCCTTGGCCCGGATGGGTTCCCCCCTACTTCTTCCAAGCTTTCTGGGATATTGTCAGTTCGAATGTGTGTGTTGCCATCAAAGAATTCCAAACCTCTCATTCCATCCCCCGTGGGATTAATGCCACCTTCATAGCCATCATCCCCAAGTCTTTCTATTGCAGGTTAATGTTTGATTATCGGCCCATCAACCTATGTAACGTCCTTTACAATGTCCTCACTAAAGTTATGGCAAACATAATGAAGATGATCCTCCCTCTTATCATCTATCCCAATTAAGGTAGCTCAGTTAAAGGTAGGAACATTTTGGATGGTGTCATTCTTGTTCATGAAACCCTACACTCTGCATCCCTCGCCAAGACGCCTACCTTATTCCTCAAGCTCGATATGAAAAAATATTTTGATAGGGTCAATTGGGATTTCCTCCTTGATGTCCTCCTCAATTTTGGCTTTCACTCAACCTGGGTTGACCTCATCAAAAGCTATTTTTCATCCTCTTGTTTTTCTATCCTTGTTAATGGGTCCCCTACTAGTTTTTTTTTAGTGCCAAAGGCCTCCACCAGGGAAATATGCTCTCTCCCATCCTCTTAATCATCCTAGATGACTCCATGGGTAGAGCTCTCAAATATGTCTATCGAAGCCAAAGGATCTCTAGGATCCAGGTTGCGTCAAGCATCAGCCTTATCACCCATAAGAAATTTATTGATAACACTATTTTATCCACTCAAGCTTCTGTCCTCCAGGTCAAATCCATGAAGCACATCCTCCTCCTCTACGAAAATGTTGTTGGGCAAAAGGTCAATTTTATTAAAAGTAAATTTTTCTTCATCAATACTCCTATAGTCTGCCAAACCAAGATAGCCCGGATCCTTGGGTGCACTATTGACACGTTCCCATATTTCTACCTTGGCCTCCTCTTGTTCTTTGGAAATCCCATGGAGTCCATGTGGAATAATGTCATTGAGAGAATCTAGAAGAAGTTAGCTGCTTGGAAAGGAAATCTCTTATCTTAGGCTGCCAACGCCAATCTCACTATGGCTTACCTCCAAGGCATCCTTGTTTATTTCATTTCTATTTTTAAAGTCTCCATTGCAGTGTGCCACAAGATCGAAAAACTACAAAAAAGGTTCTTGTGGCTAGGAACTGACGAGAAGACTAGAATCTCGCTCATTGCTTGGGATATTATGTGCAAAAGCAAGAAGCAAGGAGTCATGGGTTTCATAAAAGCTTCCAAAAGAAATATTGCACTAATGGCAAAAAATACATGGAGGATCCTCACCAACAACACAGATGAGTGGATTCAAATTGTCAAAAAGAAATATCTTGCTAATCACCTAATCTTGGACAAGGGGATCCCTCTGAGTAGATTGACCTTCTGGAAATCCATCACTCAAACTAGCCATTTGATCTAAAAATACTTACAATGGATTTTGGGTGATGGTGATAACATCAATTTCTAGCATGATAGGTGGGTTTAGGATGATCCCCTGATTGATAATACAAATATAGCATGCCTCAAGCCTTTTACAGATTTTAATATTAGGAGTAGGGTGGTTGAATTTATCACCCACTCCAATAGATACCCTCGGTGTAAATCTATCAATGGTAATAATTTGGATGAGGCTGTGAACTCCTTGTCCATAATCCTCAACTCTGCTACCATATCCATCGAAGAAGGTCCTGAGAAGCCTATTTGGAAAGGATTCGACAATGGCATTTTCACAGTCAAATCAACTTATATCATCCAAACCTCCTCTCAGATTCTGCTCACTCCGTTCAATCTGGTCTAGTGGAAAAGTTTGATTCCTAAGGTTAGTTTATTATCTTGGCTTGCTATTCAAAACAAAGCTCTTACTATTGAAAATCTGCACAAAAGAGGTTTCTCAGTCCCCAATAGGTGCTACCTTTGTATCGTTTATTGGGAGTCTACTGATCACTTGTTCTTGAGTTGTGATTTTTCTTTCACCGTCCTTGGGTACATATTGAATTTATTTCACATTTAATGGGTCCACCCCAAGTTCATTAGTGACCTTTTTCCCAGTGGACCAATCCCTTTCGCAACTTCAGGGTCTGGTTCCTCTAGGATGTGTGTCTTCACCATTTCCTCTGGCATATTTGGCTCGAATGTAATAGTAGGGATTTCACTGATTCCTCCAGGGATCCTCTATTAGTCGAATCTAGATTATAGTCATATCTATCAAGGGCTTCTCTAATGTTTTTTGTAGATCTAGGTCTTCTCATGCTATGACTTCCTTACTCTATTTTTTGTTCTTTCTTCATTTCTCTCTTCTGGGTTCCTCCAACCTTTCTGGTTGCCTGCAAGGTGCTATGGCCCTTTTTGTACTAAGGTTTTGGGATCCTCTTAAAAAACCCATTTTTTTTATATATAAATATTCAAATTACTAAAAAAAAATAGTATTCCAAATTCTAATGGGACAACACTCCATAAGTTCTCTCTCTTTGGTCTTACTAATTTTTTCAAACTACATTCAAGGTGGACACCAAGACATTCATTTCTCATTTTGGTGACACAATCAATGGGGATAAATTGGATGCTTGGATTCATAGTCGAGATACTATTCAAGATGCAACCCCAACTCACACAAGAATAAAATATCATGGTGGCTAGATTCCACATGGATAATAAATTTTGTACTTGGTGATAATATGAAATTAAGGTTTTCTAGGTAATAAAGTAGCTAAAAATAAATACATGTATAGAGTTCAAAAAACCTCTTTGGGCATACGTTTATCATCTTTGATATATGAAGGAGACATTGGATTTTTGGCTTCATCTTCATAAAAAATTTGACCAATTATTTAGGCATTGTATTGAAGAGTTTAATCCACTTCTATGAAGTTGGATATGGTTGAACTTGATAATATCCTTTGCATCAAATTTGTATTCAAATTTTTTTCTCATATCTAAGAGGATATAGACCTCATCACCATTACTTCTTTAGAGCATGCTTGCCAAATTTCTCTAGGGGTGGGAGGTAGTAAATAAAACAAGAATGTGAATGAATATTTTTCCTCTCATCAAATGAGTACTTATACTACAACTAACACCTAAAATATTACCAACCTATCCAATTATGGGTATTCTTTATAAAGTAGATCCACTAAAGGTTTTCACAATGGGAACAAGAACTTTTGTGCTTATCATAAGTATGCTAAAAATTCTGCGAAATAAATCCATGTCTTGCAATCAAATAAGTACAAAGTCCTTTTAGCTAAGTTATCATAATTGGAAACACACCATAAATATTGAGATAACTAATCCCAACACTTAAAAAGCTCAAGTTATTATTATGGTCAATAAATATGACATAAAAGGTTGGAAGTTTTGTTCACTTGTGATTATCAAATCAAGGATAGGCTAGAGATATTGATCCTTGATTATGGCATTCAAAATAATTTGGTTTTAAAATAACAAGTGGATGACCTTCATTTTTAACTATAATGCATCCATGTCCATACCCATTGGAATGGGTCAATAAAAAAGGATAATCCACTCTTGTTATTTTTTGTGTTCCTTAATTTTTTCCATTGATACATTCTAGAACATAGTGATATGTGATGTCACTATTGCACAATTATAGTTTTCTACTTGGACCACCATGTCAATGTGATATTAAGGAGGTTTTGATGCCTCTTGCAATATCTACCTTTTGCAAAATGATGGTAATGAGTATAAATTTAGTTATTCCTTTACTAATCATTTTCTTTTCAGTAAACTTCCAATCAAGAAAGTTAATTTGTAATAATTTATTGTTATTTATGTTCTTAGAGAGGATGTTGAATTGTATTGCTCTTATGCTAGATCCCCTAAATTATAGTTGTAGTTTAGCCTTGATAAAAATATTTATCAATATGACATTGATTTAGCTCTTAAGCAAGAACAACATCTAGTCTATGATGGATTTCAATCCTTGGCCTCTATTCCAATAGATATTTCAATTTCATATTCATCCCCATAGACAAAAGGAGCAACAAATATTCTTCCTTTAAAAATAATTTAGGGAAAAATCATTTTAAAGTTTAGGATATTCTTCATCATCTAGAACACATGTTCAAGGCACTTCATGATAAACTTCAAGAACCTCATTTTTTTAAAATTTGGTGACTATGTTTGGATTTCCATGGACAAGCACAAGTGTCGTAGTCATGTCAGTTATAGGAGGAGGTTCTAATCACTCATCCTAAAGATATTTTCTGGATTTTCAACAACCTTTGGTTGATGATACTTTGCTTGATGTTTGAACTCATACCAATCATATGAAGCAAACCACTACTTGTTGGGCCATAAATACACTTTGCTAATGCATTCCACATGGTTCTCCATGTCAACTCTTATAGTAAAGTTATCATCTATTGTAGATTTTAGGAATAACTTCCACTAATCAAGGAGAAAATAATGTGATTTATAATAATCTTTATTCTTAATCGTCTCCTTATTTCTTGTAATTATCTTATATAGTAAGTAGAGTCCTACTAAGTCATATTTATTATGTCCTCTTCAAAATATGTAATTTTTTATAAAGACAAATGAAGTATTCTTTTTAAAAGTGTACTAGAACATCCAAAGCAGAGGAAGCGTTACATGGATTTACTCTTAATATGGATAATTTCATTATGAGTAAAGATGAGGATTTTAGTCTAATGATATACCTAATTTTATTAGGAATTTTATTTTCTTTTCATGTTATGTTAAGAACCTCCTTTTATCAACCCCATAAATCATTGACAATTTGCAAATTATTAAATAAAAACCACAAATGAATAATCCATATAATGTTAAACAAGACAAACATGGAAATTACTGTAATGTATCTAAAACATAAGCAAACCCTTGAGGTAGGGCAACACCATACAATGCTCCTCTGGGAAGGAAACCACTCCACAAGATCTTCAACTCCACGATCCAAGACTTCTACAATATAATTCTCTTCCTCCCCTCTCCATGATTCTTTACCTCTATTTATAATGCCTAACTACCCACCACTCCCACTTATCAATGCATGTGGGATAATTACATCTAATATAATATTATAATATTTATACAATATTATAATATTAAATATTTATCTTGGGTACCTAACATTACAATATTATAATATTAAATACCTATATTGGGTACTTAACATGTTAATAGGTGTATTAATCATTTCTAAGTTAAATATAGGAATTACTTACAATTATATTGATGTATTAGTAAATAGTTAATTAATTAGTTCTCAATTTGTATGAGTTTGGATTTTTTAGTTTTAATTAAGAATTCCTTTGAAAAGAAGCTACACCCTTAGCATATTAATTATTCTCAATCTCAATATCTCATCAAGCCAACACTCAAGACTTTTCTAGGCTTTAATTTGATCGTATAACTCTAGTCTTATTAGATAAAGTATTGTTATACCTACATAACTCATTAATTAACCTTAAATTTTCCATCCAAGCATCTTAGATCCATAATCATTATGAAGAGTCTAAATTACCCTTCTAACATGCCATGGGAGTGTGCTTTATCGAGTAGCTAGGAGGTCCAATATGGTAGGTTTAACATCCACACATATCCCAAGAGTGCTCATAAACAACCTTTTATAGGACACAAACATGTCCCTCCTTCCTATAATATGGAGTGGTTCCACCTTTAGTGAGTCAATGGTGACCTGACCTCTCTCAAATAGACTTGGAATAAGGGTTCCATGAATATATTGAGTTGGTCATGTTGGTACAAACCAACATGTGCCATACCATGGGAAGAAGACTTGGTAGTCTTAAGTTAGGCAATCCACCAAGTTAGGTTGGGATGAACCACCAACATGTGCGAGAAGGCATAATTTAGGACTTTGTATAACATAAGGTCCCACACATTGGGTTGAATCATGAGATGCTAATATTGTGTAGGGATGGGCTAGGATGATCCTATGACAAGCTCAATTAATTTTATTCTTTGAGCTATAAAATTTTGAGGTAAACTAAGTTAAACCGTATTAGCTCGTTACACCTTTTAGTTATTGAATCAAATCTCATGATATTGGATCAAATATCACTTGTATTTCTATAGTATAATTTGATATTAAAAAGCTTGTTTAGATTGAATTTCTTTGATCAACCCTAGTATACAATTGTAGCATTCTACAGCTTTATTGCATAAACCATCTATGATTCTAGTAACTTTATCGAAGCTTGTAAATGAATGAAAGAAAAATTCACATTCACTTTTTTTCATGTTCTATTTATAACTTAATATATTGCAATAGTGATCTTTAATATAAGTATGCAATTTAAGATTATAACACATTTTATGTTTTCTAGCTACTAGTTTTATTAATGCACTACTATAAATTTTGATTATGGTGAGTCCAAGACAACTTACTTGGGTTCAAGAACCCACCACTCACACTCTTAGGGCCACTATGTTCCCTAAGACTTGAATCTAAGTCCTCAACTTATCTTAACAACTTGAGCTTAGCACAATGGAAAAATAATAAGATTCACCCATAGCATTAAAACCTTGGCTTATAATGTGATTTTTTTGCTTCTCATAGCTTACCTCAAATTTATTGGAAAAATCTAACTACTAATTATTTAAATTTTATTTTTTTTAGCTTAGCATTTAAAAAAAATCTTTTAACCAAAAAAAACATAATTTGATAGATCTCATGATCCAATTTAAATTAAAAATTTGTTAAATGGACATCATTATTAAAATAAAAATAATGTTTAATATAAAGTCATGTCCCAAAAGGGACACCGCATTAGTATATCTTTAGGTGCTCACCAAGGAGATCCAAGTTCAAACTATGCATAAGGAGACCCAAATTCAAACCATGCATTGGGTGTTCAAACCACATAGTGGTTGTATGAGTGTGTTAAAAAATGTCCTTGTTAGGACAATGAATTGATGTCTTCGGGTTTTCATCTAAGGCATCCAAGTTCAATCATGGGAAAAATAGTCCATGTTGTGTTCCAATTGAAAAATGTATATATATAAATAAAAGTCATATAAACAATGTAGTTATCCAAGTATTTATCTATTGTTATACAATATAATCTTGCTGCTTTCAAATTCGTATCCTATTTATATCTACTTGACCTTTTAAAAAAAAAAATAGTCCATGTTGGGACACTACAATGGTATGTTTTTGGATTTTCATCTAGGAGACCCAAGTTCAAACCAAACAAGAGATTGAAACCCTTTAAAAATCTCATGTTTTATCCCAATATTTTACCCAAAATAGATAGGCTAGCTGATAGTTATTAAGTGTTTGACAATGAATTGTTCAATAATTAAAATCCATTAACTTAATCTTTATCGAATTAGTTAAGGTTTATAAAAGTTTTTACTAGAAATAAAAATCAAAGTATAACTATTTTTTATACGTTACTTATCTCCTAAGGAGTCTATATACATGCAAAGGCATAAACTTTGGTTTTTCAAATAAAAAGAATTATTTATGAGTACTATTTACCATTTAGAATCATTTATGAGTACTATTTTCCTATTTAAACCTAAGCATAGGCTTGACTTAGCCCGGTGCAAATCATTTTGGAAGATTGAAGCCACATTTACTGAGATTATTAATTGCATTGTTTGGTGTTTTCTTTTTCCTTCTCCATCCAAACATAATACCAAGGCCATGTTGGAAAAGCATTGCACTTTGCAATTTTGTATCTTTGAAAGTTACTCTTGGACCCTACAACCTCTAACTCTTTATTCAAAAAGGGAATGAAAGCTCCATCATCTTTAAAGATCTCTTAAAAAAATCTATTTTATAAAGTACCTTTCTCCACAAGAAAATTGCTGGTCTATTATGCTTAGTGTGAGGCGGTTTCCATGACCACCCAATAAAAATAGCATATATGTCATTATATGATTGAGACATTATTGCTTCATTTATTATCCAAATGGCATCATCTAGATGTCCTACCCAACCTACTCTTTTCCTAACTAGTTGACTTTCATCTCTGGTGAGGTTGAATTATTGGGGTTCTATACATCCACAATTAAAAACAACTAGAGAGATGATGAATATGATGATGGCAATTGCAAGATCTTGTGGTCCACAGAGAGGATTAGGTCCAAATGGCACAAGATGTGGATAATTAAAAAATTAAATGAGGTTGGCTTTTTGCTCTTGGCATGCTCTAGCTATTTCTATGACAGTGAAATTACCAAGGTCATTGCTCTTGTTTTTTTTATTGGGAGATGAAATGGACTCCAAGCTTGTCGCCATGCACATTAAATCAAGGCCTTAAATGGTCAATTCAGAAGGGATGGGAAGCTTCCAAGTTGCTTCAAGGGAAGCTTGGAGGATACACATTTGGGTGAGGATCCGTCTAAATTAGAATTAAAAATATAGCCCTGTTAGAGAGTGCCTGATTATCTTTTGGCTTTGATATTTTATTTCCTTGTTTGAACATGACATGTCATGCTTATAATATCAAATATATTTTAATTGATTTAAATAATTATACGGATGGAAATGGTTCTATGATTATATAGTGGTGTTACATCAACCTGATAATTATGTATTTGATTTGATATGATTCAAAAATTTAATCTGTCCATACTTGATAGGTTAATCATATTATTTAAACTTGCATATGATAAGTACTTTATTTTTTAATGTTTAAATATATGTTTAAAATAAATTAGGATTTTAAAATTTGATTTATTGTTTTTTAATTGGTTATATGAGATTGAAATGATGGTATGATTAAATGGCAGCAGTTTAATCTGTTAGATTTCTCAATTTTTCAAAGAAAGATCAAGGTTCCAATCTTATACATACTTGTCAAGTTTCTTGTAATATTACCATGTGGTCATGATGTAATACAGTATGACCTGTTTCAATTTCATATAACTGATTTTTAAATATAGTTTTAAAATAATGGTGATATTAAGACAGTTTGACAATACTACCATGGTGAAACTCATTTAAATCTCATATAACTAATTGTAAAAAATAATTTAAAAAATGTGATATTGTCATATATCCTTGACAATAACTTGGGCATATTTTATTTTTCGTTCAAATATATGTTTAAAATAAATTAAGATTTTTTTTTTAAAATCCTATATAACCAATTTTTAAAAAAATGTAGTATCATGGCAGTTTGTCAACTATGCATATATCCCTTGGCAATATCTTGGTTAAATTTTATTTTTTAATGTTCAAATATATGTTTAAAATAAAATTAAGTTTTTTCTTTTTGGTAACACACTCAGACACATTGGCTATGGTTGATTCTTCATTATGAGAACCAAAGATCAGTATGGTAACACACACCAGGTGGTTTGAATCTAGGTCTCCTGGAAGAGAGCCCAAAGCATCTAGGTCTCTTGCAAGAGAATCCAAAGCTCTAATTTGTTGTCCCAACAACGATAATAAATTAAGATTTTAGAAGTTGATCAATTATTTCTTAAATTAGTTATATGGGATTGAAACATATCTCACTTGTATTACATCATAACCACATAAGATAATATAAAAGTTTGCCAATAAAGTATATATCTTTTGACAAGATTTGAACTTGATTTCCTCCTTGAAAGTTGAGGAATATAATTGTTGGGTTAATACCATTTAATAAAAACTAAATTATTGTTATTAATTTGTGAATCCTTATTTATGATTGAGATATAACAAAAATAAAAAATTTTAAGGAAGAAACCTATGTTCAAATCTTACCAAGGGATATATGAAATCTATTATAACCAATTTAAAAAATAAAATTAATAACTTTTATATTTATATGCTATTTTATTTATTGAGATTTAGTTTTAATAAATATATATTTTTGTGGCCGATTCCACCATGTAAAAAAAATTATATATATATATATATATATATATATATATATATATATATATATATATTTATTTATTTATTTATTTATTTTTTTATTTTAATTGATGTGTATATATATAACCAGTTTAAATCCCATAATTTTTATAAAATGGTATTAGCTTAATGGGTTAAATTCTTCCAATTTTAAAGAAAAACCCACCTTGAAATCTTACCAAGCCATCTATGCAAATAAAAAATAAATTAAATATTTAATTTTTTAAATAAAATTAATAATTAAAATATGTTTTGTGATCTTTTATTTATATATTTTATTGAAGTTTAAATTTAATAAATATACTATTTAGTATATTTATTTTAATTGATTATATATATTATATGAGATTTAAACTGGCCTCATCTATTATATCATGGCATTATAGCAGTATTAAAAAAGCTTGGTTATTATTCATGTATTGTCTAAGATTTAAATATGGGCTTTTTCTTTAAAAGCCCATATTTTAATTAATTGAGTTAAAGTCAATTTTTTTTGGATGGGTTATATGGATTGCAACTACCCCACTCATATGGCTACATAGTGATAGTAAGACACTTAGGTTTTTATACATGTATCGTCTAGCAAGATCAGATGTTATATTATTTTGTTTTAATATTTTTGTTCGGTTATATAGGAGAGTTGGTCACAACCACACTATTTTAGCAACTGATAATCGTAGAGTTCAAACCACATGGGCTGTGAACCTATTTCACTTCGTTATTGTTGGCCCAGCGTGAAGGGGACCACTTCATTGGTCGTGGGTAACCAAAGGGGTTGCACATATTTCACTTCGTTATTGTTGACCCGGTGTGAAGGGGACCACTGGTCGTCGGTTTGGTGCGCACTCAAAAGAAGGGGACTACTACAGGGGCTGCACCTATTTCACTTCGTTATTGTTGACCCGGTGTGAAGGGGATCACTGGTCGTCGGTTTGGTGCGCACTCAAAAGAAGGGGACTACTACCTTTGCAAACAAGCTGCCTCTGAAATCTGAACCTGGGTGTATTCTTAGTAAATGCATGACCAAACAAAAGCTTACCAATCCACCTAACCCTCCGAAACTAATTTTATTTTAATATAATAACTATTTAAAATTTTTACAATCCTATCTTAATAAAAATATTTGTTAATAAATAGATTTAAATGTTTTTTTGCCCGTGATGCACTTAGCTTTTCACCCTTTTAAAATAAATAAAATGTGTTTTATTTACAAATTTATTTGCTTGTATAAAATTATGATACTTAAATGTAAAGTTTTAAGAATTTTTATAAAAAAATATTTTTACATATGTAACTACTATTAAATGGTTTAATAGGCTTGGAGTAAGCAACAAGAACAACAAATTTCATACCATAAAAAAAAATCAATTCCATTTTTGGATATCAACATTTTTCTAAAAGACTAAATAATATATTATTATAATGCAATACAAATATATTTCATTTCAACTTCTTAAAATCATTTTAATAATAATATGGATATATTTTTACTCTATGAAAATATTTTGATGTTTAGAAATCTATTTACTTAAGTATATTAAGAGGTTTTTATTAAAATTTATGATGGAAAACATGT